>WBMV01003163.1:70764-431856 GCA_013396655.1 Campylorhamphus procurvoides | reverse complement strand
GAACTATCTGACTTTATTCAGTCGCACATTAAGAGATGTCTTGCTGAAGATTTTTGAAAGGAACTCGGACTAAATGAGATTTTTGCCCCCATTACACAATCCAACCTCTTTTTTTTCCCTGTATGTAATGATGGATACTTCTTCTAGATTATTCTATAATTTTCTTGCTGCTTCACAGTTGACATAATAATAACCTCCCTATTCTCATCATTTTCCAGTAATATATTTTTAAGTATTCTGAGAGATACAGCAGTTCAAAGAGTTGTAAAAGAAAGAGAGACAGAAAAATCACCACAAATGCTTAATAGCATAGAGGGTTTGCAGAGGGAGAGAGCATGGCAGTACCATTAATTTTCCAATATTCTAAGCACTAGTGAGTGATGCAACATGTCTTGCTGTGTTTTATTTCAGTTAGCATTCAGTATCTGATGACTTTTAACACCTCTGCTCATCCCACCTTCCAAGTTTTCCCTTTCCTATCAACTAGACCCTCAAGATTTATCCACTACTTAGTCCAGACAGTCAATTTTTCAGGCCAGTAGAGTGCTGGAAGTATTTTTGTCTTGGATATAGTTACTTAGATTAGAAAAATTTGTTACTTCTGTGAGTCACTCTGTATACCCACATATTTAGGGTGGTTTTCTTGTTGTTTGTTTTTTTTTTATTATTATAATGGCACATGCTCATGAGCATGATTATTTCTCTGCAAGCTGCACTTCTAAAAATAAAACTGATGTTTCAGCACAGTCGGTGGGAGGATTAAGACTGGAAGCAGTTGGCTCATGACTTACTGCACATACATCAATATTCTGACAGTTTCTGTTGGACTTACAGGATCCATCAGGCTATTGCCTGATTAAAAAAAAATAATAAAAAGGCAGAAATCCAGTTCCAAAACTGGGAGAAAAAAATATAATACACAGGACACTTTAATAAAAACAACCGAACAGACAAAAACCCAAAAAGAAACTAACAACCAAAAAAACCCCCAAACAAACCAAACCCAGGAAAGTTAATGTATTGAAATGCCTGTAGTATAATCATCTTTCCCCAACAGGAGTAGCAATGAACACCTAAGAGGAGAGATTAGACTGCGTCTCGTCTCCAATTACTTGGAGCCCTGCCAAGGAAGTTAATGATCCTACAGACCTGTATCAACACAGCTAATACCCCAGTACAGCCAGCTTCTTGTAAATGAGGGGGAAAGAAATACACTCCAACAGATGTGCATTCCACTGAGTGGAAAATGCATTAAGAGAAGCTAAAGGTGCAATAGTTTTTCAGTCTTTTTAGTCTTCCAATAATTATTTAAATAGATATGTAGATACACCGAGAACATTTCTTTGAAACACATCTTGTCTTCCCTCAAATTAATCTATGTTAAAGCCTGTGACAATGTGTCAGTGACAATAACATGGTAGTTGATGTGCTATATTTTCTCTTCTTGACTGTTACAGACTGAATAGGTACATTTTTGTCTCCCTCAATGGACAACTATTTCCCTTACCACCGTACATGCTTAATCAGCCCTGGCAAGTCCACTATATTCCTGGAAATTTAAACCATCCAACATTTTGTAGGATGTCCTAAGTAGCAGGAATGCAATCTGACTGCAATTTGTTGAATTATTAACTCCCCACTCCATATTGAACTATAGTTTAACACATCTCTGCGTATCTACTAAGCTTCAGAGTAACAGAGAAGAAAATTTTATTTGCAATATACAATCTGTTCCTTTCAGTAAACAGGGTTTTCTAAACAATCAACAGGTGCATGAAAATAACAATCAGAACAAGTAATATAACCATGTAAAGGATTTCAAATGGCCCCTTTTGTGAAGTTTGCAAAAAAGGAGGTAACATAATTCCTATACTGAGATCCAATTCCTATGCAGCTGAATGCAATTAAAGTCTAAGACTAATTGACACTACTGGACTCTACTGTATGTTCTATGATCTCTTGCCTAGGGGGAAGCTAACATCTTTCTGTGCTTCAGTTCCTGCTGGCTTACTATGTACCATTAATTACTGATTTATCAGAAGTTAAGGTTAAGGGCAGAATATTTAATGTCGATGACAATATTAAAAGTGATCCAGAAAGGCTACAATACTAATATTGCATCACTGTATACACTCTCAAAGGCAACAGTGAGCCTTCTGTGAAAATCCTGAAAATTGTAATACTCTACGGTCAAGAAGAGTGTTTAACAATGCCTCTGGGTGACCGTCATATATACAGAATAATTTTCACATTTAAAGAGGCCACAAGTATTTTCCATCAGTTCTCTGATGAAGAGCATCTTGACCAACTAATGACTTCATGCCACTTTCATACATACTATATGTAAGAAAAAAAGGTTTTAAATCTATTACTGTGAATCATAAAGCCCTTCAGAGAACAGACTAGTACTTTCGGTAGAGGAGAATTGGTGCCTACCAGGCTCTGCCACGCTACCAGAGCAGGGTGCCTGATGTTTGCAGCAATATCTCTGCAATTCCATTTCAACCACTCTAGTAAAGATGACAAAAAAATAAAGATCAGCCAAAACAAAAACATGATCAACGTTTAAATGTCTGCTGAGCTATGGAAAACCAGGGCTGTCCATGGCCAGAGTACAAAAGATATGATGCAAAACATGTACAACGAAGTGCCACTTGGTACCTTAATGCACCTTAGAAAACCAACGCAAATAGCACACAGGAGCTTTGACAGCTGTATGAATGCACTCAGCATGTTTTGGTGAAGGGAAAACACTTTATCAAGACATATTTCCCTACTATTTTTTGAACATTCCTTTCTGCTTTAATGCCATTCGATACCATATCAGAGAGAAGGAGAGAAACAGTGATTTGGGTATTATTTCCTATGACTTTTTTCATGCTGATTGACTGTTTGACTTTGTGTCCTGGCTTTGAAGATATACATTTGTTTTGACATCCAGTCTTGCTCTTTTTCTCCACTTCTTATTTTAATTCTGCTTCTTTTTCACTCTTTCTGTGCCTGAACTAGCTTTCCAATTTAAACCCGTTCCTTACAAAAAGTCAAAAAACTTACAAAAGAACACAGAATTTTAATATCACTGATGTTTTAAAAATGTATTATAAGAGCTTTCTCTTGAAAGCAATTTGGGATTTGGTGCATACAGAGTGCAGACGCATTTACAAGTATTGGAATGCTTCAGAACTCTCTAATATGTTTCCTTTATTATGCTTGATTTTAACACTGAAATGGCTATTTAAAAAATATTATTCTTGCAATTAGATGTCTCCTCCAAACCAGGTTTCTCTGACACCATTTTAAATGGTCTCCACCTCTGCGACACAATGCCACAGAGAAATACATTTACCTGCACTTCACTGAAGGTGAATGATATGAAAAAAGTACAGCAGGAACCTGTCCCTCCTCCCTAATTCATGTACATTAAATTCAATTCCAGAGCAATGGAAAGATTCACAGGTGTCAAAGAAATGTAGAGGTAAAAACATGGTCTGCTGCATACTTCAAGCCCCACTGTAAAGCCTATTCAGTCTGTATTCAAACAAAAAGTACACAAGAGTGTAGTTTCAAAACTACATACACATTGGAATTTCACCCTGCCTTCCCTGGGGCAGGTCCCATAGGCGGACAGAACCCATAATATGAAGGATTCTCTGCCTGGCTGAACACAGTGACTGAAGGCACAGGGGGCAGTGGTGACAAGTTCCTGCCTGGCACAGCAGACAAGTCACTTCTGTGATTGTCCCACTGTCCCAGGTGCCCTGGGATAATGGATGTGAGGCTCTGCAAGTGGAACCAAACAACAGCGAGGATGGTGGTTCCTTTGGCTGGAGGTTAATTCAAACTACACCCTGCACCAAAACTGCTTCCATAAATTAAAAAGGATGGCTCATGGTCATAGCAGGCTCCCTTCTGAAGGGAACAGAAGGCCCAATATGCTGAACGGACTCACTTATTGGGGTCATTTGTTGCTTCCTCAGGGCCTGTCTTGGGCACAGTGATCACAAAAAGAGATTTCAACTCACAGAGAAGGAAGGGGGAGTGGGGTGGAGCAGGAGAGAACAACTACCTTGGACTTCCAAAGGGACATTTTGGCCTGTTTATGAAAGTGATTGACAGAGTCCCTTGAGAGGCAGTCCTGAAGGGCAAAGCGGTCCAGGAGGGCTGGACACTCTGCAAGAAGGAGATCTTAAAGGCTCAGGAGCAGGTTGCAACCATGTGCCAAAAGACAAGCTGGCATAGAAGACAGCCAGCTTGGCTCAACAGAGAGCTTTGTCTGGAACTCTGGATTTATAACCTTTGAAGGGGCAGTCTAATAAGGAGGACCACAAGGATGTTGTGAGGTTACACAGGGAGAAAATTAGAAGGGCTGAAGCTCAACTAGAATTTACTCTGACTGCTGGTGTAAAAGACAATAAAAATGTTTTTGAAACATTAGCAACAAAAGTAAGCTAAAGAGAATCCCCTTCCTTCATTGGATTTGGAGGGAAACATAAGTGACAAAGGCTGAGGAAAAGGCTGATGTACTGAATGCCTCCCTTGCCTCAGCTTTCAATACTTAGACCAGCTGTTCTCTGGGTCCCCAGTCCCCTGAGCTGGAGGAGAGGGACAGGGAGCAGAATGGAACTCCCATATTCCAGGGGGAAACAGCTAGGGATCTGCTATGCCACTTAGACACACACAAGTCTATGAGGTCAGATGGGATCCACCCAAGGGTTCTGAGGGATTGGATGGAAGTGCTCACTAAGCTACTTTTCATCATATATCAGTAGTCCTGACTCACCAGGGATGTCCCAGTTGAATGAAGTTGGCAAATGTGACACCTATCTACAAAAATGCTTCAAAGGAGGATATGGGGAACCAAAGGCCAGTCAGTCTGACCCTGGTGTGAGAAAACTTACGAAGTAGAACATCTTCAGTGCCATTATGTGGAATGTACAGGACAACCAGGGGATCAGGCCAGGACAATACAGGTTTATGAAAGCAAAGTCCTGTTTGATCAACCTGTTCTCCTTCAATGACAAGGTGATCCACTTATGGGATAAGGGAAAAAGGCTATGGTTGTTGTATACCTGGACTTTAATAAAGCCATTAACACTGTTTTCCACAGCACACTCCTGGAAAAAGTGGCTGCTCATGGTCTGGATGGATGCACGTTTCACCCTGGCTTATGGCCAGGTCCTGAGCAGTTGCATCCAGTTGGCATCGAGTCACAGGTGGTGTTCCCCAGGACTCAGTACTGTGGCCAGTCCTGTTTAATATCTTTATCCATGATCTGTACAAAGGGATCAAGTGCACCCTCAGGAAGTTTACAGATGACACCAAGTTGGGAGGGAGTGCTGATGTGCTGCAAGGTAGAAAGGCTCCACAGAGGAATCTGCACAGGCTGGATCAATGGGCTGACGCTAATTTTATGAGGTTCAGTGAGACCAAGTGTCAGGTCCTGCACTTGGGTCACAACAATCTCACGCACTACTACAGACTTGGGAAAGAGTGGCTGGAAAGCTGCCCGGTGGGAAAGGACCTGAGGGTGTTGGTTAACAGCTGGCTGGACATGAGCCAGCAGTGTGCACAGGTGGCCAAGAAGGCCAATGCCATCCTGTCTGATATCAGAAATAGAGTGGCCACTAGGACCAGAGAGTGAAATCTGACCAACCCAGGTTTGATAAACTGGGTATAAATTAACATAAAGCACTCTCAAGCTGAAAGAGTACTAAGTGCTAAGTATTGATTACCACTTGTCCTGCATTATATGTATCAAATGAACCAATCTGATGGAATCATCTGATGGGCTCATTATTTATTATGCACTTTTACACCAAAGTATAACAGAGTAGCTTAATGGCATAGCCTGAAATTACTTAGATCCAGACCCTGTGACTCACTCATATGTTAATGCACTCATAAAGTTAATGCCAATAAATGCAGAATTCCCACCATGTTCACAGTCTCCTTAAATGGGGCTTTCATTTAATGGGAACTAAACAAGGAAATGGGGAGATTGTGGGACTTCTGTGAGTCCAACACTTCTGCCTGCTTTCACTATAGCCTTATCTGCCAGCAGCAAGGCAAGGCTGTACTCCAAGATATAGATGGTCTGCATTTTAGTAAGGACAACAAAACGTTCTTTGATTTCTCATGAGATATACGATGTTTAACTATCCACAACTCAGAAATATTAAGATTAATAAAAAGGTAAAATCTGTGCTTTCTCTGAAAGGATTATCGCCTTTTCAGATTTCAAGTGCAGACGGTGCTCAAATAGGATGTGTACATAAAACCCTGCAAGAAAAACCTACCTCTCCTATGATTTGCAAACCTCAGGCATCCTCTTTTTTTCTTGGTTCCTAAGAAGTCAATACCAGGTACCCAGGGATCCACAGATGGACATACATATCTCCTGCGTACCGGAAATACAACTGTTTATGTATTTCACCACCTAGGTCAACCACAGGGGTCAGACGAAACGTTCTCTGAAGGGCCCTTCCAACTCAAACCATTCTGTCATATACCGTACTCAGACAAGCACCAGCATAGACATTTATCTATCACCACACAACAAGAAGCACTGTGAATCCAACACAGTACTAGCTACCTGTTTTAGACAGTTTGCCGGTACTTCTGTTACTTGATGAGCTATCTCCTCTTGTCAGGACGGTTATCCCACCAAAACTGGCTGTCTTTGTTATGGCTGGCTTCAAATTTCGATTTGAGCTGTCCGAGTCTGTGCTGCTCCATGGCCTCTGGTGGTCTGTCCACTTTAATTCGTTCTCTGTACTGCTCTGCCGACTGCCAGATGTCTTCCCGATGCTGTCTCTATTACCCCTACAGAAACCAGGAAACAAAGATTTATACAGAAATAAAACCATGTCACAGCAGAGTCTATCTTTGGGTACCCTGCAGCGACCCTAATAAAGGAAATACTCTGCATTTATAAAAGCATGACTGAAAGAGGGGATTTGACCCTCATACTCATCTGTCTTGAGCATATAAACTCTGCTATACCCTTTTTACATGCACAGCACTTACCACCACTCCCCTTCTGCACATACCCTAAGAGTATTTCACCAGATGGGGCTGACATAGCAGTATTACACAGCACTGATGCAGCATTTCTGTTGCCTATTGAATATTTTCTTTCCTCAGCAAACCCCTCACTATTTCTCACTTTTCTGTCCATCCCCTGTGATGTTTTTCTCACCAACCTCACTTGCCCTCAACTTTTGCCTTCATATCCATCCTCCTGATTTCTAGTACACCTAATTCCCAATCATTATCAGCTTTGTGAAGTCACCCAAAGCCTTCCCTAAACATGTGCCCTCTCAACGTGACCCCAAACTCCTCACTGCTAATGCTGCACCTAGAGATTAATGAGATGGTTGACCTTACTTTTTGGTTTGATTATGTCATACAGTAATTTTGAGAATCTCTGGGTAGCGGCTGTCTGTCCTTGAACAGTTGTGGAGTACCCAGTGTGAGTAACAACACAGTAAACTGTGACCAAAATTTGGAGGAGAATTTGGCTTATTTATGATGAACTTTTACACTGTACTGCTAAAATGACAAAACCAGAATGTCTACAACAGTGTAGTGCACCATGACTGTTATCCCAAGTGATGCTCATAACACTGTCTTTGGAAGGCTTTTAGAAAATGTTTTCCACCGCTCTGTCTTATTTTACATTATAATGCCTTGCAGGCTCACAGCTTTTCCTACAAATCATAGAGGATGGGACTGTATCTATTTAATTTTTTTTTGGTTCCCTTTTTCCTGGTGAACATGGCTCCTGCTTTTTACTGGGAGAACTTGCCAAGCTGTGTCACTTGGGACATGAAGGAGCAGCGTATCAAAGACGGGATTGGGCTGCTGCATTCCTTGCCTGTGAACAGAGCCTCTCATTGGTATGATCAGCAGTATAAACCTGTTGACCTTTGCTAGACCCAGACTGTGGAAAAGCATGAAGAGAAACACCACAGAAGCACCAACACAAAACAAAGAAAAAATATTTTCAAAATAAATCATCCTTTAATATTTAATCAAAAAGAAAGTTACCAAAGTATATTATTTAAAGACTCTTTTGTACTTTTGTCATCAGAAATCAACAAGTCTCTTATATTTATATCCTAGTGGAAAAGAGGAAGAGAAACAGAATATTTTCGTATCCCTGTTTTCTGTAGCTTTGGGTTGCACAAAATTTCTGTTAGTTTCCCAAATCCAAACAGATATTAGTAAGAGTGTTTGTGTGTGGATGCATCCTTACTCCTGCATGCCCAGTCCAAGACTCCCAGATCATCAAGACTAACTCAGAGAAAGGAGAAAAGTTTCTCTGCCTGCTGCCTGTGGTCATGGGATACAGAAGCAGATGCTCCAGCATTGTTCCTTATCTGGTGCAACCTCTCCATCTCCTCAGTGGCTGCCGTGCTGACACACAGAGTTAGCAACCACTCATCATATAAATGAAAATTTATGTAATTTATGCAATATAAATAAACATAAAATAAATGTAGGTTTGGAGTGACACATGCTATTACTCCTACATATGCAAATCCCAATGCACACAGACATCTACTGATCACTGTATTTCTTCCTAGCTATCCACATGCCTTAGTGGATGAGAACATGCTTCTGAAAGCATCCATTCCTTCTGCCTGCTCTGCTTAAGGCTTGTGGCAGCTGACTGACTTTTAAAGCAACTTGGCATGCTCAGCTCTGACTGATCTGAACTGAAGCTGTGAGAGCTCATGGTGGGGGAAGACAACCTTTCTAAGACACACAGAAGAACACTGTCATGACCAGACTGGGTCTTCCACTGATCCAGTGTGTCGTCTTGTAAAAATGTCCTCCATGAAAATAGGGACTGACTCTCATTGATTTCCTGAGGTTATTTCAGATAAAGGATACATCTGAATATTCTCTGGGCAGAAGGAATTGAAGATGGGAAGACAAAGTTCACAGAGAAAAAGTTTCAAAACATAGCTGCTTTGGATAATGGAATTTCGATCAGTTTCACCTCAATGTACTGTTACTTCAGCTTTTAATAAACCAACAAAAGAAAAAAGGTCAGTCTGGGCACTAGTCTATGAAATGTGCCTGTTGTACATCCTCCAGCAAAAATGAGCCTTGCACCAGTTACTGTCACCCCCAAATGTGGCAGCCTGAGCAGCTGGACACCTGAAAATCTCATATGGTTCCTGAGACAGTGACCCTTAAAACCAAAGGAAAGGGTCCTGTTGCTACCTCCACATTCAGAGAGCATGAGATGAGTGGGATAGAACTTGTTCTCCACACTCCTTGCCAATCAGAAAACTGACATATCCACACCCATCAAGGTTTCCCTGGGCAGGGACATAGACAGAATCACAAATAAGAGTTACTGGGAAATGAATATTAAATAAAGTCATACAAACCTAAACAGCTGTCTTTTCTTATGGGTATCATTGCATATGCTACTGTCTTCCAACAGCCTACTGAAAAATAAAAAGAAAGTTTATGCTAATAAACATGGTCATTCAAATTTATCTGATCTGTAAAGCTATCTTAGATTTCTAGAAACATCTTTCAACTTTTGCTAGATTCAGTTTAAAACGGCAAGGCTAAAATTGCCCCCTCCTCCCTCCCCCATAATTGTGCACAGTGAACTGAACACACAAAATATCAGCCTGGAAGGCTGAAATCCATTTAGCACTTCCTGTTGCCGAGCAAGGTAATTCTCAGGAGCCAAGGAACCATACATCTACATCCAAAGGAAAATTTATAAAAATATCACCTAATAAGAACATAAGAAATGCAAGCCAGCAAAACACTGCATATGTAATTTTAAGTACTTGCTAAGTTGCTTGGAAGTCTCTGCAGCTCAGAGAAATGCTCAGGTTCTCTGACAAAAAAAGAAAGGCAAAGCACTTAAACCTATACCTAACTTTCAACACAGCAAATCAACAGGATTGCTCGTGTGTGCAGAGCCAAGTGCAAGTTCAAGTGCTTCACCTGATCAAAGGCTGTAGGGCATGAGGCAAGAAAAAGCAGTGTTCTGAGGCACGCAGCTAAGTCTCCCTCAGGAAGGCAACACTTCAGGCAGTACAATTTCCACACTGGCCTTTTACTGGTCTCCACTTGGCTATGCATCCTCACACCAGGAAAGCAGGTCAGTCAGCTCATCAGTTCGAGCCCAGCATATACCAGAGCTGGCCTGCACATTGTGCTGCACACAGGTGTGGGTTTGAATGCATAAGCCAGCAGAGGCCTGGCTATGGAGCTCATGCTTTATCCCATAAATGTACCCACTCTACCCTCAGCAGCACGGTCTCTGAGTGCCTTCCAGGCTGACTTGGAAATGCAAACAACTGTGTCATGTTTGTTGCCCCAGTCTCTCCTGAGAGGGATAAACAGGTTTATGAGAGCATCTTTTTTTTTCTTTTTTTTTTTTCTTTTTGGGTTCCTCTGTTGCAGTTTTGATTTATTTTGATAAATCATATTACATAAGAATCTGCTGAGGAAATATCCTTGGCTCCCAGAATATGAGGTGGTTAGATGACAGTGGCCACGATCTTCTGAGGACCTTCTCTCATTCCACTTACAGAACTGTCCATGGGAAAAGGTGGTTTGTACCATTACTGTGGAGTCATTTTTTATAGGAACACTTTCACCCAAAATTGCATCTGACATAGGCAAGGATGGACAGAGAATGAAATGCTGGGAAAGACAACCTCCCCTTCTTCAAGGGGTGATAAACAGTTTTCAAACCTGCACAGGACAGACCTGGGCTGGCACTGCTCAAACACTTCCCAGTGAAATTTCCAGTTTTGGTTAAAATCCTTATGGTAGCAAAAGGTGCACAATTTTTAAGATTTTCAGCACCATTCAGCTAACTTATGGCTGTTATGTAGCAAACAGTTTACATTTTGTAGATTACTAGTGACAGTTTCCTCTGCCCTTTGCTTTAAGTGGATTTAACATAATAAAAATAGCATTCATGGCAACCATCACACAGTAATGCTAAGAACGGGCTCAGATATCACCGTCTCATCACTGCACTCCAGCAGTAAAGCAAGTCCAGCCTGGGCAACTTGTGAGCCTTCACAAGCAACAAGTAGTGTCAGCACTGCTGCTCAGCCCCACAGGAGAGCAGGTCAAACAACAGAAGCACAAGTCTGGTGTTTCATAAATACCATCATCCAGCCACTGCTAGAGTGCTTTTTAAAGATCTGTAAGTTAAATTCTGATGGCACTCCAGAGACAGAACGGTCATTTGAAATGAAAGCTGAGGTGGGCTCCCACTCTTTCCCACAATCTGCATTTTAAACTGAAATGCAAAGCCTCAGGAAAGCAGTAATAATACATTATCTGCTCAGATACTATGTTGTAAGGCAATCTCTTTTACCCCCTCTTAAAGCACAAAAACACTTCAGATTAAAAATTTGCTTCACATTAGGATAAATGACTATAGAACTATAGATAGACAAAATAAAAAGAGAAACGGCTAAGTTTAACACACACACACACACAAGCTAATTTTACCTGTTTTCCACAAAAAGGTTTTCCTGGGAGCAAACTGACTGAAAAATAAAAAAGGCATTGTATCAGACGTTCTAGATATGCTCTGCTGTTCCAATTTCTCCTTGATTTTAGAATTACCTCCCCTGCTCAGGCTTAAGGGGATTTCAATTCATGCACCATTTGCATTTGCAGACAACAAGAGGGAAAAAAGGTCAAAGATAAGGTCAGGCCAGTAAAATAAATTCCATGCATTACAACACATTGCCAAGGAGGGGTCTCAGTTTGGAAACAAACTGAAACTTCTCAGTTGTGAGATCTGAAGAAGGCAGTATGTGCAAAATACTGGCAATTAGAAGGGGAAAAACGTTTTTTCTGCATAATACAAGGTTCCCCTGGTCTGCCCTACCATCTCATAGTAAGACTGCAGGATAGCACAGAGCTGCAGGTACGAAGGAGAAACAGGAGGAAAGCATGCAGATTTGACAAAGTTCCTCAAAGGGAGAGAAGATACTGCAGTACTTAGAAACAGTGTATGATTTCACATTTTACAGTTGGAGAGGGAACACTGAGATATAAAATGATAATAACCTTCTTCATAATAATATTAACAACAATCATAGTCTATCACAAAAAGGTTCTTTGCTGGCGGACTTAGATCCCTAAAAAGGTGAAGGGCTCAGAAGAAATAAATCCTATGGGCAAGTGTATAATTCTTTTAGCATTGCCTAATTTTTTATGCAGAGAAATGAAGCTGTGCTCAATTTCCCATGAATAATTCTCCCTCTTTGATTTTTTAATTTCCCTCCTATTTCATGTTCGCTACACCAAATGCCTCATAGCTGTCACTGGATTACATCTGGATGAGGTACAGAAGAAAGAATAGTCAGTGCTTGCACTGAATTTAAACAAAAGGCAGGCAAAGGGAGGAAGACACCAGAGATCATGCCCGTTATTTCTGTAATAATGGGACTCAGCTCAAAGAATAATGAAATGCCATCATTAGTTGTGTCAAGTCTTAATGGTATGGGATATGCATGGCTTTTGGATGTTTGTTTCAAAAAGGGTGAGCTAAATGACCTACTCAAGAGTGCTGGCCAGCAACAGAAGCAACACCCTGCTCATCCCTAGTGCTCCAGCAGGTGCCTGGACAAAGTTTTCCCTTGGTACCATAGCCACTGCCATCCCAACAATTTGGAAAAGTAAGGAATTTATCCCTGAGATGGCAGTGCAACTTCTCATTAAAGCTGTAATTCACCCACCCAGAATTCACATTAGAGAACATCTGACAGCTCTGTGGGCTTCCCAGACAAGCTCCCACCCTGCACTCCTGCTAAACTTGCAAGGCTCTGGGCTGCATCAATGGCAAGGACAAAGCCTCAGGGTATCAGTAGCAAGTTCACTGCCAGGGACCAAAACCCACCAGCCAGAGCAGACCTAGGGTTTCATCCCAGGCTGAGAGAAGATAAAAACCTGTTACACTTAAAATCACTGGGATCTTTTGTACAACTATGACACTGCATCTTCTCTTGTTTTATGTACCTTACCAGGTTTCATTAAAAAGGTGGCTGCGCAGACTTCAGCATAGTCTAACTACCCACAAAAGCATGGTGAAGTCACCTGCAGGCTTGTACAACATCAACTGCAGGGCCACATCTTCATCTTGTTGAGCATCTATGCATTGACTTCACCACAGTCACATTCCAAAGCAGCATTACAGCTACCTTACAGAAAAACCTTTGCTTAGACAAGAATGCTGCTATGTGTACCCACAAAGTTACAAAAGAAAAGGGGCACGTACCTGCCTAGAGGTATTTCATTATTTTTAAGTCTTTAAAGAGACTGCTGCTTAATTCAGAATAAATATCTGGGATTTATACTTTAACAATCAAGCAGAAAGGACTACTTCCTTTTCAGTGTCTTGATGGGAACCACTATCAACTACATTATGGACTTGAAGACAGAGTCCATAATAACTCCATTTGTCTTCCTGGCTGACAATGCTGGCAAAGGGCCACACAATCCCTGGAAGCTATTTTTCAGTACAGGTGTGAGGCTGAGAGGCAGAGAAGACAGGCACTTTTTTATTATGTTATTCTTACTGTTAAAAATTAGACAGCTAAGCAGCTCTGGATAGCAATTGAGCTCCTACAACGTCAGGACTCACTTTCCTGATCTATAGCATCAATAATGCTCAATTTAAAGCAACAGGAAAGCTGAACCACATAGCACAGCTGTTACCAAAAAATTCCTTAAAAACACTTGGCTCTTGTATAGCCATCAAACACACTGACAACAAACCTTATAACAAAAGTTGTGTAAGATTACCTACAAATTAGCCTCCTTGGAGACCTCTGCATGCAAGATTTCCATTAGGGTGCTCTGTATGACTAATTGTCATTTATGAAATGAGTATTTCACTTTTCCAATTTTCAAGAACCTTTTAAAGCTTCAACTGGAAAATGTGCATCAGCTCTGCCAGTGCATTAGGTATACTGGGGGCTGCTGCTCATGTTTTTAATTACATTAGCCACCATAGATAACTATTAACATGCAGCAATATCCTGCAGTGGATACCATAGGTAATAATTTTCATGTCAGTTAACAAGATGTGATAGATCTCAGGCTTCCAGCTAATGCTTATTACTTGATCTGCAGCCAAAACCAAAGCCTCTGTACAGCAGTACAGGAGTTTTAGTACCTACAGGTTTATGGTAGCCAAAATGAGGTGTGCCTTTAGTTTGTTTTTATTAATTTTAAGACTTCTTCTTCCTAATCTTTTCACACTCGGAGAATAGGAGACGATGAAGCCATCTTGTCAAATATTTCTTTTGTTTCTCTCTGAGATAGAAGATTTTTGGTGTTTTCTTAAGTAGAGGAATCATGACTTACTTTATTTAAAGGATCTGCTTCTTCAGAGTACACTCCTTAGTCAAATGTAGCCATTCCAATTAATAACAGAAAATAAAAAGTATGATGTATTTTCTTTAATAAATTCCATGTGTACCATGGGCAATTCTAGCAGTTGTGTAAGTAAGAAAATACCTACATTTTTCAGTGACTACACAATGATTCCCAGAGAACATATTTATGAACACTGAATGGTCCTAGCGTGATTCTGGCTCATAAGGTTATACATTGTGTTAACCTTGAAGAATGAAATTTCCCTCATGTAATTTGATTGCTAGTCTTTAAAATCAATTTTCTGCAGCCTTAAAAGCCAAACATCATGTATCATTTACACACACGCTTGGGATTCTCTGTTAAATCTACACACAGCAAAATGACAACATATTCTTTTTTTTATTCCTTCAGGTTGTTCTTTGTCTTTCTTGGACAATTACTTTTCAACGTCTTGAAGGCAACTAAAGCAGTTCAAACAAGAAATTTCTCTGCAAGGCCCAGACACTCCAGGTCCTCTGCTCCAGTGCCCTTCGTTGTAAAAATCACAAATTGTTATAAAACTAAGTTTCCAATAAAAACGTTTTAAAAGGAAAGTTGTAGGCTTTGCAAGTAAAAAATAATGTTGAAAACAGCTTTGAACATAACAGAGTTCAGGCAGCACTGTCTTACTGGTAGCAGCCTGAAAAATTTGAGGTGTACTTTCTAGTTCTTATTTCAGTGAGGTAGAACAATCACGTTTATTAACTATTTATTTCTTCACCTATCCTTTTATTAAGGTATCACATTAAAATGCTTCTCAATCCCTGCCACTTGCTATGACTCCTTGATATGACAGGAGTCATTAAAACCTCCAGCTCTCCTTGTCAAAATTTATGATAGCCAACACAGCACGTGCCAGAAAGTATAATTTAAACTGACTAATATCAGACTAATCATCATAAGGACTATCATAATGATGGCATTACTCATGAACATATTTATTTTGTTAAAACCTTCCCACTTGGAAATGAAGAGATCTGGTTCACTAGAAAACTGCAAGATCAAAGAAAGGACAAGCAAGCTTTCTGTTGGTATGTGAGGTCCAGGTTGAGACATTTCTCACAGCACTTGAAACATGCATAGAATTTTTTCCCCCTGTAACCAGACTTCCTTTTCCTCCTAAATTGTGTTCAAAGTTCTGACTCTTGGGCTGATATGTTATCCGAAGAATTTTCAGAACCTCAAACATGTTTAGAGAGAGGGTGTCAGATGCAGCAGCTTATGGCAGTATTCTAGACCTTCATGGCTGCTCTTTGGAGACCTCATGCCAGGTCTCTTCATGCATACTCCAATTAGAAGTGAAGTATCTATAACCTATCTTCTAAGGTTCATAAGCAAGGCACTGATAATGGCTTGACTACAGCAGTGTAAACAGTATAGAGGTAATAAAAATACCACATGGTTAAGCCTTTCCTGACTCTCTTTCTACATCTGTAATTTGCAGGGTGACAAGGCTTAGGTACCTACCTCACATAAACATAATACTAATTAATGATTGCAGAGGTTTTAAAACTTCAATGTCTTACAGGCAGTAAATGACTATCTATGATAGGAAGCCATTTACTAACATTGAAAAAAAAAATACATTGTTCACCACCACAACCACTGATGTCATCCTAAAACACCTCGTATCTGTAAGGAGTGCTCCACTCAAAAAAGCTCAGCTAAGAAATATATTCCTGTTAACATTAATAGCACAGCTTGCTGAAATTCACTGCACTATGATGCTAACTAACACCTGCGAGAGCAGAGAGAGAGAGCAAATGAGTGGATATGAGAGAGAGAGGGAGAGATATCTAACATTCCTCATCTTTAAAAATGCTCACTCCCAATGCATTTAAAATGCCTGCCACAAACCACACTGTTTCTTAGGTCCTGCCCCTCGAAGATGCTAACCCAACGGACCACAACGATCTCCTGCTGTGGGCAATTAAAATGCTCACTGCCTGCTTGTTTTTAAATCTCAAGTATCTAAAGACAACAGCAGCAATACATTGTGGAGCCACTCAGCACACTTTTTCTGCCACCTCTGTTTCTCAGCCTGGCATTTCTAGCTGCTGCTTGTGATAGAAACTGCACTATTTTGGCAATGACTGTCCATATGGTATTTTTTAACATTTTGCCTCACTTGAATTCTGCTTCAAAACCCAGAGATTTTTTGGTTTTGCACAAGCTCCTTTGCAACATGACAAAACCCACAAATGTCATATAAGAAACTGGTTGCAAAGAAGCTTTTGCAGCTCTTGAACTTGGTAACTCTACCACGTATAGACTGTGACAGTATTTACATCAGACCCACATGCTGAAAGCAAAACATAAACTGAAGTTCCTCTGCTTTTACTGGAATTGTCTCAGTCAAGAAAGAAGTGAGGCTAAAAACATTTAGATGTAGCTAGCTATTTACTAAAAAGCAAAAATCACAAGTGAGACAACACACAGCTTAAAACTACACAGTGTGTTCTGCTAAAGAGAAACAACTTGGACCTGTGAAATTCCAAAACTAGATGATAAATACTATTAGCCCTGTAACATATGAACAGTTTTAATTTAAAAGGACACTGCCAAGTATGATTTTCAAAAACAATTTTAATTGTGTTTATTCCCATATTCTCTAAGTGGCAGAACTCCCACTGAGATGTGAGATAAAACAATAAAAATGTTGACTTATTTTCTTTTTTTTCCTTTTAGTACCCCATTGTTACAGTATTAAAGCAAATTATTATTTTCTTCTTTTTTGCAGGAACATCAGGTACTGCTCACAGATGTTTCAGATTTAAATGTTTTCCTCCAGAAATATACCTCATTGTGCAAGTTCTGATTTTTTGGTAAGGGCAAGAATTAAAATGTCTGTTTCATTTTATTCCTTTCAGAATATAATCATGAACAGCATGACCAACTTTCTGATGGCAGAAATACAGTTCTTTAATCAGTCATTTCAAAAAAACAGTGCAAATCCATGTTTAAACTCTGCCTTTTCTTTGTTCTCAGTGTCTTAGGCTACAGCATTGCTCCAAAGAAATGAACACCATAAGGACGTTCTGCAGAAGGAAACTTAAAAGATTTGATCCAGCTCAAAAGAGATATAAAATAACACAGCTATTTGAAATTATTGAGAGTGTCCACTTAAATTACTGCTCTTTGGTTAGCAAAAGAGAAGGAAAAAAGAAGTAATCCTAGACCACATGAACATGAACATTCAAAGAAACAGGATAAGCACTCCCCAGACAACATGCTGGGCCTGATCCCTCCTCTACCCTTCTCGCTGCAACTTTCATCACCTCATTCTCCAGAAGTCAAACTCCACACCTCTTAAATTCCTCTGGGGCCCTCTCGTGCTAATTTGCTTTCCCTGTCACCTTCAGCTGCATGGGGCAAGCCCAGCTGTGGTGTTGTTGTAGGAGGGGGGCAAGACTGTCTGACTACCGGCAAAGGTATGGCACTAAAGAGGCAATTAAAACAACTACTCACATCTTGTGCAAATATTCTCTCCCTCACTCTCTGATACTCCTCTTCTCTCTCTTCAATTGATTTACTTCGTCTGTCATCTCTAAATGGAAGAATTCTGTTTTGCTGAGCAGAAAGAAAACCAGGAGGGTTATATAAGTTGAGCTGTTAAAAACTGCCATTAAGTAACTGTCATCTGAGAATAATAAATGTTCACTTAAACAAATGAAGCATGAAAATGATAGCTGTCGTTCCTGCATGAAGCACCCTAAGCACTCCAGGGCTTCCAGTTAGATAGTGCGTATGGGTTTGTAGAGAAGGTGGCCAAAATGAGGCTTTCTGCACAGCTTTTTTGGACCTGCCATCCTAAAACTGGATGTTCACAACACAAGTCTAAGTGCCATTGAGCAGAGCTGCTAACATTTCTTGAATCTCCTACCAGCTGTGAGGAGCAGGAGGGCAGGCAGTAGTGTGCTACCTACAAATCAAGGAAGAAAAGAGGGAAACTAGGCTGCAAGAGCTAAACTGCAAACCGTAGAAGAAACCCACAAAGTCTACATGAACAAGGAGAAGTCCCAGATATTTGACATGACAGTTTTAACCATTTCCACACTGTACGGAATCCTCTAGTTCAGCTTTGCTGGGAAAAGAAGGGCCATTTGTGCCTCTTGGCAAATCACAGTGTGGGAAATGGCTGTGCCACGGGAGGAAGGAGATGACGACACCCACAAGGAAATGCTTCATTGGCAATTGGGTTTCAAGCACTGTTCCTTCTCCCCCTGCACCCCATCACTGGGTGAAATAGGTCATGCTGCTTTCCTTTGGCTGATCCCCATATTCACCACAGCCTGAAATTGCTTGGGGTTTGTTTTCAAAGACAACTTGGATGCAGCAAAACTGGCAAGGCTGCTATGTACAGCTCAAAGTCAAGGGAAAAAAAGGGTGAAAAAAAGGAAAAAGGAAGGGAAAAATCAGTCCTTTGCTGAAAACATGAAGGAGAGTGGCAATGAGAAACTTACTGGTAGGTCCCTTGACAAATATAACCTAAGCAGAGAAATCATATGCTGTCTTCTTACCTGTGAGAATTTTCTCATAAAAGCAAATCGTGTCAGAACCCTTTTAGAGATTTTTTTTTTTTGTTAATATAGTCCACATACACAGCTTGCACTGGATTGAAACAGCACAACACCCACTTTTAAAGGCAGCACAAACACACACATTTCCCTGGCGCTGCCCTATTCATCAGGCTCACCTAAGGTAAGGTAGTGTCATAGCACAGGCAACACAGAGGTGGAAGGTCTGCCACAGTACATGCACAAGCAAGTAAGTTACACAGACAGTAGAAGGTGTTGAGGGCACAGGAGGAGGAGGGGAACTAAACGATTTTGGTCAAAATTTAATTTAGGATGGTTTAAAAAAAAAAATCAACCTGGCCTCACCATCACATTTGTTTGGGGCTTTATTTTGTTTTTTAATTTTTTTTCCTCTCTCCTTTTTGAGCTGCATCAGTTTATCACCAGCCCATACTGAAATCCAACTCTGAATGGGTACAGTGGAAGGAGGAAGCTGTAGGGAGCGTAACAACTGCCATAGTTAGGCAAGACATTGAGAAATGCAACCAACACAGCCTTCCAGGCAGCCCGGAGCCAGCAGCATCCCCCCTCCCGTGGGCATGCAGCAAGTCCTGCGCCAAGCAAACCACCCATGCAGACCCACACACTGCCACGGCTGAAGCGGCCACGCTGGGGCTCGGTGCCACCCACGGTGGTACGTGTGCCAAAGGAGGTGGGGAGGGGGCGGCAGGGCAGGGGAGGAGGAGAGCAACAACAAAAGAACAACAATAACATCAGCCAGCCCACCTTCAAAAACAGAACAAATTTCAGCAACTCTCGAACCGAGAACCAACCTGATTGTCTTCTTTATCAATACTAGAGTTATCTCGCTTCAAGATAAATCGCTTCTGGGATTCTTCACCTTTTTCATCTTTTAAATGTTCAGAAAACCTTTGCTCTGGTCTGCCAGCAAAGTAAAACATAGCAATAAAAAAATCTTTCTTTTGGTTTTGCTTTGATCTTTATTTCTCAGTGCTCTTTGTTTTCACAGAGGCATTCAGTGCAAAAGCAGTTAACATTTGTGGTCATGGTGAGATGCTGCCTATAGCTGTCTGAGGCTGCTGTATGCTGCTAACTGTTATTGCTATAAATAGCTTTTGTTGTTGTTGTTGTGTAGCAAGGGATGGGAATCCAAAGTCTCAGTCACTGAAATATTTAGATTCTCCTCACTGTGCTGAAGGACAGGGAAAACAAATTACCATTCTGTATGTTAATTTGCTTCCTTCAGTAGCTGGGACCTCCAGCAACACTACTCCTTAGTGAAGCCTGTCCATCTTTAAAAGTAAGGAAAAATCTTAAAAAACAAAACAAAACACCCAAGAGTTTCCTCACTCCTAATAAACAAAACCAGTAAAGGGAGGGACGGATGATGTTTTGCTTCGGCTAAATTTTATCTCAACACCATTAAGAGGGAAAAATACTCCAGAACAATCATAGAGTATCAATTAGTTCACCAATATCAAATTATACAAACATCTTTTCATTTATTTTAAAAGCCAAACCTCACTGGCTAAAAGCTCAACCTTTTCAGATTTTCAAGCTGCTATGATGCTGCTCCATGTTCTCACCTTGTGCAAAAAGCAGAATCTTATGTCACCTCACCTTGTGCAAGAAGAGATTTTAAGAAACAACTTTTGCGACTGTGTTGGTCACTGCCAGTGCCTCATAACTGTCAATGAATAACACTCCAGCCTGCACCACTCCCACAGCCAAGACTGTAATGTTTTCAGCCCAACCAGAATCTGTAAGGTGACCAATGGCCTCAAGCACTAAGCTAAGATTCATACACTGCTACCACCTGACTGAGGGGCTGCTAATGCACAGACTATTTTAAAAGCAGTAATACACGGTGGGGTTTCTATCAGCGACCACAAGCCTCATGCTCTGCGCTGAAAGAGCTGCCAACAGCAGGACTGGTAGGAGGTGCTCATGTCTAGAGACCTACACAAACAAGAAATGAAGCTTCCACTGATATTAATAGAGCAATGGGGGAGAAATCAAAAGGTAGAATTTAAAGAAGTCAGTGATTTTCTAAGTAAAAGTCCTCTGCAAACTCTAAAAGCGTAAAAACCTCAGCTTCATCTTATTTCACAACAGGAAATTCAACCAGACGTGTAAATCAGCCACCATTTTTTTGTTACAGTATTATGGATTTCAAATCAAAATAGAGCACATATTCATGCCATAATTACAGTCCATAACAATTCGTTGTCAGATGTGCGGGAAACATTTGTAATAAACTGTAAAAAATTCAATATTAAGATACACCAGCTATTCTGCCTCTCTGTCTGTATGAATTTAGAGGATTCCTGCTTCTGTTCACAATTCACATTTTTGTGACCAAGTGACAAAACACACCATCCCCATTTCCACACAGCAATTCAAGAAACCTTTATCCCCCAGCCATGGCTGCTAGCACTCGCAGACTCAGGGCCCCAGTCAGCAGACTCTCTGGATGCCCTACTAACCTGCTTTTGGGAAAGCCCAGAGGACCAGGGCAATCTGCATAATTTTCTAACCTAATGGGTCATTCATTATGTTTCCTTATAAACAGAAAGGTTAAAAAGCCCCATTAATGGATTTGCTAGGTGGGTTGCTCTCCCTCTGCTCTCATTAATGAGCACTATGCCTGCACAGCCACAAGATTCATTCACTCAAATATTCTGCTTTAACGGGACTATCTGAGGATTGTTATTTTTCTGGTTTTACATCCTAGAGCACAAACAAAATTTCTGCAATTGTACCATCAATGTAAAATTTAGAAGTGTAAAGTATCTACTGAGCACCTAATAAACTATGTACAAAGCATAATAAATAAATGAGATTTTAAAATGCAGAAAAAAGATTAATTAAAAATTCGTGAGACCAAAACTTGAAAAAAACAATTTCTAAAATTGTTTCCTCCAACTACTAACTTATTTAAACAACAACATGGTTTTCATACTTCATAGCATTATATTCATTATTAAATTACATTTTCACTTCATTTACTATTTATAAAATGTTTTCACTTGTCATAAGAGGAGTAGCATGAGATCAAGCCACAAAGTCAAAACTAATGATTTGTTATGTGTCTGTTAATAAAATCAATCTACAAGCCCAGCAAGTGATTAATCTCCAGTTGTGAAAAGAAATTTGCTGGGGCAGAGAGACTCTGGGAGTGTGCAGAGCACTGCAGAGCAGCAGGGTGCTACAGGCACCATGAGAAGGTCCTCCCCTCGCAGGCATCACTGCAGCTCTGGGTCACTGCTACCAGCGAGGATGCAAAGAGCTCAGTTAATAAGGATGCAAAGCCTGAGGGAAGGCTGTCTTGTGACAAATAGGATACCACAGCAACAAATTTCTTCAGCAACATCAACCTCAAGCAGACCTCCCTCAAACATTAAAAATCGTTAGCTGAAAGAAACGTGGACTACTTCAAAGAAGATGTCAAGGTCCAGTGATATTTAGGCACGTGCTCATGTTTTTCTCTTCAATACCGTCAACTGCATTTTCTTTTTTAACATCTATTGTAAAAACATATTATCAGTAGGATACAGATGGCAAAAAATGTTAAAAACCCATTAGTGGAACCAAATGCTCTGAATCACTTGGGTAGAGAAGAGGTTGACCCTGCAAAGGTTTGGGTGTGCTCCACTGATGGAAATGGAAGTCAGTGCAAAATCCACATTCCCTGCCTTAAAGGTCCCTGTAACCATACCATGCATTTGCTGTAAGGAAGCCGAGACATTATAGTTATTCTGGGGAGATCTGTTACATTAATTTATGAATTTACAGGTGAATGTGCTTAAAAATTAAGAAAATAATATGCAATTTTGAGTAAGATGCAGTGTAGTGCCAATATACTAACACAGTACCTAATTACAGTAATACAGCAGATACAGTGAATTCCTCTCATGTGAGTCCTACACTAAGAACTCTTCTGAGCTTTTTTAGCTGATACTGCCAGTAGTAGTCAGCACAATATACAAAACTGTGCTTATGCATGTAAGGGAGTGGATTTATCAAGATTATTTTCAGTACTGGCATAAATTAAGGTCTGACTGTAGTCACAGCATGGTTTACAATTATTGTTACAAATCCACTAAAAAAAACCCAATCAGGCACTTATTCACTGCTGCCACACTGGATACCTAGATTACATCTTAATCCTAACCAAACCTTAATTTAATTTAAAAACTGGCATTTGTGCAGCCTTTCTGAAGAGGCACTGAGAACTTCTGAAGGTCTTATCACTAACTTCAGTGCCCTTCACTATTTAGGGATCTCGCAAAAGCAAACGAACAAAAACCCCAAACAAACAAAAAATAAATCACAAACAAACCAACCTACAATACCTATCCTGTACTGGTGGATTGACCCTGGGCACACAGTACACCCATCTATTTGGTAAGTCATCTGCAAAGAAAAAGGCGTGCAAATGTATGTGTACAAGGAGTGCTGCCTACCTGTATAACAGGATTTCGTTTATCCCATTCAATATTTCATTTATGCCTCATGTCTGAAATCCACGCATCACTTGAGAATCTCAAGCCCTACTACTCCAAAAACGAGTTTGAGAAGGAAATATCTTTTAAGTCAATAGGACTTTTGCAATTTGGGGACACTTCTGAGAAAACCAAAAGGTATGACCCAATTATACCTTAAAGGCTCAGAAACCAACACAAAGGGAGGGGGAAGCACACAGGCTAAAAAGATGTAAAGTCTGGGGTGTTTTATCTTTTGTTTTGCTTTTATTTAATATAACCTTTTGATCATCCAAATTTTTATTGCTTGACAGTATGGGTGGAAGCAAAATATCTGTGCCCTGAAAATGCAACTTCACAAAACCACAAACACAGATGAATTCATTTCATATTTCCTAAAAGTTGTTAAGTAGCTCAGTTGGTCATCTTTCTGGCAACGTGGCTCAGAACAAAAAACACAGCACATTTCTTCCCTCCCTGTAAAGCTTTGGATCAGGCACTACAAGTGTTTAAGAAAAATTGCATCTGAGAGTTAATGCTCTTTGGCGTGCCTCCTCAGACAGATGTGCAGGCCCCTTCTCACCCCCAAATCTGCCAGAACAGATAGACAGCCTCTCCTCTCCATCCTGCCTAGCAAGGTAGCACCACAACACTCAGGTAGGTGCCAGCAGGAAACCTTCAGGGAGCCAACTTCAGTAGGTGTCCTGCAGCACCCAAACATTTCACCATAAAAAAGCTTCCCAAAACTCTCAGAGCATCTACAGACTTCTGCAAAGTCTGCTCCTATAACTAAAAATCTTTGGAAAGATCTTCCTAATCTGTTTGCTTCCACTAGGAAAATAGATCACTTTTTATTGCGTGACCAGTTCACCCAATGGTGAAACATAATATGTAACTGGGATCATTAGCCCTACTGTCCAGTGTTTTTTCCTGATTCAGGAGCATTTCTACATACTTCTGTGCAACATCAGGTCCAGACTTGGGGAGAGTACCCAGGTAAAATCTTAGGGCAATACTGTTTTCCCATTTCTCGTGGCTGTGTGCTCCTTCTCAGGCAGCCAATGATCATTTCAACTCTTTCAGCCTCATTTTTGTGTTGGGAGATCATTGTAACAGTCACTTCAAGATATGGGTGAAGTTCCTTATTCCTGTGCTTGGAATAATTTCATTGTGAGGGTGACCAAGCACTGGCACAGGTTGCCCAGAGAGGTGGCAGAGTCTCTATCCTTGCACAGTCCTGGATATGGTCTTGAACAACTGGGTCCAGGTGGTGCTGCTTGAGCAGGACTAGGTTGGACAAGAGGACCTCCAGATTCTTTCCACTCTCAGCCATGCTGTCATTTTTTGAAACACTGAGTCAGATATATAGTAACAAATCCATAGCAGAACAAACATCCATAACTACCTTTTAGGTAGTCTTTGTGTCTGTTCTTTCTTTTGCAAGTTGGCAAATACTGTTTACCTTTCTGATTTTATAGTTCCTTAAAAATGACCTGCAGCCCTCAATCAAGGCCTCAAAGGCACTTTTTTGGATTCACTGCTTACAGTGAAATGGGAAAACTGGAATAAGCAGCAAAATATTTCTGTGTGCCAAAAAGTAAAAAAAGTTTTTTAGTAGCATTATATGATTTTTTTTTCTACTGTCATTATGGTGCTTTTAACGTAAGCTACTTCCACTCACTCCAGTAGAGTTCCTCTCAATTTATCTCTGGATGACAGAAAGCAGAGTTCATCCCTCAGGCATATTTTTTACACGGACTGTTTAAGGAGAATTCCCCATTACATGCTCATTTAATGCTTTTGATTCTGAGTCAACTCTTGTAAGTGGTAATGAAAAAACCCCAAAACCTAACTACCTTAACCAGGTATTCACTATTTAATCAAATTACAGATTTTAAAACTATATTGCAGAATTGTAATAGCTATTAGGATACATGACTAAGGAAGGAGCAGGGCATTTTCTTGAGTCTGCCAAGCTAACTAATGCAGTTTCATAGACCACTGTTCGGATAGGAGATAAGAAATGAAATAATGTGGGGAGAAAATCTGCAATCATTTAAAATAAGTTAATTAGCTTATTAAAAATAACTGGCTAAGAATCAGGAAACAGATACCGCACCAAAAGGACAAATAGGAATAGACAAGCATGAGCTTTGAATGTTAACAGTTCTGAAGACTCAGTCACTGCATTAGCAGAGCACACAGGCAGTCTGGTATTGTCAGGGCTGACTTATGTACAGCACACAAATCTTTATTATGAGGCATGTGTTTCTGACAACACCACAGCACACAGGCTGTTGCAAGATGGCTTTTAAAAGAAGCAACAACCTCACCATGTGTGGAAAAGATGGGTTTGCACCTGATGCAGTTAAAAAGTCTAGCAAGCACTGTAGTGCACGTCATCTGCAAAAGCCTCACAGGTAGGCTGTGAGCAGCTGTTCTTAAAGAATGCAGTACAGGAATGCAAGGTCAAAAGGGGAGAGGTGTGCAGGAGCCAAAAGAACTGAACTCTGCATTTGCAATCCAATGTTCATTTAATGTATGCAACAGGAACAGCATGTTAATACTTCTCTCCTGAATGAATGGCAGTGAAAAGCCAAAAATAGGTGGGGTAATGGGGCTAAGGACAGGAGAAACACCACCCAGGGTACTCTCAGGATCATCATCTGGCGAACAAAATGAATAACAGACAAAAATAATCTTACACAAGGATGCCATCAAGAGAGCAATAGGATGGTGAGAGCCAGAGAGAAGCACTGCTGCTGACAGGATTCAGAGAAGTTGTGAAGATTTAGGGCACTCCTATGCAGGTGTTCTGATGGTTTAACAGTGTTCTCTTGTTATTTGCACTTGTCTTTAATTAAACTGACTGCTCAGTCCAACGTCATGTTGGCCTCTATTTTGAAGGCATGCTGTGACACAGTATGGTGGCCTTTCTTGCTGCGCTAGTTTGTGAATATCTACTACATCTGCCTACTGGGTATTTTTTTTTTGATTTTAGGCAGAAGGCTCTCCTAGGGCTCTGCATTACTACCCCAGTAAGACTATGTAAATGTTTTTGTCTCTTTGCTTTACCTTGAGGGCCAAAACTCTATTATTTGCAGCATAAATGTCTGTTTTGATAATAGAGGCATAGGAATGTATTCTGAGGGTTTGAGAATTTACAGAACTTGGAAGCAAATATCATCGTCAAAAGGCCCCAACTTAATGAAAAAGGCAGAATTCCAGCTCTACAGGTTTAATTATTTGATTAAATTCTCTCAGAACAACGTTTTTCAAGAATGAGGGCCTGAAATTACACCCTTCAAGTGGGTTTCATATATTTAGGGGCTGATGGATGCTAAAACATGGTTTCAAAAAGCCAGAGTGGGAATTTAAATACAGATAATTGTTAAAGCACAGTGCAGTTATACTATCACAACTTAAAACCACTCAAGGTGGCATTGCAAGCATTTGAAGGTAAATGCCTCATTAACAGACTGCTGCTTTTATCATATGAGTCACTAAGAACTCCTGTTATGATGGTAAAAGGCCTTAAAAAAGATCAATCCTGTACAAGACAGTTCTTCAAGGTGCTCCTTTCTCTGTGGCACAGGGGGGAAAAGGTCCTCAAACTATAAATGCTAATTTTGCCCAGTTTAAGACTATATATTCTTTAATATTTGTTTCAGAACAGCAGCTGGACTCTAAACATGTTCTGCATTTATTATTAAACAGGGATGGGGAAAAGTTATTTTCACAGGCATTCTTCCCCTCCATTTGGGGTTGCAGGTAAATCTGGAAGGACTGAAAGAAAGAGCCAGGAATGCTTCATGGAGGCATTTTTCCTTAAAGGGCTGTGGGGTTTTATTCTGCCAGCCTTGCCCATCCTTTGAGATACTCAGGACCCAGGAGCACGACTTCATTGGGGCTGGCACCAGGAGTGTTTCTTATTACATAAACCACAGTGAAGCCGAAGGCTGCAGGATGTACACTGGATCTTTTCCATGCCAAGTTGATCTGCATGTGGTCCAAGCAGAGGGCCAGTCCCTGAAGGATTTCAAAGTATAAAGTACTTAAAGAACCTGATCTAAGGTTGAGGTATCATTGCACAACTCACGACCCTCATAGGCTTTCCTAAATCTTAATTGCAGAAAATAGTCCTGTTTTAAGACATGAATGCAAAAACATAGTACCTCTTGACTCCCTGAGCATCTGCTTGAGTACAAACTTCTTTTGCCCAGTATTTTGGGCCCAGAAGACAGGCTTTGAACACAGGGGAGAAGCCTGCAGGCCAAGACCACATGCAAATACCACCTCTTCTGCCAGACAAGGCACAACGTCTTCTCTCAGACAGGGACCATTTTAGGAGCTTCAAAGCGCTCTGCTGTCCTCCTGTAATCAAACTAAGATTATTTCTTTACTGAGGGACCTGCTTCTCCTGCTCACCCTCCTCAACTGGATTTAATTTTTGATATTCAGGGTATCTATCAAGACTGAACATCTTGCACAGTGCCAATTTATTTTCAGCTAATAGAGGCTCAAAAGTGGTAGCACAGTTTATTATGGAATTCATTAATATCTGATTTTAAGAATGTGGCATATTCTGCAAGTGGCTGAAAATTACAGTGTTGCATAACTGCTGTGATCTATTTAAAACTACACTTTTCTATTTCAGAAGCTCAAAAATTAACAAGGAACAGAGAGAGAAAAAGGAAGCAAATTCAAGATTTGAAGTCTACTGATGAAGGCAAGATGGTTCACCAAAAGCCAGCGGGCTAATGAAGAAATTCAAAATGCTCCATATATACACATTAACACCATAACAAATTCTTGTGCAGACTTCTGCTCCATGCCATGAACATTTTCCCCCTCTCCAGCAGGAAGACTAATGGATCAGAAGTCATCCTCTGAACAACCACTGGCTCCAAGAAGATTGTCTTTTTTTAATAAATTGCCAGAAACAGCCTCACAAGGCTACTCTGGGAACAGCAAGAAAAACTGACAAAAGCAAAGGTGTCTTGAAACTCAGATACTTTTTACATTTCGATGTGTTCTATTTCCTACATTGAAAACAAGTCAGGCAACAGAAGAGCAAAACATAATCATGAAACCAATTTGTACCACCTTTAAAATTTGCTTGCTCAAATATCAACACCTTATTTCTGAAATGCTCAGATTTAAATACATTTCATCACCTACTACTGATGTACAGTTACCTCTGAGGAATGCACAGGAGCCATCTCGTATTTCCAGATCTCTCTCCAGCAATTTGAACGCATAAATGACCAAACAGCATCTTGATTAATGAGCACTCTCCTACTACAGCTTGAACGAGCACAAGGATTAATTACTTATGCAAAAAAGAGCTTCCCTCAACCGAATTACCTATTTGCTATTCCATAGCACTCTCTTCCTGGGCAGCTTCACATCTCCCCACACACAGCAGGTGACAATAACCTTCTGGGTTTAACAAAACTTACACTATTGAGCGGTGTGATTGTAGAGATTACAAAGAAAAAAATTACAAAAAGAAATACTATAGATGTCTTCTGATTAATGCTTAACTAATATTTCATTACAGTATAGAACAGCTGTAAAAAGCACGTCCACCTTAATTATAAACAATTTAGTTTTAATAAATTACATTAGATGAAAATTTAATATTGGAGCTATTAGAACTGGTTCATTAATCCTAACATCTCATTTACAAAATAAGTAATTTCTATGGGTTCAGTATACAGCCTGCACTGAAGAAAGCAGGAAGCCAGTGTTTAAGGTTCAAATTCTGCTCAACTTCAAGTGTACCAAGTAGTTTTCATGTATCTTTCATGTAAAACAGGCATATGACTAAAATGGCAGAATACTTGCTGAGAGAAAAAGGCTATCCTAATTGAACAATCATTAAAATTAAGAAGACAAACATCAAAAAAAAAAAAAGCTCATTCTCTTCAAAGTGAGTATCAAACAGTGAAATAATGAATATACACAACCTCCAATAACACATTTGTGGAACAGTAGCAATTTCATACCTGAAAGAAATGTTTATAGCATAATAATAATGAGATATTAATAAAATCTCTACTGTTTATCAGCACATGTACCCCCTGAATTACTTCTCCAATCACCATGTGACTGGATAATAGAAAGGCAGCTTCTCCATGGGAGGTGGCTCTCTCCTGAGACAATAAACCGAGGCATTGCAGTGGACAAGCAGGCTCAGGTCACTGCTGGAGGGAGACATTCCCTGAACCTCAACTGAAAATGTCTAATTCCTCTCAATGCTTTTCTGAAGCATTTTTCGAGAAGTTCCCTTCTACTTCTTGGATGTGAAAGCCTTCCCTAGCTCTGGGCTGCAGCTCTGAGTGCAGAGGGAAGGGCCAAAAAGGAGGTGAAGACTAAAGCATGAGCATCACAGCAATGACTGCTGGGACACTGGGTGCTTAAAACCTACACGACTGCTATTGTGCTGAAAAAAGTTTTTCTAATCACGTTCCTAATTTAATCCTGGACTGAAATAAACATTTTTTTTTTCATGAAAAAAATCAAGCAATAAAATCCATGAAAACCAACATAATTTGTCACTTCAATGCTACATATGTTACAATGCAGCTACAAATGCTCATAGTTTTTATTATACATTATTGTTTTATGTTCTTTTTAAACTATTATTTTCATAATGTCTGAGTTCATCGAAAACCAGAACAAAAGGTCTTGACCAATACAGTGCTACTTCTCAGTTACAGTTTCTCCATTTTAGTTCCATGCATCTACTATGCAACCTTATATTTCTGCACACATTTGTATCAGTGTTGTAATACCAGTTAAGTGATAGCAATTGTAAACCAGAGGGAAAGTCTGAATATCCCCTATGTCTGTTTATTTTTTAGTAGCCAAGAAGCAACTGTTCTGTAGCTTAGATGGGAAAGAGGTAACTACATTAAAAAACAAAGGAATGGAGCTGACTCCATAGTCCCTTGCAGAAAATAATACAAGACTGCAATGAAAATAATAAAACCAGAAATAAGGGTGTTCACGTATGTTTTCATGCATCATGTGGCTCATAAAAGCAATTCTGCTCTCATGAGGTCATTGCTCTGTGTACACATATCATAATTAAGAGCAGCATAAGGTGCTTAAACGCAGATGGAATAATACCATGCTGCAAACCATTCGCCAGATAACTATTCTGGTTTACAACAGGGCAGGGAATAAAACTGTTCCTCAAATGCTCTGGCAAATATTGAATTGCTTTGACTGAGATTTTACAAAACAGATATTCACATTCAGGTATACATTTGTCACTCCCATATAGCTAAAACATCCCAGCTTTCCTGTCAGCAAACAAGTGGTCAAAGAAATTAAAATTTACACTGAACACCTTATTCAGTCAAGGGGAAAGGCATACTTTTCTGCATGCTCCAAAGGCTGTAACATTTGGCATCTCAAGGAAGTCTTCTTGGCAGTTCAGGCCTAGGGTAAAAACAATTCCACAAACTATTCCTCATTGAAATTGCCACATTCAGCAAATGGCATTTTACTGACACATCTGTCAGATCCTGTACCAAAGCTCAGATTCTTATGTTGGGGAAACTGCCACAGGGCACCTTGACTAGCATAGATGTTACCTACAGCAAGATCAGTCAGTGTATACACAATAAAAACCCAAAGAGAACTTTTCTTCTTTGCTTGTGATTCACACCCCCCTACACAAAGGAGGCAGAATAATGCAGATTGTATGTCAAACAAGAAGGCCTTGTAGGTTATTCCAAGTACAACTCGTACATTATGTCTCCTTCTGCTGAGACAGCTCATCTCTAGATTATAAGGAACCACTGTAATACCCATAACATCTTAGCGTTGCCTGAAGTTTTTTCATGCACCTCAAAGGCACCAAAACAACTTCCAACTGGGCCAACATTATGTGAAGAGAATAGGAAGAAAACCAAGTATCACAAGGATCATAACTCGCAATGCTCTTGGAAAAAAAACAGTCAGAACCGAAGATGTAAGAATTGGCATAAAGTTCATAATAGGTATGTTACACTCTCTGAACATATGAAAATGTCTAAACACAGTATATATATATCACAAGCATCCCACCTTCTCATTCTGATGAGCCCTGCCACTCACACTTACATAAAACAGTACATGAATGCATGTGTGGGCTGTAGTACAGACATGCTTGTCATATGGCTGATGATCTCAACCAAATGAAAACTCTTTTCATTTACCAAGTACACCAAACACACTTCCCCTACACTTTTCCACCCATCTGTAGATAATCAAATGAATGAATCTGATTGAACTGATACATCTAACAATATGAACGGTTCTGCAAAAAACTCTGAAGTACTTCCAGTGGTTTGATAGGAATTATGAGGAATATACAGAATAGAAGGTGGCAAATACACATTTTTTAGCTCCAAATAGGGATGCCCTGTCTAACATATTGCCTCAGCTCTAAACTTCTCTTTATATCATATTTCACTGTCAAAAGTCACCGCGCATTTCTGTATATCTTTAGATAGATGACAGACACAGATGACAGACAAACATCAGAGCAGGACACGAGCAGTTTCAAATGAACAAAACAGACTTCTCATTTTAAATAGTATTTGACAACAACAAAAACAAAATCCTCCCTCATTTTCTGATCAATTTTTCTCATGTATACTGCTGAGAACAAGATTTCAAAACTGGGGTGATTTAGTTAAGTGGGACTTTGTAAGATATGAGACTATGAAAATTATATGGGGTTTTTTAAAGTTGTTCTCCTTTTTTACCTACTTTAAATTTCAGAAATCATATGAAAATATAATTTGTTTTTAAAATCCACTATTCTGTATTAAGAGCTAGAGTACAGAGACTTAACTTCATTAAGGTCAAAAAACACTTGGGTAGTTGAGGTCATCACTGTCTTTTAAGATTTAACTTCACAAAAAAAGCTTCAAGACAGTATGCGTTGTTCACATTCCAATAAAATTAAGGAGAAAAAAAGGCACCTTAGATTAAGCTCTTCATTATATATACTCTTCTGACTGGAAAACTGACATTATTGTCTGACTGTATTTTTAAGAGATCTCACTGACACTTCATGAAAGCTACAGTATTGCACTCCAAGAGATTTAATTCTGAACGAATTTTTACCATAATTTTCCCCCCTCTGTAAAGCAGCATGAATGAACAGAGGAGTCACAGCCCTCCTTCCAGCTGCAACCTCTTCAGCAAGCACTTTCTCAAATCCCAAACCTCCATGAAGTATGTCCTTTACAGGCACAGGTACATAAAAGTGGATACACATTATCCTAAGACAGCCATCTGATGAAAGGACTGAAATGTCCCCACTGCCCTGTTCATACCCCAGTTCCCATCTGACAGATACCAGTTCAACCCACAGCACCTCTAAGGGAGCATTGTTACCAGCCTTTTCCAACCAGCCCTTTCATCTCAACACCATTAACTCCTTTGGCACTTGCAACTCCAAGCACCTGCAGGCAGTGAGCAGGGGCCGTCTCTGCTGAACACAATAAATGCACCTCACTGCCTGGAGCCAGGGAAGAACCCATCACCTGCAAGCCTGAGCAGAGATGTGACACAAACCCTCGCTCAGCCAAAGAAGTAAGCCACAAGGTGCTTGCTCAAGCCCACATGGTGACTCTGCAGAGTTGTATGTTCTCCCCAAGGAGGCACATGTACACAGAAGTCACAGACAGTGCAGAATTTATGAATTCTCGAGTACGCAGGAACATTCTTCTCTCTCCACAGTATGTAGTTAAAGTACTTTGGAAACCACATGCTATATTAAGATAATTTATTGCCAATATGCAAATCTTCTGAACATCTGTCTGTGGTGCTTCTCCATAAATTCACATAAAGCTATCAAAGCTCAGGCTTACAGCACAGCATAACCACGTTGAACAACGTTTCAGACGCTCTTCAGATTCTTCAGTATTCTGGATACTGTCCAAGAAGTAATTAATAGAGTCAACATATTCCCAGTATTTGGTGTTGATTCTGAACCGCACAAAACTGTCTCCTCTGAGAGTAGGGAAATGTAGAACACATGAAATCACATCAGACGCTTTCAGATGTGGAACTTACACAATATTTGCTGCGGATAATAAAATCTCATCAGCCCTTATTCACACTAGATAATAACAAGCTATTTTCTGTCATAGCCAGGGACATTTAAAAAAAAAACAACATGCCATCTCCTCCAGTTATGAAAAGAAAGAGTCACTTCTACAAAGCTTTATTTTATGGCAATATCAAAATAATGTAAATAACACACTGGAAGCACCACAAGGCAATATGAGCTTCACATAATCCAGTTACCTACCACCAAACCACTGAAGAGGGAAGAAATCTGCAGCTTGTGCAGTACTTACAAAACAGCTGTATTCACGGTCAACAGAGGGGGAAAGCCCCGTGTTTGCTTCTGGAAGATCCAGACAGAAATGGTGTGAGAACCAATTTGTCTGGCCTGACCTCCAGTTTTCAAGACCCCAGCAGAAAGGGCCATTTGATCCCTTATACCCCTGCAACGTCCTGCCCGCTGAGCTTGCCCACTGGGGTGCCAGTTCATGCCTGGCAAACAGGCTTGCTTGCTCACTCCCACCATGCACGAAGCCACAGCGTTCTCAGATAAAGCCCTGACTGTCGAAGAAAGCTTCAGTGTCCTCTGCAGAAGTGCTGTGCAAGCATCTCCAACAGCACTGCCAGTGCCACCCACCTCTGAGATGGCAGCCACATGGCAGAGCAAGGCATTCACAGATATTAAACTCATATCAACCAACCAGGATAAGGCATTGCCGTGAGGAAAGATCTGTAACAGTTGGTGCACTACAGCACTGACATAGATGTGAAGGGAAAAGGGAGAACTGTAAAGATATAGGAATGCCTAAAAAGCATTCAAATATGACTGACTGTGCCCTGTTTAAGAGGAGACTAATTTTTTTCCTTATTTATAGCTCAAATCTGAACACCACTTTGCTGCATATCCAGCTTTTTCTTATTCATAGCCCTTGTGCAGGGGCAGGTATTACCAGACCCTGAGACTAAGCCTTCTCCATCTGAGTGTCTTATTGAGATACTGTAATTCTCCTGACTTCTGAAAATCAAACTGTTAGTGCATGCTATATTCAAACCTTTAAAAACATTGATACCCAAGTGCTGTTTTATAGATCTCCAAGTATCTTAGGAAGAGCCCATGAAAAGGATGTAAGATAAATTGTCCATTTTCTTAAATTTATACCTAAGGAAGATGTTTAGGGCTCAGTGAAATAGCAAATACGAATGTGTTTGGCTCAGGTTTTGATCTTGCAAAATTAGATAGTCCCTCTACCCTTCTGCATGAGAAGCTAATAACATTGAAAAAATACTCTGCAACTGGATATAAATAAATCATATAACTACTCAATATATAAATGAAATAAATGTCTTCATTTCTTCTACTAATTGAATACAGGAAGTACACAATTTTCAAACCTGGCTTTCCTGTTCCAATACCAGATTCCAAAATGTCATTACTTGTAGTTGTAATTACTCTCTCTTTTTATAGGTAGAGAGGGAGAGGAAGGCTGCATTTCATACACATGTGGCACTTGCCAGAAAAAGTGATGCTGATTAGGCAAGGACACATTACCACACCTTTGCTCAATTAGCTAGGGACCTTGATATCAAATTTTTGCTAGCTTTATACATGTCCATGGAGGAACACGTAACACATGCCAGCACAAGTTTAACCTGCCAGAAATTTTGCAATACATTTGAACCATAAGAAGGAATTTATATTTCACAAAAACACTATGGTCAAACAGTGAGACTTGAAGAGAAAATAAAGTGGAACCAGGAGGGGAGAAGAAAAGGGAATGAATGGTGGCAGGTGGTGGAGGGGAACCAAGTCCTAAATAATTGGGCTGGGCACAAAAGGACTCTTGAAGCAGGGAGAGCCAGAACAAGGGAAAAGGCAATATTCCAAATACATTTGGGTTTTTTAGAAATACAGCTCTATGGTATCAGGTGACATGTAAAACAACAAGCTTATTTCCAGAGAAAAGTGGCAGCACTAAAGAAACAGGAAAAGTAACATTCCAGGATATTGTATTAAGTGTCTTGCAAGTGACCAATCGGATTGATTTCTCCTTATGTATTCCTATATCCTTAAATAACCTCACACTGAGCCCTGTCCCCCCCCCTCCACCCTAGAAAAAAAATAAACAGCACTCACTCTTGCTACAAAAGTAAATAAAATACATATGTATAAAAAAATTACACCATGCGGTCAAGGTACAAACCAGCTCTTGTACTGTGAAAGGGAACAAGATAAAACACAACAGTGTTGCTACTTACATTCTTGTATTGCTGGTCTTGTTGATAATTACAGATTTTCCAGTCTGATCCACATTGTGATCCATTCCAAAGTAAGCTGCCACTCTGTGCACGAGCATCCTTTGATACGATGACATCTGAGGGAACTTTTTATAGTGATTACTAGAAAAAAAAAGAAAACAAATAGCACTGATAATTGCATTTCCCTCTGAGCTATAAATGAACAAAAACAGCAATATATTTGATGATTTGGTGGACAGAAATGTAACTGAAAATTTCCCCACTGTGCATTTACATATAAATGTTTGCTACAGGAAGGCTCAGGGAAAAAAAAAAAAAAAGAAGGAATTAATTTTAAAATTTCTATAAGCACATTTCCATTTGAGACAAACAAAGCTCATGCTTCATAGTACCTAGTGAGTATTCTGTGTGTTGGGAGGAATTCATCAACCCCACCCCACAGACACACACACACACTCACTCATGCTCCCTGCTCAACCAATCCTATAGATTTGCTGAGACACTGGCAATAGCTTTCTGCCTTTCTCCCAAAGGTCAGATGCAGGGCGATTCTGAAAAGATCTAGTTTAGTCTAGTTTAGCACATACTCCTTTTTTCTCTATTACTGACAAAATGCTTATTTCCTGTCAGCATAATTTCTTCCTCTGCTGCTATTCTGACTCTCTATTTTTAAAGCTGCAGAAACATTTTATTACAAACAGCTAATGGTAGCAAGAATCTCTCCATGTAGGTTCAGCTTTATTTCCCAAAGCATTAGAATAACACAGCAGGGAGGAAAAACCAGAAGATAATATATTTGATTATTCTCCCCACTAAAAGCTTTAATTATATTTTTGGTTCTAAATGTGCAAAGCCAGTGCAATTGCAACACAATGAAAAGCAAAAGGTTTTCATTTGCACCTACTGTATTTTAAGCAGTACCACCACGTGTCAGGAAACAAAAGCCTGCTCTTGCAGCGTGCCAGTAACAGCCCTCTGGAGCACTGTGGTTCACGAGCGCATCCCTCACACAACTCTCATTGCAACACAAGCACGTGACTTAATAACCAAGTGTGGAACTCGACTTACTTGTTGTCACTAATAAAATCAATAATTTCCTGTTCCATTTTCAAGAGTATCATTCTGTCCCTGTCAAAAAGAAACGCATGGATTTGTACCGTCAACTATCAGTAGACATTTCAGAAATGAAATTGAAAATATCAATGTTTGTAAGGCTATTTTGCAAGTGTTGTCAGTCATCTTGATTAAAAATGAAACATGCTTTTACCCTGGCTCATCTGGAAAAGACTGCAGCACCTTTGCTGACATACATGACAGATTCTGCTTTTCCTGAGCTCAGCTACAGTCTGAAAGTGCTTCCAGCCACAACAGGCTGCTATCAATGCATTGCATAGAAAGACTGACTGCTATGGATACCTTTGGGCTTTTTTTGATCCTTTTTTTGATGGACAATGAGATTTCCAGCTAACCTAACTCTCTCACAAGAAGAGCTGCTACACACAGAAATTTTCAGCATTTTGCCTGAGACATCTTGCACAGAGCACTGATTTGCTGCAAGAAGACTGGACATATCTAATCTAGTTAGAGAGTACAATGGAGAACAACCCCTTTGAACTATGGCTCCCAGGAGGCAATGCCACAGTGTTTCTCAGTCAAAATGCTCTGTTTTCAACTGGATGGTCTCAGATGTTCCTTTTTTCCCTCCTCTCCTGCCAAAAACATTAAAAAATTTCCCCAGCATATTTCTACTCATTTCTAAGCTTGATGGAGTCCCATCACTCCTTAGTTCTTTTGAACTTCCTTGTTTTGCACAGATAAAGCAACTGAAGGACCTTCCATCATCTATACAAGAGGCTATACAAGCTGTTAGGTACCCAATTATCCCGAGTTCTGTAATTGCAGAATTACACAGTACCTATTTAACAGATCCAATTGAAATGAAGGATGAAAATCACAATGTAAAAAAAACGTTACAAATCTTTCTTTAGATGTTTAGAGGCAAATGTAAGGATGAGATGAGCCTGTAACTCCAATTGAAAAGTATGGGAATACTGGAAGCAGAATTTGGCACTGTGCACAGGATTTTAATTGTGTGCAGCACAGTTAACGGAAAGCCACTTTATATTCATATACAAATCTCCAACCACAATATAGTTATAATATATTACTGCAATCACCACGTAGAGCTGTACACAAGAAGGTAAGGACAAAGACCAGATGTTACTGAAAAGTGAAATTAAGCAATGTGTGACTGGATGGGGGAGTAGAAGTTGATGACTTTTTATAGCATTTTTCTAGTTAACAGCCTACCTCCTTTACATTTTCCCTCATAACCATCTCCAGAACAAATAAAACACAGTGTATTGTTATGGGAAGTCAAAGACTGCCAGCTATAATTTCAGGAATGCCAGCTCTAATGCAGGAAATACCTACCTGGGGTTATTCTTTAATGTGTTAATGAGAAACTCATGCAAATCTATGCCAGTTGAGTCTGTATACTCTTGACTGCAATCTGAAAAATAAAAACAAACACCCTCCACTCATTTATTTTGTTTCAACAGCTACAATTAAGCTATGCTATAAATCAAAATCCATTTTCCAGCAATAATCTGAAAGCATAGGCTCTGAAAGAAAAGTGTTCATTTGGAGCTCAGCCAAGAAAGATCTACGTTCTGGAGCATCAGGTGGACATTGATGGTTCCTCTGTACCAGTTCAGTGTGAACACACCACCAAAACTAAACACTGACAGAAATTTCTGATCATTTAAAAAACAAGGGAAACCTTCAATGCCACTCAAGACCCTGCCAAGTTCTTCCTTTAAACTCTTCAAAAAATTTTTTAAAAATGAGGGAAAAAAAGTTTTATTCATCAACATCTCTTTGTATCACTTAATAAATGCTGTACAGTCAGCAAATGAGGAATCCTGCCAGCAGGAACTCTATTTGCATTAACAGACTGAAATCCAGTGACACCTGGGAGTGGGCAGGTAATAGGGATGCGTGACACTAGTCAGAATTAATTTTTCAGCATTATCTCCTGACTCAAAAGTACACACAGATCCTCAAGTTGGCGTGAACTGTGAGAGTTCCATTGAAGCCAAATGACTATTCACACCCGCTGCAGATCCACACCCAGGTAGGCAATGATTATTTTTGAGAGATTACATTGCTACTATATACCATGCTTTAACAAAAAGATTTAAAAAAACAATGCCAAATTTAGATACAAGGTCTCTCCTGAAGAAGTCTTAGGTTGTTACAGTAGATTGTGATGCAGGATGAATGTCATGGATGGATTTTCTTACAGCATTTAAGATAAATTCTCCATGAGAGAGGAGAAGTAGTGAAGAGGATTACACTCTACTGCCTACATATGTCAATATATTATCATTATCTGGAAAAAACCATGTAAATATCTTACACTTATTGTATAATCATACATATATTTATAAACTTATGTGTTTATACCAACATGGTTAAGTATTCAAAGGATTGATTTTACACTAAAGAAAACCAATCACATATAGCACCAAACCTCAGTTTGGAAGGTTTCTTTACTTTCAAAGCCTGATGTTTGCATGAAAAATACTCTCAAGTACACACATTTTGGGTTCTGAATTTGAAAACACTCCTACTGTGTATTTATACACAAATAAAGAAATACATGCTTGTAAAAACATACCCTTTCTACAACAGTAATCATAACAATTTAAATATTTTTAAGTTCACCTTTTGATAACATTCTGATCTTGTTTTTTTCACTGTTTTTATCTTTATTTTTATCCTTCTCTTTTTCTTTCTCGGAGTCATCTTTACTAGATTTATCTTCTTCTTGCAAGCTAGGAAAACTTGAAAGTTGTAGTTGGATTGATTCCTGTTGGGAAAAAAAGATAGGTAAATTGTAGGCCAGATTGAGGAAGCTTCCCATGGCTTCCAATCTGTAGATATTGTCATTAAACTATGTGTAGCTAGAAAAGTTGAAGCCAGATACATTTCTTTCCTATTTGAAAAATGGGGTTTTTTTTAAGTCAGGAGAATAATGACATCTTAGAGGCCAAATTCTGGTGGTAAGTAGCTATTTCTTCTCTAATATTTGAATACTATAAAATGCTCCCAATATTAAGGGAACTATATTATTCTACACTTCAGTAATTCTCAATTAAGAGTTATTAGAACAATAAAATACATTTGATATGGGCTTTCTTACTTAATTCTACAATTTAATACTACGTGTATTAAGTGATGATCAGTGATAGCTGAAAAATGGAACTCTTTCCCCTCACTACAAAACCTGCAGGTTCATATAACTGTTTTGCACGTGTAAGTGCAGTATCAGCTAAGACTGAGCTTTCTGGCTCTGATAGTAGAAGAGTGCCAGCAAATTATACACTCAGTTGTATACAAGAGGGCTTACTAAATTATCAGGGAGTTTATATTTAAAGAGATGGAGATGTGCCTTTAGCAAAAGGGGTGAAATGTGCACTGTGATCTTTCAAGTCCTAGTGAACTTCTCTAAGGCACCACAAGTTTTATCCTCAAAAAGTCAGTATTTCAGAGACTATGAGACCCTTTGAAAGCATGTTTCAGCTTTAAAAAGTTAATTAAAACTGAGAATTCAAGCTGGTTTGCATTTTTTGTTTTTCCTTGAAGAACTTGTTTTTCCCTGCTTCCAATATTACTTTATACTGGTTTTGTTTTAACAAAACCCAAATTGTTTTCTTTTGAAGTTACCATGGCATAATTTAAATATTTCAAGAAATCTGGTTGGACAAAATTGAAGGAAGCATACTTCTGTGTTTTATTCTTTAAAGAAAAAAAAAAACGCACAAAATAATAGTATATGCTTAAGTAGTGTAAAAAAGCACATTTGCAGTAAGTTGTCACAAAACTGCCTGGTAGATTTGTTTAATAAAAGAGAGTCCTGCATGCCTGGTAATTTTTGGCATTATGTTAATGAAAACCTAATTCACCAATACTGGAGAAAACTGGAGTTTCTTGAATGCTAGTAAATCCCCTTCCTTCACAATTTTTCAATGTATACTAGCATACCAAAAGATCAACATAAAACATTAAAGTAAGGGATGGGGTTTTTTAAGCAAACAGACCATTATGAATTAAAAAAAAATTCTTCCAGTAATTATTACAAGATTTAGGTTTTTGAATTCTTTAAAGAATTACAAATCAACCATCACAACACATGTAAGACGAGATCCTAACAGAACAGGGTATCAGCATAAACATGCCACAGTAAGACAGAAACTGGTAACTTCTCAGTTTGTTACTGACTTTTTGTGAAGTTTGAATGTTGCACAGAAGACTTGAAATGAAAAGCATTGTAAAAGAGAAACAAAGCCCTAGACCCAAAATTTAACCTTACCATCCTTATTCCCTACTTCTGTTAGTTTTGGCTGACAGTATCAGCCAAAAACTGAGACTACAGAGGGAAAGAGTGGGAATTCCTGGTTATTTAAGGCTACATAGCAAAATGGTTCCTAACCTGCTCAGTTGTGCTCACAAGACTAACACTCTGCTTGCTTTCTTTCACTTCAAATGGCAATTCAATTTCTCATTCAAAGAACAACCTTTGGATCAACCACTGCAAAATGATCCCAAAGGATAACTCTGGATTCCCTGCACTGCCCAAAGCAGAGCGAATGTGCTGCTAGCTTTCCAACAGGAGAAAAATGTAACTGGCCATGCTGTTCCCGGGATAGTAATCCTAACCTTCACAGTGGTTCTTAAAAATGCACTTATGAAAATGACATACTTTACAGATAAGCACACATATGAATGTACAGTAGATACTGTTTTACATGTAACGTAATACTGATGTATTTGCACCAGAAGAAACACACAAAAGGGCTGTAGAGTCGTGAAAGCAAGCTACTGTATATTTTCTTAGATTTTTTATTGATTTTTCTCAATAATAAAATACAATGTTAATAAATACATTGATACAAGTATAGAGAACAACAAAATAAATGTTCAAATTGCAATAATACACTTCTTGGTCAATAGCATAACATTAAAGGCAACATTTCTTTTAAGTAAGGACATAGTGAACCATCAGGTAAGCATTCAAGATCAAGTAATACAGGTAAACAAATTTTTTCCTTATACAGGAAAATGAAGGCAAGTATTCAAATATAAATACAAACATCAAGTCTGCAGTACAATCCATACTCAGTAGTTCTGGCAGTGTACCGTACATTCTCTGGTAATTAATTCCCTGTGGTTTGTAAACCATTAAGATAAAATAATAATTTTTAAATTAAAAAAAATAATTCCAAACCAAAAAATAAGCTATTTCTCCTCTAAAATGAAAGCAAAACAATTTGGTTGGCACAAAACTTCCAGTATCCTCCAGCCAGCCCATGGAGGAGCCTGCAGGTCCAGCTTTCCATGGCAAAACTGAGCCACATTCATTAGTAAAAGGTCAGTGAGAGCAAAAGGGCAATTCCTATCAAATTAATTACACCAAGCCAATTGTGTCTTTAGGAAACAGATGCTGGGGTCAAGGGAGACATTTCATCTCCCATAAATATTTTAAGACTGTCAAAGAAATCTTTGCCACAGCTGGTCAGTCAGGTGAGACCAGAGGCTCCGTGTAACAGGAACCCCTCCTCTGCCTGGTGTAAGGATAGGGATTTTGCCTCAACACCTCCCAGTCTCTCTGGTGTTTAATATGGGTCCTGTGCAGTACATTATAAACTACCAGCAGTGCTTAATACAATCTCTTTATACTGTTCTCCTTTTCATTCTCCATTAAACAACAGAAAATACAAACAAAATCTGAACAAAAGCCACGCATTTTGAGTAACGCAAGTCAAGCAGAAAGCATCTACCTACAACAGAACAACTGATAAAATAACCTGCTCATCTACTGCATAAGCATCGTTGTAGAGCAGTAGAACACGTAGATGTCCTCCTGCTAAACAACTTGGTTTTTGGTCTTTCAAAAAAATTAAAAAAATAGAAAATCCTCTCCTTACTTATGAGCTAAGAGGAGAGACACATTTGTTTCATTTCAAGTCAATAGAGGAAACAGTGAGAAAGTACACTTAAATGTCATTTTTTTTTATTTTTGTGCTAAGCTCACAAGAAGCCACTTGCTCAAGCTCTCTTGATGGCTGATCTCAATTGTACATAAACATCTCATAAATTATAGGCAGTGTTTGTGATATTTTGGGTTTAGGTTAGTTGAGTTTTTTTAAGTCTTGCTCTCACTAGGCAAGCAAACAGGAGTAACTGAGGCTTAACTTTCGCTTTTTGCAGTACTTTTTGAAATTAGCCTACAAAGACTGTCACCAGTGTTATTGTCCAAGGTGAGGGTTGCAGAGGACAGAACTCTACCAGCTGCTGGGAATACAATACTACCAGTACAGATAAACTCAAATACACACTTTTTGATATAGGGTAATTTACACCAAGAGTTTAGAAAATGAATGCCACTCAGTAGGAGGCATCCTTGGCTCTACCAAGGTATTTTAGAGAGCAAAGGACATTTGAATTTTATGTGAAGGGGCACACTGATATGAACTGGAGTCTTAGAGGAACCAGAGACCAGAGCATATTCAAAACTGTATTTGGTGCAGCCTCGAAAGAGAAAGCTTTAGAGAAGAGAACATATTATTTTGATTGTTACTATTTTTTTTAATTTTAAAATCTGAATACTTTTGAATTCTTTTCCATTTGCTGAAATTTTCAGGGGGTCTGGAAAAAAAAGCAAACAACACCCTGTGATATAGTATAAAACTAGTATTTCAAAATAAAGTTCACGCTAAACCAGATAACTCCATAAAAACATGTCCATTGTTGGATATGATTTTTCCCCCAAGAAAGACATTGTTAAACACCCAATTAAGTAACACAGTCATGCAACTGAAGATGGAGGTCAACCATGCAGCTAACAGCAATGATTGCAAGTGTACCTGATTATCATGAAGATTTTCTGCTCCCGGGCGAGGGGACGACTCTTCACAGACAGCAAGGCTCCGGACAAGTTTTCCTTTAGCTCCTGACTGAATAAGAGAGAGAGAAAACAAAACAGAAAACACTACTACTGACCCTAAATCACATAATCTGCCCATGTCAGCTGTTCCTAAATATCCCAAATAACTATTACCTATCCAGACAGCAAAAATGTATCTGCCTTCAACATGCATAGGAAAGGTCTCTAAGCAGTGAGCCATTTGTCACACAGAGAAAGTGGTAGCTTTCTTTTTCCTTTTAATCATTTCTGCTACAGTTCACTCACTTCCACCAAAACTTGTAACAGCAAAGAACAGATAATCCAATTACCTTCAGATAATTACTGAAGGTAATTTAACATAAACTCAAAGGTTCCTTTTGTCACTCATTTGGAGGGGGTTTTGTTTGTTTTGGGGGTCCCTCCCCTTCTTCTAGTGGTATATCCAAGGAACATGGACAATAAAATGTGCAAGTGTTATGGATCTGCACTTGAAAAATTAAAAGAAGTTTTTTAGGGTGTCATTTATTCCTAGAAGCTCCTTCCCACCACTGCCCTCACACTCTCCATACGTAGGGAGCTAGTCAGTCTCTGCTTCTTTATGTCAAGATTAGTCCATTAAAATAAAATTTCAACAGAAACATTAATTGGCTAAAGCAAAAGGAATGTACCTCTTCCTTCTACAGTGCCATATAGAAGCACACATGCTGTCTGACAGAAGTACACAGCAAGCCCAGCAGCATAAAGGTATGATGGATGAAGGGAAGGCTGACACATTATATCTGCAGGCAGTTCTCTGCCTTTATGCAACAAGAATATGGGGTACGTGGCAGAAAAAAAAAAACGTAACACAAACAAAAAACCACCACAGAAGTGATGAAAGATACAGTTTCAATTACAGACAGACATTTAATTGAAATCCTTCATCCTATTGTGGCATGCAATTCCAAACAGAGATGGACCCTTACCTTGGATCTCTTTTTCTGCTGGTTCTGATTTGCACCTCGTTTCTGGGTATAGCAAATAAAGAGAAGCAGTTATCACTTCAGTGGAAAATGGGCATGATGAGAGCATTTCCAACATATTGACTAAATATATTGACTAAACTATATTTTAAACCGGTACTGAAAGCAAAAGCAACTTTCCCAAACCCTGTTTGGAAAGCAGAGAAAACCAAGAATCATCTCCGCTCATTTTTATTCATTTTTATGAACATGAAAACACACTGCACAGTGGTCTGTAATTTTGCATATAATAAAAAAGGTAATAAAAGATATACTTAAGTAAATGCTCCCCCTCTCCAAATTCCTCTTAAATTGTAGTCTCCCCCTTTATTTTTATATTCAATTGAGCAAAATGGATTAAAAACCCCTCATCAGATAAAGTCTTCTTATCAAATTACCTTCTTAGGCTTTGCATAACAACTTTTTGTTGGCAGTAACACCTACAAACCAAACCACACATTAAGTAATTATTCATTAGTATTACCTGTAAATTCATGAGATCAAGTTTTCTAAATCCCCAATGAGGGAAAACAGTCAAATATTTCACCAAGCTTTAACACAGATGTCTAGAAATTAACTTCTCAGAAAAAGTAGTAACATGGACAGCGGCCTAAAGAGCGTGAAAGTATAACAAATAACAGCATTTATTTAATAGCAAAATAAAAGAACTGAAAATAAAAAATAATAAGAAGGAAAAAATAGAAACAGTCTCAAAATCATAAGAGAAAAGATCGAGGAAGTGTAGGCAATGAAAGAAATCAAAGAAAAAGAAAAGCAGTGGTAACACATGGATATTTAACATGCCCATTCACTATTCCTGTGTTACCTGCAGCTCTGTCTTGGAATCACTGAGCTTCTCCTCCTTCTCCTCTACTTCTGAGCTTTCAGATTTACTAAGAATACAGTTGTCCGGGTTGGCTTCAGAGATGGCAGTCTCCTGCTCTTTTGCAGCTTCCTCTGCTGTCTCCTGGCTCAATTTACCTTGCTCAGACATTCTTCCAGATAGAAATTAAAATAACAAGATTTGGTGACCTGAAAGGTCAAGTTATCACGACACACACATAAAAAAACCAACAAAACAAAACAAAACATAGGGGGTGAATTGTGTTTGTTTTTTTAATTCCCAATTTCATTTCCTTGATAAAAAGAAACCAAAATACGCAGCTCAGGAGTGGAAAACTACGTATGTCCCAGCTGATGAGATGAACTGAATCAACAACACTGGATAACAGCAGAATAGTACAAGCAGAGCTCCAATCTAAATTGTGGAGAGCAGATTTAAGGTAAGGTGCTGTGACTACCGAGTCCAGCTCCGGGACTGCCAAGGTGCAGGCAGGGACAGTAAGGGACTGTCCACTACAGTGCTCAGCAGCACCAGGCAGGAGGAATCCATTCAGACTGCTAGGTCTATGGCATCTCAGTGCTCCTCTCACCTAGTTTTATTACTCCCTTTTTTTTGGTTTTTGGTGGGTTTTTTTAAATAAAAGATAATAACCAATGCAAGAGAAATAAAATCCAAGCGAGAACAACTACCCTGTTTTCAGCACTCAGCCATGGGTCAGCCATGGGTTTTATGCATAGCAGAAGCCATGGTGCTCACTATCACTATACATATATATATACAATTTTTAAAGAGCTAATAATGCAAGATAAATATGAAAACTAAAGTTGGCTATAAAGCTTTCAGGGTCAACATTTTCAGGGATCAAACTAAGAGCTCCATTATTAAAATCCTAATCGTCTCCCAAACCCCATGTCACTCTCCAGTACTATGAAAATTCTACAGGAAGCCCTTGGCAGGTACTTCTAATGAAGAGATCTTAACTGAACTGCGTTTTCTCTCAGCTCACAATGGGTTGTTGTACAGCAGCTGTAAAGGCTTTTCAAAGCCTATTATTATTTTTTCTGTCTTTTTCTCTCTCTCTCCCCTCCCACCTCCCTCTTGAAGCCTCTCCCACTGATCAATTGTCAAATGAGACTCATGAATAATTTAACTATTCTTTCCCCATCCATTTGGCTTAAGAAGCATCATCAGGAAAAACAACTGTGGTTAGAAAAGGGAGTTATTTCAGAAAGGGTCTTTTGCAACACCTTGCCATTTCCCAACAATGAAACAGCAGCTATTAAGCAAAATCACACTTTGCCATGTTTCTTTTCATGGTTTGAAATTAAACATTCAACAGATCTGGTATCACTTACCTCTATTTTTTTTAAGCTGTTTTAAATGAAAAAAAAAAAAAAAAACCTAAGGCATACTGAATTATAAAAACTTACTTCTTCCAGGTTTTGCTTTTGCTTTCACACCATAAGCAAATAGAATTTCCTCTATAATCCTCCTGTTTGAGAAGGACTGTGGTTTTCACAAGAAATAAAGCTACATGGTTCATAAACAAACTGACTGGAATATGAAACTCACAAATTAGCTCACAGTAAGGCAAGTCAAGCTTCAAGTTATTCTCTTTCCTCCCACCACTCTCCTCAAGAGGGCCGATGATGCGGGCTATTCTGTAGTTACAACTGAAACTTGAACCACCTCAAGGAAAAGCTGAAACACCAGACCTTTAATTGCTCTAATAAATAACCCTTAATTTGCTAAGGCTTTTCATCAAAAAATGCACATACATGCACAAGCTCTTCATGTACATATCAATTTGCAGCTCCTGTCCAAGCTTACACAGTGCTCAGAAAAAAAACTACACTCAAATCAGCTGCACCAAAGAAGCCATTTACCTGAAAAACTGCTATAATTCCCACTGCCTTTCTAGTGTCTTCTGTTGCTCTTCACTGGTTAAGTCCACACAAAGGATCAAGGACGATGTGAGTCCCATGTCCCCATTAACAGTTCAGAGTGCCAATCTCCATTCTGGTCCTTCAGAGAGCTTGACGCACCATAGTCAACCTGGAAAAGACGAAAGGTAAGCAACAACATCGGTAACGATCATGGCACAAGGCAAGGAGGCAATAGATAGGACCAGGTTTCTAACACTAATGACCAGCTTCAAGCAAATCACTTTCACAGCTTGATCCAGCTCCACCTGTCTCAAAACTGCCTGCTTCTTCTCTAATGAAGGCTAGAGCCGGCTGTTCAAGTCATAACAGCTCCTACGCAAGGAGCTAAAATTAACAATTGCATTATGCACTGAAGATTACTCATTTCAATTTTAACCTTTTTTAGTGAATTCCAGTACTTTTCATTAAAAAAAAAGCATATATACATATTTATATGTAAGCTCATCTGTTTGCTCCAACAAAAATCAATGGGGCTATGAGGAGAAAGGATTTGCCTGCTTTTTAACCATGGCTTCTTCTCCAATTAAAATTTCAATAGTCAAACACAATTGAAAAAGCAGCTAGGTGGGTGCTTTCAGAAAGTGACCTGCTTTACCAGGGTAGTGAATCGAGATGTTCATTTAATAAGCCGAATAAAAGCTGACCTGATCAAGAATGGGAGGAGGAAGAGGGGGAGGAGAAGAAAAAAAATCCTATTCCCCAAACAACAGCCACCAGAAAAAATTTCTTTTGAGGCACTGTGTGAGGAGTGAAAAGCAGATCTCCAGGTTATGGTTGGGAAAATAAGCCTAAAGGAAGAGTTGCCTCAGCAGTGCAATTTATGCTGCTCATCAGGATTGTGTTTGCCAGCTGAATAGCTGATTTAACAGAAAATGAGCATTTTAGGATGAGTCGACCTGATTTACAAGCCATGGCCATGTGCTGAACTGCCTTGATACAAGAGGCACCTCTTCTCAAGGCTTGCATGTGAGTCACAGTTGAAGCAATCAGTGCAGGCACACAAAAACAGCAAATAGGAAGCACAAATCATTCGGGGGAGAGTGATGGGGAGAAAAAACAGACCAAAAAAATCAAAAACCTGAAAATCATCTCACATTATTAGACTCCTTGTTTCTGTGGTGTGTTTTTTATTGTGCATGGTTGTGATTGCTGTACACCATGTGTCAGTGCACTGGAACTCACCATGTGAAAAGAGCTACATTTAATGCACCAGAAATGGAACTCAGCCTATTACAAAAACCACGTCCTGCTCTCACCAGGAGCTCTGGCTCATGGAGGAGACCAGCAGGCAGCTCTGTAAACTACCACTGCCATCCTGAAAATTTATATACATAATAGTATTTTGTTTCCTCAAACCACTTAATTTCCACAGAGCAATACAAAGTAAGTCTTCCCACTAGATTTTTGATATTTCTTGCTGGACTTTTTCATAAATTTTAGCTCATTACAAACATAGGATCACAATGGGAACTGAGGAATGACATGGAAAAACAATGCCTAAGCACTCAAGCACATGCAAAAGTATTACATGCAGATAATGCTCAGAGAGCAAAGAGTGAATAAACCACCAACTGAAAATCCTTTCCTCATAACCATCTTCTATTAACTGTTTCCCCCACAGTTCAGAAATAGAGAAGGGTGGAGGAAAAAAAGAAATCAATCAAAGTCAATTGTAAATCAAAAATCCCAATGAAGTTCAGTGCATTAAAGTTTCACCTGGAAAATAATCAGCCAGAGAACAGACCATTCCAATCAAAACCCTCCAGAACAACAGAAAAACAGATATCTCTACCAAAATCAGGACACAAACTTATTTCAGGATGCTTCAGTGTGACCACGGTTATGAATTAACTATTCCCAAGACAAACAAAAAGAGCAAAACAAAAAACCAACCAACAAACCAACCAAATCAAAGGTATCACACACAGCAAGCCAAGAGACCTGCCTTGGCTTGTCTTGTGCCACAGATGCTCAACATCATCTTATCATGCTTTACCAAATACATATTTCTTCATGAGTTCCTCATATCGTTACACTTAAGACCTCTGAAGCCAACTCCATTTTTCATTGGCAATGTACAAGAAGACCACAGAATCTTAAATTAAAGCAACAAAAGCTACCCATAAATTTCCCCAAGAAAGCATAAGCAAGTGGAAAATCATCTTACAATGCACAGCTACCGTTCTCAAACCTGCAATGACAAGGTCTCTTAGGATGATTTTTTAAAGAAATCCCTCATTCTTATCTTCTGGGAAATTAAAAAAAAGGCAAGAAGTGAGACATATAGCAGTCAAATTGAGCTCTCCACCTTCCCTCGATATAGATTTCCTCCTCCTCCATTAGGCAATTTACAAGTGATGACTAATCATTTACATACTACAATACGTAAAACACACTTCTGGTTGTTTGGGTGGGTCTTCAAAGGGACTCAGGTTTCCATAAAATATTTTAGGGAGAGTATAAATAGCAAAAAGGAATCAGACATAAAATAGCCATTACAAGTGAGCTATTTTTGCTGAAAATATGTCTCTGCTCTTTTATGTATCCAGGATATCTGGTTATGCAGTGATGAATGCACTTTTTACTATTGTCAGTGCTGCAGTGACAGCACTGTTATAGAAAAACATACTGGATTACTCCTTTCCTTGCACATCAACAGAAATGTCAGTGATGATCTGACTGTCAAAACCTTCAGTACTGAAGTGACGCAAAAGGCTGAACAAATGCACTTCTTTTTTTGATCCCCAGGTAGAAACCGCAAAGCTTGTTGCTAGGCAAAACCACCTTCTTGGTTTGCAAGTGAGCAAAATTTCATAGGGGTGCTTGGATCTTAGAAGACCTCTACAGGAGCTTGCAGCAAAATTTCAGCCCCTAATTCCTTAAAGCAACTAGAGTATTGCACACAGCAATGCAACGGCAAATACAGGGACACACCAAGTTGTTTGTAAGTCCACTTTAATGGAAATGCAATCCGTTTGTACAGAATTTATAAGCACCAGCTGCTCAGCATACACTGTGGGATGGAAATGCTGGAGTTTTTTTCATAAATTGATTTCTTTTTAACAGGATTTTCACTTTAGAAGCTGAAAGTACCATTGAGCTCGAGCAACTACAGTCAGAGCTCGAAGAAAAAGGGATGGAAGAAGGCGTGTATGGTCACATACGTTCATACAACACATACCACGCAGATTCCAAGAAAAGCCTGTGGGAAGCAATACACTTAATTTAATGCAAGTGTTTAAAAACTATACCCAGAAGAAGAGCTGTCAAAAAAGCAAAGAACAGGAAAACACACAAAGACGTTAGAAAGCCCTGCGCAATGAGCATCTGAGAGCTGACCACCATCAACTGAAATTAAAGGGAGACATCTGACACAACCCTCAGAGCCCACTGTAGGTGAGCAAGCCATATATTAAATGTTTTGATGGTCTCATAGGTATCACATGCTGAAGAATGAATGCTTCCAAGAGCATCATGCTCCCAGTATCAACATGCCCCCTCTCAGAGAGGAGATGAGCAGGCTTTAAGGCCAAACAGCATTATCTTAACTGAGAACAGGCAGCAGCAGCAGCAGATAGGACTGAGCCCTGACAGAGTGCAGTCCAAGGGTTTTTCTTCAAACAGAACTGCTAAGCATAGAGGTAAAAACCATTTCAACCTGAATGGATCCTGTTATTGAAGATTGGCTGATGCTGGCCATATCTACGCACCAGGGTCCTTGTCATCCCATAGTGATACTCTATTCTCATGAATGGTTTGTGGATACGACCCCATGAGCTGGAAGCAGAGTTGTCACTCATGATTTCCACGATGCGATATATGCCTCATTCATACAAGATAGGTTTGACTCATTGCTAACTCACTCATCAGACTCCTGGAAACCATTGGGAACAGACGGATATCATAAGATTATCAGGAGATACAACCCGCAGTGTTGCAAAACTCTCATAGCTCAAAGCACAAACTTTCTGTTACTTGACATTTACTTAAATATTCTAGTTTCTTCCATCAAGCAAATCTAAGAGAATCTCAGGTTTCACACTGAAAACAAAAGTTTCAACTCTATATGGTGGCTTCAAAGAAAATCTTTACATCGTGAGACAGGTGGGACTGTGTGCTCGTTCTTACTCTTTCCCCACATTTCCCAGAAATACACAAATGCACTTGGAAGCCAAATTTGCTGCAGTGTATTAGCACAGCCAGATCGTAATCCATACCAGCTCTCTCATCGAAATGCTTTAGTATGAAAAATCTCCCTTGTAAATAGAATAAAAATTAAGGCTGTGAAATACAAGGTATCAAACGAGCCTACAAGTGGAAAAAATATTTTTTAATGAAAATGTTTGATGTCTTATTTCCCACCTCCTCTTCTCTTCACTTTGCCCCTTCTTCATCATCACTAAGAAACCAGGTAAGAGTGATTGCCTACATTTTCTGCTCCTGTGTGCCACAGACCTTTGAGAGTAAAAGGTTATTTAGACTCATTTACTGACGGCCCATTAAAAGAGAGACTGTCAGCAGACACTGTTTTTTTCAGGAGTGACAGAAACATGACCATCTGCATACAAGCAACAGCACAGTGGCCATTGATCCACCTTAAGCAGACCAGCAATCAACCACCAGTGGCAATGGTGGTCAAATTTAATGAAAACAGGTCAGAATGAACTATGTAGGACTAAATTTGAGATCCTATGCAACAACCAGTTGTCTTTGAAAAGAGGCAGCTAGATGATATGGAGCAGAATCCCAGCCATCTTGGACCAGCTCTCCTCCCAGTCTCCACATGAAACCCAGCGTTTACAACTTACAGCAAGAATGAGAACAGTTTAACAACCGAAAGAAAAACCCAAAAGCAAATCAGCTTTTCTGATTTACACTTGATTCTTCTTTTCAAGTGTTCCTTGTTCCTAACAGAATGCCACTAATATTTTTTTCCATTTTATTCCCCTATCAGATGACCTCATGTCAATGCCATCATCTTCAGCCAAGTAAAACTGATGTTCCCTCCAGCTTGTTATATTTCTGCAAAGCTAGAAGCTTTACCCAGGAAAATAAATATAGATGGCCTATAGGGAGAGTGTGCTTTGTTTTAATACTTAAGAAAAAGCCTGAAAAAAAAAATGTTCTTTTATCTGTCACAATGATCATTTGAAGTCTTACAGGAGCAGCATGAAAGGATATGAGGCTTTGAGTGATCTGTCTAATAAATGTCAATCACCCAAGTTTAGTAGGAACAGAGTAACACCCAAACTTTTAACAAGCTAATCAAATGTACAAATCAGCACCACTGGAATGAGTTGCTTCCTTTAGCCCAGCCTTCAACACTGCCTCATGCATTTCAAACACTTACGCCAAATTGTATCTCATTCCCACACAAAATCTGACAGATTTCCCACAAATCAAAGTCATTAAATTAACTGGTCTCACTGCTGTGGTGGAAAACAGCACAGCACTTGTGACTCAAATACAGGGACAGAGAGGTTCTCAGCCATCCTTTCAACGTACCCAAGTCTCCTCAAAATACACAAAAGTAATTTTCCTTAAATCCTGTAACAAAAGCAATAGCCAACATCAGAAAATACACAATTCAAATGGAAAGAGGGACTGAAACTCATCTTCTCAGATAATTAAATCTATTTCTCAGCTACCAAAGATAATTATATCACTAAGTCCTCTTTAGAGACTGATAGTTTTATTTTATGATTAGAGGAGGTCTAGGGAGAATGCTTTACTAATCTTACTGTAAGGATGCTCAATAATCTCACTGCCTTGCCAGGACATCTCCCTTATCCCATTGTACACATCCAATGCTTTGTATGTTTTTCTTACTGTGCCAATAGTTGTTCTCTAGATTAATTAGCTTTCTTGATTTCTCAACACTTTTGTCTTCCTGTGGGAAATAACTGTACATCACCTCATTATTTGTTGTCAGGTTTAAAGAAGTCCATTCGTTTTAATTGCCAGTTAAACAAGTCTACACTATTACCATTACTATCTACATCTAATCTATTTTTTTATCCACTGACAGACTACTTCAGTGTTTCCTCACATCTGACCAGGATTGCACTCTGGACACAGATATTCCTCCATCATCAATGTGCAGTGGTGAATGCACTAGAGGAGCTCCATTTCCACAAACACTAAAGCAAGTTTAAGGACAAAAGCACATTCCTGAAGGAATACTATTGTTTCAATATGAAACACATCAACGGCACAGCATAAATGAGCCTGGGTTCGCCACAGAGGGGTCTCAGCAGCGCTTAGGGCAATCAGAGCTACTGCAGGGTCCTGTGTTCTGTCCTGATACACTGCTATGCACAATGAAATCTAAAAGAATATATATTCTGGGAGAATATGTAATTACATTACATTAACTTGAATAGAATATACACATATAATTGAGTTTAATGCAGAGGTTCTTGAAACATTTTTGGTTTCTCCAGTTCAAGCTATCCCTACTCTTTCTTTCTTTGAGGGGTTCTCTTTGCCATTTCTATTCTCTCAGGTAACTATAGATTAAGTCCATTTTGCTTTACACATAACAGGAACTACAAGGTCAACTTATTTCTGAGCTCAGTTCCTCCTTAATCTTAAGGACTTGACTCGAAAACCCAAGCACCACACATTTACATTTGGAGCATATATATGCCTTTGAAGAATTCAGTCTAACCAGCAGGTAATAAATGAGTGTCCAGCTAAGCTATCTCTCATCACTCACTAATAACCAAACACAAACCAGTTGAGCTCAAGGAGAAAAAAAACCTCCACAACACCCCTAAACAAAAGAAAGAAAACAATTTAGTACACTACTAGCACAGTGTTTTAAAATACGTAACACTCAGGAAATTGATGGCCCATAAATTATGACCACTTTACACTTCTTCCAACATCACCAGTGGACAGAGGCATAACCAGAATGAAAATGCAGCAGGAACCATCACTGGGTCTCACATATGCTTGTCCTGATTTTTTTTCTTTCCCAATTTTTATAATAGCCCCTATATTTCATCCTGCCATTTCTTGACAAATTAGGTGCATTTTCACTAGCACAAGCTTAATTGGCAAATCCTGAAAGAAAATAATTGCTAAGAGCAAAGCAGCATTACACTGATGAAACAGACCTGAGCTTAACAACCAGAATTGCCTTAGCAAACAAACACTGACTGCAAAACAGCAGAAAGCTTTCATATAAGAACTGAAAGGAAAAAAACACACATTACTTCCCTCCCAAAACCTCTTTTGATTGCTGGAGTTAAACATAGTAGCTATTCCTGTTTGTCCTAATACCATTTTCTGAAACAAAATCAGCCTGCAGCAAAAGTAAAATTCTTCATTCCAGAAAAAAACCCCAAAAGCTGTAAAGGTTAAAAAACAAAACCAAAAATACAGTATGAGACATTCTCCCCACACACTCTGCTGCTCAGAAACAGTGCAATTATACTCTCCATATTCAAAACCAATTCTTATCAAGTTTGTTTTAATGCACAGTAAGTTTCCTAAGCTCATATTCCAACCAAGACTCCTCTATCAAAGCCAATAAAGGCTAGATAGACCCTTTGAGATTTCCCAGCACAAGAAGATTTTATGCTTTTTAACATATCATTTTATTAATTTATCTTTATCAACAATGGAACATTCCTAAAATTTCTTTGATTGTAAACTAGGAGAGCAACATCCCATGAGAACAGCTTACATAGACTAAGTCTCATCAAGCACACTTATTTAGCTATACACTGTTCTTAAATCTTACAAGATGTATAGACAACACTTTCACAGTTTTCAATCAAGTCTGGAGATGCCTTATTTTAACTTTGCCTCTCCTAAAAATTACTGTATTTTCACGTCAGATCCACATCGTCTTTTTCTCCCTCTTTAAAGACCTTCTGAAGAAAAAGAAAATTACAGCATTATCTTTCATTATCTTTCTGCCCTAATACTACAGAGAAACCATAAACACACATAATAGATATAAATATCTCTATAAATATGTATGGTTTATGTATTTAATCTATTGTATTTACATTTGAATACATGCATATTTGTGCTTTACGAAAATACATTGATCCCATTTTGTTGATTGAAATTTTGTCTGGTCTCAGGCAAAGCAGTTAAGTAATAAATACCACATATAATATAAAGAAGCTTTAAGCATGCTATGGATTTTATTCAATACTCTATATTGCCATGATTTCAAAAGAAAAATAGGAAAATCATCAATTATAAGTTAGGAGTCAAAATGCCTAAGATTAAATGCGTGTTACAAAAGCCAATGAAACTATTATACGTTTCAGCCCAATGTTCCAAACACTGGAGTGCCAAATACCCTCAAATTTATGCTCATTTGTAGAAATAATAAACAAATCAAGGCTGACCTTTTCTCAATTCCCTTGCCATCTGTAAAAATTGAGATTCTTCCTCTATGTTAAAAACCCATCCTAAAATATGTATTGATAAACATCCCATTTCCTCCTTAGTGGCATCAGTACAACATGCTATACGTTGTAATCATTTTGTGAAGAAACAAACAAAAACATTCAACTATAAAATACCAGTGAGGTATTTATACTGACGCCCTAATGGCCAGCAAGAGGATGAAATCCTCCTCAGATACAGTTACAATAGTCAGGAGAGAAAAGGCAGAAGCTCAAATTTACAGAACAGGTAATGCCAGTTCACAGATTTGCAGCTTTGGATTGAAAAGATCTTGCCAGAAACCCTGTGGTTTCTACATAATGTTTGCCTTTTCCAGTGGGCAATTCCAGGCTCCCTGTGATACTGTGAACAAAAGGAAAGGCAGAAAAAATGTTTCAACATCTGATTGTGTTTTTCAGGGAAGAAATTATGACATATTTATGAGAGAGAGCTAAGCAGTTTTGTTAAAAATGTAATTGGCCAGCCAGAAAGCTTCATGACACACGAGCTAATAAAAGAGCACTGAATACACAGAAGAAATCAAATATTCAAGCCAAAGTCTCCAAGGAAATATGCTATTAAATTTAAACTAGAAATATATATATATATTTAATCCAAAAGGACATTCAAAAAACAATCAGAAAAACAGTGAGGTTTTCAGTACTTTAAATCTTGTTATACAGATTGAAGTCTCCGCAAGTTCAAATATGATTTTAAGAAAACTTCTATAATATAAAAAATTGTGTTTACCTGCTGTGAAACAATCTGTCTTACTTGGCACCAGAAACCACTAACGACATCAATGATCTAAAAATACTGAGATTTAAATTACAGAAGAGAGGTGTGGGACCAAAGCTCCACAGCCTGCAATATATTTGATTTCCATTGCAGAATGGCCATGTCACCACATTTTTTGTATTTCTGTGCTCAGAGAGTAAACAAAAATATGATCATCAAGCACACCACCAAAATAGCAGAGGAGAATATATTGTATGAATTTTGAAGAAGAAAAAGGGACGTGGTAGGACTTTATTGACTATGATAAATTGATATATATTAGAGACAGCTCTATGCTACAGATTCTTTGTGTCCCAGGCTTGTGACCCAGTATGGCCCTTAAATGAGACTTTTAAATGGGACCTTTTTGAAAAAAGTTTTTGAAAAAATAAAAGGCTTCCATGAAAATTCAAGAAGATGCCTCTAAGATTTCAGAATTTAACATGTACTTTGGAACTTCAGTTACCCTAAATTCTTTAACTAAAATTTCATATTGGCAGCTTATGTATATCTGAGTGGCATTCAACCACATAATCCAGTGACTCATTTCTTTCTCCCTCTAAACGTTTCAAATAGTCCATCTGTGAATTAAGAATTTTTAAGCTATTTAACCATACTTTTGAGGGTAGACTGATCTTTGCCTTCAAGAACTGAAACCATCACATTGTGTAAGCCACAAAGTCTCTTTGGTTAATTGCTTCTTCATATGTAATACTATGCTATTTGAGCCTCAGGATTTATTTTGATACCTTTAAGATTTTCAAAGGCTGATGAAACATGACACAACTATAAGAAAGAGCAAGTCACTACCCACTTCTGTCACTGTAAGCCCAGTTCTGAGGAACTGCCATCCTTCTTGCAAATCACCCTTCTGAATAAAAAAGACCTTATCCTTTGCATGTCTTACTGTAATAGGTCAAGGTGTCATGGCAAGAATGCATGCCTTTTTCTTATATTACAAATTAAGTGCTTGAGAACTTTCCACAAAAGGCAATAGAAGTGGCTTATTGCATGTTTTGCTTAATTTATGACATACTCTCCAGCAAAACAAATCTTTTGATTAAATACTGATTAAAAGCCTCTATCTGCTATACAATTTGGAACACTGAGAAGAGGGAAAGAGAATTGTAGTTTCACATAAAAGAATAAAGCAAAGTAAGTATTCCACAAACAATATTAGAAGTGCTACAATATTTCAGAATCACCTAATTATGAAATCTGGTTTATAAGTATTAATTTTAAAAAAAAAAAAAATCAAACACCCTTTCCCCCTCCACCTAATTATGAAAAAATATACTCTGTTTCAAAATGTGTTTAAAACGTCCAGGGGCCTGTTATATACAGGTGTTGACTATGAGCAAGCTTACCAATATTCCCAGTTTTAGCAGACACCAGCAGAAGCAATTGTAAATAATCACATACCAGTAGCTCTGCTGGTTCAGAGAATCACTGAACTTCCAGTTATGCATGACTTCCAAACAAATCCATATGATTGAGTGAAAATTTTCACTCCGCTATGGAAATGAAGATCTCAGTCTAAAATATCAAAGCTTTTGTTACCATAAGAAATATCTCTTTGTGACTAAATGAGTAATCCCCTGACAGTATAAAAACTATAGCAACAGCTTAAGAGGACTTGAAAAACTAATTTTATAACAAAATATATTTGATATTAACTTCAGCTGCCTTATTTTACCCTATTTTCCAGAATAATTCAATTAAAACAGTTATATCTCTTAGAAATGTTCTCTCTCTTCTCCTTTAAAATTCACACTTCCAGAATGTCCACTGGGTTTCTTTATGCTGATCAGGACAAACTGGGCTGAAGTTTTTTTAATTGCATGTACCATATACATAATAATGACCAGTTTCATTTTCTAGCCTTAGAAGCTCAACAGAAAAGAAAGTTGATGAAACTATTGCATACCTCCGAAAATAAACTATCTAGCAGTAAGTCCAGTGCTGGAATTAGATCCATAGCTGTCATGAGTCAGAGAACTTGTAGGCACTGTATAGGTTTTACTCTAAATACCAGAGTAATTTATCTTTAGAAAATTTCCATCATTTAGCAAGGACCAATGACAGGTCCACCAGCAACTCCTACAACGACACCATGCAGTCCAATATGTTAAGGGCTCTGGACCACCAGTAAAGCCAGGTTTGACTTGAGCTGAGAATTGTGCCAGAAAAGCCATGATCCTCAGAGAATCCTGTGTGCATGGAGAGCTGAACCCACCTCAAGCCTAGGATCTCATTGTTACATCTAAGGGATACTTCTTCCATCAGAGAATTAAATGGATAAAACCCCAAAGAACAGCAATATTTCTCTCTTCTTTCTACCCTCCTTCTGAATCTTGGTTCTCCTAAAAAAGCTGTTGAGTTAGACAGGCAGCTCATGGAAAACAGATGTAAAATTTAGGACCTCCATGCTAGTATATGGCCACCAAAATAATTAGATTTACTAACAGTAAACATCATCTTGACCTATAAACAAGAAGTCTTGAAGCTGTGGCAGCCATATCTACTGTCTCACAGTACACCTTCCAACACCAATTCGAGATTATCAGCAGCTGCAAAGATAACACCTGTGAAGCCATACAAGGCTGTAGTTGCTTTTAAAGTCTAATTTGCCATTTTAACTAGAATTACCAAATGAAACAGACTGCACCCTGTCAGATGAGTGAAACACTTTTTAATCTGTGTTTATCCAGCATCCTTCACATTTTGACAGGAGCTGCTTGGACCTACCATAATACAGGAAAAAAGTCCACCAGCAAAAATGATAAAAGAATGCAGCAGGTGTGTTTAGGGACAAACACAAATCTCTGCTAAAACTGTAAAAGTCCTATTAAAACATCCTGTTAATCAAAATCAAAATCTCCAAGAGCAGCTGGACAGCAAAATATCACAGACCCTTAAGAAAATTCCAGTTTCTTATCATAATAAGAACTAACCAGAATTTCTGCATTTGAACTCCAATTACAGTAAATTAAACAAAATCATTGTAAATGCAATACCCTGCTGTTGATTACAAACTATCCTGCTGCTCTGTACAAACTCCTATTAATTTAAATGGAAGTCGTAAGAGGAGGAGGATGGTAGAGAAACCTGAAGAATTACAGTAATGTTGACACTGAAAATGAAACTATCTTCTTCGACTGAGCAGAAATAATCAGATCCTAGCATCACCAGACTCAGATCAATCTTCCTGGTTCTGTAACTTACAAATGAAAGTCTTCATTTGTCTGACCGCTAAAACTTCAAACATGAGAACCAAATCAAACAAGGTAAAAGAAGGATGAGACTGAAAACAGGCTTAAAGGAGATACCTTATAGCTCAGGAGTCCCACCACTTTCTATGCGGCCGTAGCAGCTTGGTGAGGTCAGATTCAACAATCATTGCTCAGTTCAGGGTTTTAATAACATTCTTGATATCTGCATGGTGTAGCCTTGGCACAGGAACTGTTAATTGTACGGCGGTACAGAATCCAAAGGCTTGCTAGATTGCAAAATGGCACAGTGCTTACAAGTCAGCAGAATAGAAACGTAATTTAAGTATCTCTTTATGTGTGTCTGTAAACCAAGAAAGTAATATTTCAATCTGTTTATCTAAAAACATTTATCACAGATCATTTGGAATATGCTGAGATGCAATGTGGCTTTAATGGAGCTCATGTTTAAGCCTTTTCATTTCACTGCATACAGTTATTTATTTCTTCTTGTATCAGTTTTCATTAAATGAAGGAGAAGGTTGCTATGCAGTTTTCACAGAGATACCAGGATGGCATTCATGACCTGATTTTTATCACCAGTGGGCACAGAAAAAAATTTGCATGCAAAAGGAAAAAAATACATTAATGTTACATTTCAAAAGAGATTTTAAAAACACAGAAGTCAAGATTTTCAAAGTGATGGTTCCCACAGCATGTATAATGTGTTATAAGGAATATTCTGTATTGCTATATTCTATGTTTTATGCAATTTAGCCTGGTTATGATTGTTGTGGGAACCATAAGCAGCCATCCTGACAGTTTCATTCTCAACTGCAATGTTGCACTAATGGAGTTTTGGTGCTTAATTTCCTTGTTTCCTTCAAAAATGGGGAGGGAAAAGAAAGGAAAAGATACAAGGAAAGGGAGAAAGAAAAAGGAAAAGTATTATCATTTCTATATGTCGTAATTTTTTAAGTCCATGGTGAATTTGGTATTTAAAAAGAGCTGAGAGCACCAAGTATTAGGAAAAGCAGTAGTTAGACTAATATGTTTTTAAAACACCATGAAGGCAAATCTGCTATCCCTGGTATGTATTACTCTGCTATGGCAAGTGCAATGAGCACCAACACATTAGATCCCCTTTATCATGTCCCCAGTTCTGAATGCAGCCAGCCAAGAAAACATTTCTGTGTCTTGGACAGCTTAAAGACCTTACATTTTCCATTAACAAGCAAGATCGTCTCTAGTCAAAAGGAAATTCTTCAGTATACAGTAATAATATACCAAGAATAATACCAAGTGACAATGGATTCTGAAGACAGACAAATTCAGCACAAAGGGAAGCAATGTTCCCTCTTTCCTTATCCCCAGTGGAGAGATAAGAGGTCTATGGCCTAAACTACCTTCATAAGACATACAAAAAGACATCGTCTTGTAACTCTTATGACATTGACTGCTGCGTATTATTTATTCAGTTTGCATGTTTATTACTTTCCCATATCCATTTCATTTTCTCAACATAGACAAAGCCTGTGAAACTGCATAACTCAAATCAGGAGGACTTGACTAACCCTTTAAGTACTGCTACAACAGCTCTGAATACTAATCATTATAAATTTTAGCTTTGGGTTCGTTCTCAAAAAACCCCAAAAACCACCACCCAAAAACCCCACAAAAACCACCAAACAAACAAGTAAACCCTCCCAAGCCTGCCTAACCCACGTCGTGTTCAAAGAGATTTGCATTTATATATGTATGTTCTGCAGTTCATCCCCCAACCATGAGTTTCCCACCCATTTAGGCTCAGAACAATTATTAAATTACCAAAGAGGAAAAAATTCCAGCCACTGGACAAGTCTTCCTTTATCTGTTTTTTCCTAAAGTCTCCAAACACATTATTGCCTCTGGAATTTCAAAGCCACAAAACGCTAAAAAACCCCTGATTTTCTTTGAGAAGTGTATTTGAAGAACAAGGAACAGAGAAGGTGTTTACTGCTCTTTCATTTTCTTCCCTTCATCTGGCTTTTTCCAGTCTTTATTTGAACCACTGCCATCTTAAAGGCAGAAAAGTTTTAGACTGTCTCTATTGTAACTGGATATCTAAGAATAAAAAATCTGAGGCTCTTTACATTTGCATATGACTGTGGCCAAAGACAGGTGCTGGGCTGCCAAGTATAATTGCTCACATGTTACTTTATGCCTAATGTTGCATTTTTCTGTCATACAAAGGTTAGAATTTGAAAGATTAATGGTGTTCTGAAAGATATTATCAGCTAGAACTGCCCAAATTTCAACTGCTAGGTTCAACAAAGAGTCTTTCTTGTTTCTTGGAAACCTTCTTTCTGGGAAACATTTAGACCTCACAAAATCAAAATACCAAAGCACTGATAGAGTAGAAAAATACTGAAACAAACTAAGGAGCCTCCAGCATCCATACTGGTGGCTTGACAGCTCAGAATGGAACAATGAGGCAGGACTGTTGGAGTGCCAACTGAGAGAAACCTGCCCTAGTCATACCAGTCTACCAAAAATATAATCTCTCTCAAACATACTTGCTTTTACCAATAAAACTTCTACTTCTAGAAAACCAACATGCCCCAAAACATTTACCTGCCTACCCAAAATCTTTACAGAATCAAGCTTCATTCACTGCAAGTGGCTTGTCACCAATTTCATAATATCAAAGAAAGAGTAGTCATAGCAGAAGAGAGGCAATGATGAATCTTTTCAATGATTGCTTTAAAACCAACCGCGAAGGAGAAGCCCAACATTTGTAAGTAAATATTTTATCTGTTTGTGCAATTCTGATCCACTGCTTGAAGCTGATGAGATCAGAATACCACGATAAGACATATTCCTACTTATCAGGACTGGCCCAATTCTTGGCTATCTTGTCATCTACCTGAAAATCTCTCACATCCAGGCTACAATCAGAGCAGGACAAGAATATTACTATTCTGAAATCTCTGGCATACAGGCATTTTCATACTTAGGACAGCCCAAGAAATGAAGAATCTTGACATTTCAGTACATTCACATGCATAAAGGAGACACACTAGTTTGCTATTTACATGGCTGCCAAAAAGCATTCTTGTCATTTTATGATACACAGAACTAAGAGTATTGCAAGGATACTGGGCAGTCCTTAAAAACCAAACCAAGACAGAAAACACAAAGTAAAACAAGTGTTTCAAAGGTGTTCTTACTCCTGTAACTTTCCACAAATCAATTTATTACATTTAGGTTCATCAGTATCATAATAAAGGTATCAATATCTGTAAATATATATTCAGTGGGAAATGCTTTCTCACTCATTGTTAGGAAGAATGTCACTTACCATCTTGAAAAAAACCCACTGATGATACAAATATATGTCTCCCATGTTCAGCTGCATAAATGGGGATCTCTGCCTCTATTTCTCCACCTGCCTTCTACCTATGCCTGTTCAATGTCAAGGAACCTTTTTTCAGCATGTGGGACTAAAAAGGGAAGAATTTGATCTTGGTGTAAGCTCTTATCATAACTGCAAAATATAACTCTTATGGATATTTCATAAGGGAGACTAGAATCAGTCTTTTAAAACAATTTGTAACAATTTTTTCCTCCTCAAAAGGCTTTTCAAAATATAAAATTCTGAATCATGATGCTCATAAGAGCAGGGATATTAAGAGAGGCAATTCCAGTATTTTTGGTGGGTATCACCACTAGTATCATAACTAACAGGTTACGATTCAACTAAGAGGGTGAAGAATGGCAATACACTTGGCTGTCCAAGCATCATTCACAGAGCATTTTAAAACGTCTTGCGTAGCACTGGTAGTATGCACACTGCTAGAAGACCTCCGCTAGAGGATATTCTTTCCCTTCCCTTCATTATCAAATGCCTTACTATTATCATCTGCACTGTAAGAAAGATATCTCAAGTGTTTAACTTCTGCATAGCCACTTTTTTTTGGGTTGCCAAGGGTTTAAATGCAATAGGAGAAACCTGTTTCAATTTCAGTGGAAGTAATTTCCTCAGTATGTGAACATTTAATATCTTGTAACAATTGATTCAAATATCAGACTGCACTGACTCCTCGCCACAGCAGAATTAACAGTATTCCAGCTCAAGTTGTGATTGGCAAAGTTACAGTTCCAACCCTCCCACTCCACAGTCCTGTGTGGTTCCTGGCTGAAATTCCACCCATGTATTATACACATCATACTAGGGGCCTCGAGATCTGCTTACCTTCTGTTTTGAAAACACTCTGCCTTCTTCTACTGAAATCAAAGCTCTTCTTTTTTAAGTACAAACACTGAAGGGTTTGCATGAGTGACCCGACAAAACTAACCAAAATACGACAAAGCATTTTAACAACTTTTTCAAATTCTCTCAAAGTGTTGCCATAATTGTCCTTTACATCCACTTCTCCAGTTTTTATAATCCCTTAAGAAAAAGGCTTGGTGACTTAATATGCTAAATATTTCTATCAGTCCAAGTATGTGAACCAGTACTGTACAAGAATGAATTTCATATACCTAGCTGGAATCTCTGGCAATCCAGGGGGGGACCAAAAAAGATTACATAGTAACATAGACCCTGAGGTCTGAAGGGATCATTTAAGTACAATAAATTTATTTCTGTTTCAAGAGACACAACATAAAACTTCTTTGAATAGTCTTTAGTTCCTCTGCCAAGCACTTCTCTGAGTATGTTCCAAACTCAAAATTACCTCCCAAGAGAGTATCTCAGGTTGGAGCTTTCTTTCATTATTTCTGGGTTTGCCCCTCTATTACAGATTACTGGTTCCAGATGTGAACTGGGGATGGTTAAAAGCCTTACAATCACCATATTTTTGTTTTTGTGGTCCTTCAGGATATTCTCTAGGAAAATGACTGTCTCTTGGGCAAGTCTGATCCCAAGGACATATCGTAAAACTCACAGATCTCTTTCTCTCCCAAAATGTTTGTGGACACTTCTCACTGCACCAGTTTCATGAAATTACTGAATGTTTATGTGATAATTTGGAGCACTTGAATGTCTTTAGAAAATAAAGAAACAAAAGAACCTGATGGGGCCTTTGTTTTTTAAATGAAAAGTGGTATTTTAATACTGATTTTTTTGAGTATTGGATGTTTTTGATTTGATTTGGTTTTTGTATACACCAATACTACATGTGTGCAACTGGTGTCTACCTGTATTTTTTTAAGAAACAGAAATGCCATTAGTTTACCTGGTTACATTGAATCTAATCATGTTTATGCTTTCCTTCTCTCTTCAATCTGTTTTACTGTTCATGACCACAGTGAATACAAAAATTTAATTGCAGGAAGGACAGCTAAGCACTGTATATACATAATTGTGTATATATACACAAAAAACCTGAGTATGAGCAAAACAGTGCAAGACAAGTTACTGAGAAATGACTGCAGTTGCATCTGTTTTCAAGTGGTTCTGTGGAAGATAATGTCAGCTGAGCACCATCATACTGGGGACAAACAGGTAGTAACATCCTGTAACCACTGAAAAACACATGTAATTTAACACAAAAACATTCACAACTGTTTTGACAGATCAGACCTAAATTTTTTTGCAACATGAAGTCCTAAAGAAATACTCATGCTGACTAAACAGTGACAGACTATTTATGCTTCTCACATACTCTAAGTATAAATTTATTGAGCGCTAGTGTACTTTCAGTTGCTCAGACAATAGATATATGTTCTCATCAGACAATCAGAAAACCAACACAACAATCTGTAGCTCAATCTATACTTCACCATAGTAGGAAGGTACTGTGTTTTGGCTGTACTACTTGATATAAAAGGTATTTTCAGGTTTTCTTCCCTTTCAAAGAGCAAATTAATGTAAAATACATTATTGCTTTACTGCCACCACAGGTTTATTATCAAATCTAACTAGCCTTCCATTTTTTTCAACATTTAAAACACATTACACATTTTCAACAACGTAAGAAACTATTAAAGAAGTGAACAAAGAACTCTGTATAACAAGAAAGCTGCTTCTGCACAAATAGGAAACACCAAACAGGCACAGGGATGTTCCCTGGTTCACAGAGGTGTGGGAAATGGGTAATCTCATGATAACAGAAATATCAGAAAATTCAATGGGACACAAGGGCAGAGAAACAAGGTGTTACTGAGAACAAAAAGATTGGCTGGAGCTAGCTGCAGCAAGAAGAAACCTGTGAGCTTTCCAGTAGTACGAGAACTTGGAGATTAGAGAAGCACAATGCTCCAGGGCAGCTGGAAAAGTAAAAGGACAACTGCTGTTTTAAATCAAACCCCTTTTCTTTTCTGTTGAGAACAAAACTGGAAAAAAAATTAACACACTTGTCCCAGCCACTCACCCATGGCTGGTATCTCCTTGGATGGGCAGGGAAATGGGATATAAATTCTGGCACAAAGGAGGGTACCTGCTGTACAGCTACTCCTCAAAAAGAACCTACAGCAGCACTGAGAAAGATTGTAAAAAAGCCTGAAATTTATGGCATGAAGCAGTTACAGGAGAACTAGCAAGCACTCTAGTAAGAAGGAAGCAAAATTATATTTTTGTCTAAAAGTCACTAACTTAAGCAACAGCTATGTGTACAAGTCAGTGACATGAAAAACTGTTGTCTCAGTCGTCCAGGTCCCACCCAAGAGTGAACTCCGTGAAAGCTGTAAAGGTAAAAGCCAGGACCTCTCACACATACAGATCCCAGCAAACCAGACAACACCTGATTTTAAGCCACTTCTGTATGTCGGCCTCCTGAAAAAACCCATCAAAAGAGAAATAACAGTTTCTAACAAAAATAGTCTCAATATAAAAGTTACAAAGTCCAAACACAGAAGAAAAAGGTGATTAAATTCTTATATACCTACACAGTCACTACAATATCATACGTTTTCTTGATACACTGAAAAAGCTATTGAGAAAAATATTTACATTCCAACAGTAAAACAGATAAATAAAAAAATTTGTCTTCAATAATGGTTATTTTAGATTCACAGAAAACTAGTCTTTTTTAAAGATTGAATGGAACTTAGCATAGGTGATTACAAATTATTGTTATTTATTAAAAGTGAGTGACATTTTAAAAACATTCAATACGAACTCAAAATAAAAGCACAAGAGGGGAATTCACATGCCTATGGCAAAACGGGTCATGTCTACTTTGTAACTTTTTCAAAAGCCTCCCTCTCAAAAGTCTATTAAACTTTGACCTGCAAAATAAAAAGCTGACTACATAAGTGAAAGCTCCATGCAACACTTAAATCTGGCATTTTTGGATGTGTTCTTCTAACTTGTACATATCATCAGGTTCAAACAGTGGTGGGGTTTTGTTTTTGTTTGCTTTTTAAGAATCTATTCTGGCAAGGGCTAATGCTGAATATGTGCTATGCATAAGCACATGTTTCTAGACTTAGAATATAAAAGAAACAGCTGAAAGAAACCTATAAATTCTTTCAAGCTTTGCCTCAAGTTCTAAAACTCTTACATTTTAACATGGTTGCAACTTTATTTTTCAAATTCGGTTTATCTTGCACCTGTACAAATTCTTCAATGTTATGACGTGATGAAACAGAAACATGTTATCACGTGATTTGTCTGAAGAAGAATCAGTAAATAAGGCAGTAATACCCAGCAATGACAGCAGAGAGTAACTGCAGCAACAGGAAAGTGTCTTCGTATTTGCTGCATACTGCAGGACTGCACCCAAATAATAACTGTGACTGAGATAACTCAGGAAGTTATCACAACTTGGCTGCATCTGCCAATATAAGCCCAACAGAGGCAAACTGTATACACCTACTGTGCCTGAGGTATAATGCCATCATCTCTAACTAAGGAAGAAATAAAACAAAAAAACACATTCAAGGTAATGTAAATATAAAAATTATTTCCTTCCAGATGAGGACACTGAGGAACACAGAGGTTAAATGAGCAATGAAGTTGGTCAAAAGAAGATCTAGATGTGTAACCAGCAACCTCTTTCCCAGGACATGATCATCATTCTCCAGCATCGTCCATTCTCCAGTGCCCCCTTTATATATAGCAGATACTTTTGTGGCAGGTACTGAATACCTGTTATGAAAATGAGCCACAAATTAAAAAGAAGGCTATTTAAAACTGTTATTTTCTCTATACATGAAGATGCAGGGCATGTAACAAGAAACCTACAACTTCAGCATTTTTAACAATAGTAATAACAATCAGGAAAAACCTTCTTTGCTTCTTTTGTATGAACGACCTCCTGAAGCACATTACAATTAACTGCAGACTCCAGATAAAACTGCTTTAGAAACTACTACTACAGGATGGTAGGTAGGAAAGTGAAAGAGCAAGAGAAATTCTCTTATTTATGCAAAACTCTGTCTACACTATCCATTTTGTTATAAATCAAATAAGACTGAAATATCACTTACAATAATGGTTCAGACTCATTACCTCCTAAGATAAATGAAGCTTGCATCATAAAACCGACAGTAAAGATGGGGGGAAACAGGTAAGAATATCAGCATCTAAATAGTAAAATGATGGCATTTTAGTAATCTACAACAAGTGCAGTATTGAAAGCGGACAGCTATTCACATTTCTTTTACTGGCCTGTTTAGCAGTGACTACACTCCTCAAACCACCTCTTTGTATTTCACTTACAAGGAGGAGTATTTCTCTGGGGTGTCTTGAGGCTTGTCTACATCAGCTGCACACCATTACAGTGTGCTATGGAGTATCAATGCAAGCTGAACAAGGCAATCAACAAGGACAATCAGTTCAACTTCCCCTTCAAGTCTGCTTTCATTACCCAACTTAGAATTCACTTGCAGTGCTTTACAAAGCCTTGCTGGGAATATTCATTAATGCCATGGGGTTTATCCTCACTGCCTCCCATGAATTACAGCTGCCAACATACTGCACAAGACGTCCTTTAAGTCACTGCAGTTAGAGGTTGGACAGCTTCCTTTTCGTTGAGTAGTACAAATGACTATAAAAGTGCATCTTTTGTTTAAAACCAATTTCTTTTGTATTGTTTTCTTCCTCTATTCACTCCCCAAATTAATCTCTGCTACAAAGTTTCACAGTGATGAGACATGGCTGTCTGCCTATTCTCCTTCCAGAGGGACATTAATACTTCTTAAAGCTGAACGTGAGGAAGGGAAATTTAGTGCTGAATAATCTTCAGAACAAAAACAAACAAAACAAAAACAAACAAAAAAAACCTTGTTCAGTGGGAATTTTTATTGTTCGCCTATTTTTCTCCAAGTTACGCTCTCATGGTAGGCCATTCTCTTCTTGAAACAGCTTCATGCTTCTCACTCACAACACACCCATTTATCTACTTTTCCTACTGGAAAATGTATATTTTGGGAAAGCAGGTGGTTTTTTTTGTGAGGTTATTAGTATAGCATACAACTCATCATCTTATACTGTCTGTAGCATTTGAATTTGTAGCTATCCTCACTGTCAGAAAGGCCTGTCTTAAAGATATATTCTTAAAAGCCTTCACTGAAAAAGAATAACCCCAAATAATCCAAATAACCTCAGACAGGAATTTGGAAGCACAGAAAATCTGTCCCTTCCTGAAAAAAAATTTAAAAAAAAACCAAACCAAACATGTTATAGTATTTCACTGACTGTACCACAAAATACTTCAATAGGCAGCAGCCCCATTTTTCCACCAGTAACTCAGTGAACAGAAAGTCTCTAGGCAGACTAGTTAGCCAACTTATAGAAGGGTCTCCTTTTGCTTCTTGAATAAACATGCATTTGATAACTATCAGACCTATGACCTACAGCCTGTGCAGGGCTGAGGGTCTCCAATGGCCCAGGAACACTGGCAGACTGTTTCTACATGCACATGCTCCACAGACAGGCATCAGTAGTAGCCCAGTGTCATTCTCATCATCTTAAGCTTGTGAATTTACTCGTTGTTTTTCCCACATCTTGTTTTTACCTAAATGCCAGCCAAAAAAAATAAGATTTCCACTGTAAAGCTCCATTTCATTTAGCTGACACAAGAGTGGGGATGGTCAAGACTGAATTTTGCATCAGCAGTCATTCTAGGGGGCTGAAGAACAAAACTTTGTAACCCAAATAATGTTACTTTTAGAGCAGCTTCCCCTACCACCTAACAGGAGTTCACCTATTTCAGTGCCTGAATTGCAGCAGAAAGATGAAAACAAATGTTATGCCTCTCTGTCTTCCAAATGCAATCCAGTCGTTCTTCTATCCACTGCACTGGAGAGAGCCAAGCAGCAGACCAACAACACAGTCCCTTGGGAAAAATTCCAACTTAGTTTTGCTCAGAAATACAAATGTTGGATCTTGAACTCAAGAGACCATGAAATATGTGGATGCACGTTTTGGAAGGATCTTCTAGCCATACCAGCTTTGTGCTACAGAAACAGAATTCTGCTGCATATTTCTCTCAGTTGCAGCAATAGGGTTATATGGACTAATGTTTTCATGTCTTTATTTGCAAGGATTAAGATTAGAGAATTAAGTCAATAAAAACAAGGGCTTTCCTTCAGTCAGCTTAAGCCTAAGCTATGCGAAAAAACTGTCCCTTCTCACTGCATTCCAAGTCTGTAGTATTACAGACATTTATACCCTTGCTTTTAAAAATCACAAATCATTTCCTTAGCAAACAACTGAACTCAAGAATTCAATCATCAGCAATGACATTGAGAAAAGCATTGCCACCATTATTTGTGCAATAAACAGCTTGTTAACATGACATCCTTCTCAAACATGGCATGATGCCACACAATACAGAAATTTGTCTTTAAATGGCAAGGTATTTCTTCAATCCATGCTGCTTAAGAGATAACTGAGCTGACTGTCCACCAGTCCGGAAATTAACCCATTAAAAGAAACAAAAAATCAGTTCATAACTACTATACATCATCTCTTCAGACTACTCCCACCATTTCTTAATTAGGTTTCAGAGTACTCAGAATGTTACTTTCATAATAAACTGACAGAGTACAGTGAGCAATTAGTGAACTAAGCACTAATGGGAATCAGATTACTGAGCAAGAAATAACTGAATTAAATCTGTAATTGTCAGCTGAATACAGGCACTTCTCCTGCTATATCTCAGCAACAAGGAGAGCTAAAAAAACCCACAGGAACAAAATATAGGCAAAAATACTAGATTTTCAGGAAAAAATAGGTTTCCGCTTTCAGATAATGGCAGCAAACCATGTGTCTTCAAACACATCAGTGGCAAATATCAGCCAACAGTTCTTTTACTTCTGTCTTTAGAAGGAGCTTCTATGCACACATTTCACAAAAATGGATTAAATATTTAGTGTAGGTCCTCAAATGTGGACAGCTAGATGTCTTAGTCAGTGATTATCTTTACAATCAATCAATATCTTCCATTTTTGACCAGGCTCTGTGGCCACGCAGTCATTGTAATCAAAGTTAAGAGAAGAATATGTAACCTTCAGCTTTTGGTGCAGTTTCCAAGCTTATTCAACAACTGGACTGACATTAAATGTACAATAATTCTCCATACGAGAAGTCCAGTCATTTTTTCCCCTTTCCATTGTACAACCCAGTGACACAGTAAAGGGCATCCAACATAATGCATTAGGTGCTACACTGCTCACACCAGACAGCAGTCCATCTGCAAGATCAGAAAACCAACATATAAAAAGCCTGACAACAAACACTCTGTCACAGGCATTTAGTTTGTGTCATTTTCACCACACTTTATTTTCTGAGCAACTGACAAGTACTGAATTAAGAATATTACTAATGCCAGAAAAAATAAAATCTACATAAATAGATGGAGAGCACAGGATACAACATTTTCCAGGAGCATGAAACACAGATGCACAATTCTATAGAGCTACTGAATTTGGGTGGAGGCCCCAAAGAGACACAGATACACCGATATGAGCTGCATACATGAAAAAGTTCAAAAGCACACGGTCTTTCAGATTTCACCACAAAACCTTTCATTTCACAGATGCAATCAGAGTTGTTTTGGCACTCCCTCCTTAAGAGATACCAAAACAAAGTCCGAGAGATCTAGGAACCGGTATATTTTGAATAATGATAGTATGCTTTAAATAACACGTTTATTGCAAACTGTCCAAAAATCTACAGAATTAGGTTATTTTTAAAATTGCAATACCATATGATGAATAAACCAAAAGTTTCAACCCTTTCAAACAGGGCCAATTAACTGACATAGACAAAGGCAAGAAAAAAAAGCTGGAAAATGAGAGCAAATGATGAAAAAACAAGGACAGTCAGAAGGGTCAGTTTAACAAAGTGAAATTTGCATAAGGGGCACAACTTAAAAAAGCAAAGACCCAGTATGAGGAATGGTCAGATGATGGAAGCAGCAGAACAGAGACAACTGATGGAAGTGTGGAAACAGCCAGAAAAGAGGCAGAGAGAGCCACGCCAGGGACTGCTTGAAATATATGTATCAAGAAACAAACCAAAAAAAAGTTCATATTGAGACTGCAGTGAATTCTTGCAATATTTATCTTCCTGCACTTTCAGCAAACTTTAAGTCAGGACTACAGACCAGTATTCAGGAAGATCCCTTGTTTTTATTACACTTAAGGATGCAGTAAATCTAACTTCAGTGTGCTTTGCTTCACACATTCTGCTGTTGCTAGAAGAATGTAGCATTAGCTCCCCTCCACATTTTTAATTTTCTCTGTAGAGGTTGCAAAGCTACTTGAAATTATCTCCATTTTCCAATTTTATAATGCTCAATAACAGCAGCACCTCAAATTACTGGCCCCAAAATAAACCACCTGAGGTCAAGAACAGAGCCCCTGAATTCCTTTTATTAAAATAATCTGTCTGGCAGTGAACAGACATTGAAATTGCTTGTACATGCAGTTGATGTTCTGAGGAGCACTGGTATGTTACAACATCCATGCCAGCCTCATTCCAGCTACTGAACAGAGATAATAAATGACAGATTCCAGGAGAACATTTGACTATGCACCAGAAGTATGTGGGTCACTTACACTCCTCTTTCATTAGGATCTCAGTCAATGCAAACTTGGCAAACACATTCCCATGCCATAGAATTCGCTCATGATACACAACTGAATTGCTCAGTCTGCTGTCATTTTATAGGTAAGTCAAATACTCAGGTGTTACTGGAGTTCCTCGCAAAGTACTGAAATTATCAGAACTGATTTCATTTTTCCATATATTGAAATTGTGCTGTTTAATCAATAAAATGCTTTGCTAATAAGTGCAGATATTTTATTGTCATTTTTTTACATGCTCTTATATAGATGGAGTTTTATTACAGACGGCTTTCAAGTGCTTGACAACACCAATAAAGATGAGACACAAGTGCATGTTATCAAACAAACACAAACAGGAGCAGGTGCCAAAAGAATCTACATTTTGACACTTGCTGCTTGGACATTGAATGTAACTGTAACACAGAAAATAGTTAGCAGCAATTTTTTTAACACACAGATCTCTAAAAAATTATCTGTAGAGGAAAAATTGTAATTAGCCTACGTGAGTACAAATTGTGTTCTCTGTTCTACTTCCTGAAAAAAAAAAAAAAACACCCAACCCTGAGGAGTAACAAACACATCAAAGAAATATGTGGGCTTTGAAAGAGGTAGGTGCTTGCCGCATCTTCCTCCCGCATTGCGGAAACCACCACGACGAAGGAAGGAGTGGACAGCGTGTCTGCAGAACCACAGCCCCACAGCTATGGCTTGATGGGCACCGGCAGCACAACCATGGGCAGCAAAAGCACTGCATCAATATTCGTGTCTCGGTCCGCTCTTTTCTACCAATAAGCCCTTTATGGAAAGGTGTGGATTTATGTAGTCACAGGGCACATTTTGCTATTTCAGTAAATACCTGACTAATTTATGAGGTAGTGGCCTGCCAAGAGAAGAGCTATCAAGAACAGAAACGAATTTATCCCCATAGAAGAAGTGGCTATATACTAGAGAGTCCAGAATCTTGTGTGCCTCCCTAAGACTCACCTTAAAACTCACCTGCCAGCTTCCTGCACTGACATTAAGCCAGGCTAACAAGTCCCATCCTCGCGTGTGCTGCTGTGGAGCTGCCCTCAGACTTTGGCAACAATTTTATTTTCCTTTCTCTCCTGCCAGACAGGTGGCAGAGAGGAGCAATTCTGCAACAGCAGAATCAGAAGATGTAGATAATTTATAACCCCTGTAACCTCAGATTCAGTGAGATTAAGTGTGATTGCAGAGGAGCAGTCACTTTGTCCTGATCCACCATGCAAAGATAGGAACCACGTCACATGCATAAGGAATTTTATTATTTTAATCAGAAAACAAATGATACTAAAAAGAGGCTACACATCTATATACACATATATATTTTCTCTGCGTTATCCAAAATTTCAACTACTCAGTTTTCAGGGAATATTTCCTGAAACTCCTACTTCCCTTTGCTTTCCTCCTACTTCTGATGCCCCATAACCTGATTTCACATCACAAGCAGAAATCACTAATCCTCCACTACATTCCTTACCCCATCACTCCCTTATCTCAGCCTCCCATTTTGCGAGGGTTCCTTTAAGAAGCAGGTCATTCAAGGACTTCTTTCCAATGCAGTCATTTTCACCAGTACATAAACAAAAGTTGTATTATACCTCAGTAATAATTAATTGTCTTCCGTACCTAACAGGATTTTTATGCTGCTTGCCTTAGCTCTTGTCATTAGTTCACTCCATTTTGCTGCTCAGATGCAGAACAGACTGCTGCATCACAGTGGAAAAGTGCACTGAATCACATAAAGCCGGTAAATATATTGTGTTTTCCAACTTAGGCTCATTTCCTGAGTTAAAGCTTCCCCAAAAATCACACCTGAATCAAATATAGTTTCATTAGTGTTTCCTCACAATAGCATGTGTTATGAAATACGGCACTTTAAGATGCCCTAAGTCGCTCATTATGCCCTCCTTTTAGATCTAGGTTCAGAACTTTCTTTGGTTTTATGTTTTTGGTTGGCTGGGTTGGTTGGTAGAGAAAGCTCTGAATTTTTCCTAAAGTAACAAAACTGGAAAGCATGAAAGACCTCCTCACTTCAGATTTCATGGCTTATAAAGTACACAAATTATAAAGCTATCAGACATTTCCCGGGCTTACATTAAAATCTGTAGTGAGCCTTTAGAGTGGACCAATTTACTTGATGTGTTTCTCTTAAAGCTTTTATGACACCATAAACATTTCTGACTCCATGACAAATACTTTATAATGCATTAAGTAACCTCATTTAAACTGTTCTAAATGTTAGGCCAATGGCAATGTATTTAGAAATGGAATAGTTGCTTGAAAATGGAAAAACCTCAAAGTATAGTTTGAACCACCACAATTTATGATTTACTTTTGTGCAATGGAGGGCAAAGCATTCCAAATAAAGTTCAATGGCATAAACACCCAAAAAGCACAAGGCAGGTATACTCTTGAGAAGCACAGAATGCCGCACCTATTTCACATGAGAACATCAACACCACCACAGTTTGCTCCCCAGTAAAAATTCCCATGAAATTGAATATATAGTTAAACACTCCATACCAATTAATAACAATCTCATTGTATTTATAAAATGCTTCTAATCACTGCAGTAATCTTCATCAGCTTCATTCTACTGAGAAGCCTTGCCATTCCTCTTTACTCAGGAACAAATTGTGATAACTTCCTTCCCAGTGAAAATAGGATTACGCATTGAGAAGCTCTTTAGGTCACCAAGACATGCACTCCCTGTGAAGGAAAGTAGCGCAATCTGACTCTCATATGTCATAATGAAAATTTACAAAGTGCTTTCTGTATTGAAGGCACAAGAAAACTTCAATTCATAATGCAATAAAAAACCCCCTGCAATAGGATTCATTACTGATGAAATTATTAGCTGTTTAGGCATTCTTTCGATGACAGCATTCAAATCCTAGAACATAAAACTGACTCTGATGATTTTACGAATCCAGTAAAAGTCACTACTGCATGGCTGTAAAATTAGGATAAACAGGATCTTGAAAGAAGGTGATTTTCATGTTTTAGCATAGATTGCAAACAGAAGACAGAAACATAGAGAAATTAAAAAAATCAAGACTATTTAACTGGGGAAAAACTATGTGGGGGCATTTGTTGAGGGGATTTTTTTAATTGTTAATTTTTTTAAGACCATCCACCTGACCATTTAAGCTTTCCTTTTACTTGAAGGCATCCAATTTAGGAAAAAGACAGTTTCATCAGTTGGAAGATGTTACTAAGCTTCTAGAATTTTAACACAGGTGCTGTATAAACAACTCATAAATAAATCATTGTATTGCCTATGACTAAATTATGAATATAGTAGAGAGCACTAAATTACAAAAACACTTTTATAGGACTTCGCTTTCTCATGGTACTACTCTTTGTTAACTGTGACTCTTGGCCTTAAAAGATCAAGATCAGACATCTGATTTGGAACACGAAGCATGTAAGTGTCCCAATTTCCCTGTGAACATTTTCTTTCACTTATAAAAATGCACTTCTCACCTTACATACTTCAACATATGCTATGTGAATGCCTGCCCTAAAAACTGCCTTACATGGTTCCTGCCTCCATATATTGCCAGTAACTAGAAAATAGTTTAAACCCCCTGCTTAAGAAAGTCATTGGATATCCAAATCATACATTTCAAATTCCCAGCTGTCACTGTCTAACTATGCCTTCTGCATTTCAGCTTAGTCATGACATTATCACTTTCTGACACTTTGTATCTTCTGCAGTATTAACCGAACAACCTGTTTAGTATTACTTTTGACCATGTCTACCACAGCAGCAATTAATTCATCTAAACAGCCATCATGAACTCATTCCTGTAAAATGCAATTTTGTTTACTCCTTACTTCTGTAGTTCTCTCTGTATTTAGTCTGCTTTTTCCTCTTGGTAACAGGGAATTTAGATATAATAGCGGGGTGGAAAGGGGGGAAAAAAAATAATGTAACATTTTCATATAACAGCTTATTACCTACTTAGGACTCTAGAATGATATGGTTTAAAGATTCCACTATTTGACTAAAAAATTATGCATTTGAATGAAAGTAGACCTTTTCCACAGCACCTTTTTCCAAGGAAGCGTAAAGAAGTGTACTTAAGATGGATTACCTGAAAGCCTGGGAACTACAACTTTGAAAAAGGAAGAAGTAGTAAATATCAGCAACACTACTAATAGGCGGAAGAGGGCAGCTGTGGCAGAACATTATGGAACTGTTTGCTTGGGGCATTCTCCCTAAGAGTGACACAGGGCTCCAGTGTTTTCCTCTGAAATTAATGCCATTCGTAGCTTCAGACCACATATGCCACACAGGAAGTATTCATATAAACGATTTATGTCTTCTTACAAACAAAGATAAGCTAAGTAAGAACACATAAATATATAGGGAGCACTCTTACATATGGTCATTGGCAATGCATCGTCCACTTTACCTACTGTAAAACCACCATATGAGAGAAAATGAAGTCTAAGACTGGAGTTACTTCAAACATCTGAGCAGCAGTAAAGTCCCCTAACTAAGCAGCCTGGACCTTCAGTGACAAACAAGTGACTTGACAAGAACCCACCACAGATATTATTTATTCAAAAACTAATTTTAATTAAAACAGAAAGTACTGTAGTTCTATAGTGTAAAGTTCTTTATTTCACTAATAAATTGTGTATGTGCACACCAGAATACTCATGCAAACCATAGTAGCTGTTACTCCGATTTGGGTTTATGTCACCTTCTTAAGAAAGAACCAAGGAAAATATATCGGGTCCACAAAGAGTAATCAGTATGCCTACCTGAATTTATGGGCATGTTTAATTTATTAAAAAAACAAAACCAAATAAACAAATCAAAAACCAAATCAGACATGAGTCATTCTTTGCATTCTTTTAAGAAGTTACATCCTTGCTAGAAGGGCATACCATTGAATTATTATGTAAAAATGAAATATTTCAGCAGTTACAAACATGTAAATTTATTTGCATCTACATGTTTCGAAAAGCCAGCATTTCATGTATGAAGCGGGAAAATTAGAAAACCAGCAATTAATCAGGGAGACTTATCATCAAGGGGTGACCCACTTATAACGCTGGAGACTGGAATAGGTCTCACTCGATGACTGTCAAAAACTAGATGTGTGACCTCAGATGGTTTGCATAATTTATCTGCAATTCAATTTACCCAGCCTTAATTGGGGAAAATCTAACTTACCTGGATTGCAGTTTATCATCAAGATAGAATGTGTCCTAGAAATGCATGTTACCATACAGATACAAAGATACTCATACACAGTACTTTAAGTCTTCAGAATCAAGTGCTCTCCGCTGGAAAGTACAGAGTCTTTGCCATGTATTACTTGTTTGATGAATGTTTCAATCTTCTAGAAGAAAAAGGGACCCGTTTTGACTTACTGCCTGCTGAGAACATTAATACAGAACTTCAAATCTAGTAAATGAATGAGCAGGGGACAACTGGATTTTGCAAGTTTATTGCATGGTAGTTACATTACTTCTCAAGTGGCCAATCTTTAATGATATTTTTGAAATGAGATTACTTAACGAATAACAATTCCTTTAAATAATCATGTACCTTTATAAACTGTCTTTAAAACTAAGTAAAGAAATTAAGATGGGAGCACTCACAGGATCAAGCCACTCATTTGTGAGTAGTCCCTATAAACAAGGATTTGCCAGTCTGCTAAAATAATTTTCCTACTCTGAAATTAATGCCATCAGAACTGGTAATACCACTCAATGCAAATTACATATCTTTGCTATAGGCAGAGAGATTTTATCACCAGTTGGTGTAAATCTACACTGCTCTTAAAATCAATGGAAGTACATCAATTTACAGCTGGTGAATATTTGTCCCTGTGTCTGTCTTAAGCACTGATAAAAACCATAGAACCAGTTTCAAAGTTCCCATTGACTGCAGTGAGACCGATGCCTACAGGAGGGCAAGACAGACTGTAAGAAAGACATTCTAGAATTAGTGTACTTTCCTCCCTCATTCATTCCAAGTTTAAAGTTGGTTGTTAAAAATCATAACCTGGGAGGAAGCCAAAAGCACAGCGGATTTTTAGAACTTCTTAGGTTTCTTTTATGTCCTGCCAGAAATTCTGTTTAATAATAGTCATTAATCAGGTCAAGTCCAGTTTACTGTAATCATGCAAATAACCCTGTAAAGCCCACAGGAAAAGCAGGACCATCAGGAAAACATGATTTGGCCCAAAATTTTACTCCAGCAGGATGAAGTTTCAAAGTGACTGTTGCACTGTTGTTCTTGAGAGCTACAATTACACCTGCATTTAAAATCTCTTTGCATTTCCTCTATCACCCTTATGTAATTTTTCCTTCATGGATACGATGCGATGCAACATTCATCTGAGCAATCCTCACTTGCACACTTAGCCCTGGGACAGTCAAAAGGACTAGCATACAGTAGAAAGAAATAATTGCTTGAAAAAGGATTTTTCAGGAGGGGTACTCAGGTGTTTCTTAGACCACCATCCTGTAAAACTGCAGGCAACAGAGAGAAAATACAGTTGTTTTACAGAAGAAATCTTTAAATCAAGGCAAGTTTACATGATTCTAAGTGCATGGATTCTTGCAAATAGCTAATAAACATATTTCTGACTACAGATACACTGAACTGAACAGGGCAGTTTTCAAAAGTATCTCCATGCATCTCGCCAAGTGGCATACGCTATAGTTATCTATAGCTATTTCCCCTTACACATAAATAGCAAGACATTTACAGGCACTTGCAATCTGTAAGCATTTTACGCAACAATGATTTTTAATAACAACTGAATTAACTTTTAATTGCAAGGAATAAAAACTCAAAACTTCTGCTTCAGGAAGCTACCAATAAGAATATAAATAGTTAAACTTTAAAACAGGTTTTCTCAAGAAAAAAAAAAACATGTTCCTTAGCGCTACTTCATTGTAAGACACTTCAATATTAAAATAGAATATCCCTCTTCAACTTAAGCATACCCATACAGAATCAGATTTATCAGTAGCACAAAATAATCTCCTACCTACAGTTTGCTTCATGCAACTTTTAAAAGAACATTTTTTTAAAAAATCCTCCTAGACACCACAAAACTGTTCAACTTAAAATCAGCTAATCAATCACCTTTCTGCACAGCTGCATTTTCTTTCATTAATGTAATAAAAATATTTGAGGGATTTCCGTTTTTACCTTTGCATTTTTCCTTTTCCAGTATCCATAACCAATCATTGCTCTGCTCTTCCATTATGCTTCGTATATTGCAGAGTGAGAAGCATCTTCATTAAATAGTATTAAAAATAGAACACACCCGATCTCCCCACCGGAGCATGCTCTGACAGTGCTGATACCACAGCTTTCAAGGTAACCATGCCCAGCTGGGAACTGAGAGGCAAAGTCAGTGCGAGATTAGCAATTTGCAAGCCCAATTGTGCACACAAACTTGCCTCGATCCGTGACGAAGACTGCTAAAACAAAAATCAGCGTGCAGTTAAATTATACGACTGAAAAGTTGCAGGTCTGTTTACAGTACGGGTTGTTGGGTTTTTTCCCCTCCCCATCACCCTCAGCTTCAATTGCTTTGTACTTGCCTAAAACGTACATATGCTATTTAGAAGAAGGCGCACCAGGCATGCATCTGGCTCAGCATTGCGATGGCAGAGAAGTCAAACAGATGATGCACAGACACTCGTGTCGCTCTCTAATGCCTTTGTTTCCCCTCCCGGCACATTTACAGCGATGTCACACGGCGGCGGGATGAGTTTTAAGCGAAACTGCACACACCTGGAAGCGCAGAGACACACCTAGCACGTAAAAATGCATCCCAAATCTGAGCGTGTTCCCCCCGCTGGCTGACAGGGTAAATGAAGGCAAAATAAATAACAGCAATTAAACAAGGCTGCTCAATGGCTGCGCTGGATGAGCACGTCTGGCTTAAATTTACAGGCGATATCATTTGAGACGCACAGACAAGTAGGCAGAATGCAGCAAGCGTGAACTGCTTTTTGTGAAAACAGGGCACCTAACAATATGTCTGTAACTCCCGGACTGGGATCCTTCTCCACTGAATGCAAAAAGAGATGCTAAGGAAGCACCAAGTAAATCTGTTGCCCCCAAATCGCCACCCTTAAGAACAATGCCAGTCCAAGCCGCCCAGGCTTGCCCTCCAGCGAACACAGCTTTGAAAGCGGACCCCTCGATGCTATTCGCAAATCAGCGAGTAAAAGTTGAGATTTTCTTAGAGTTTGATCCGTTTTAGCTCAAATGACAGCAGAAAAGGCGGAGACCTCCCCCCGCAATGCCCTCCCCGGCGCTCCCCATCCCTGTTCCCGGACTCCGGCCACCTCACCTCCGCGCCCGGCCCCGACCCGCCCCGGCTCCCTCCGGCAGCGCCTCTGCCGAAACTTTGGGAAGCCGCCGCCCTGCTCGGGGCCACCACGCCGAGAGCCGCGGCCAGCCCTCCCCGCCCTACCTGGCTGTCACCTCCGCCACGCTGCCGCTCCGCGGTCCCCTGCCAGGCTCCGGCTCCAGCACCCACAGCATCCTGCCCCGCCGCACTACGAGCGACACCCCTTTCTCCTTTTCTTATCCCCTCCCCATCGGGTAAATACCGCATCTTAGAGCCGGAATCCTGCCGCCGCTATTAATAATTGCACATCGCACGCAATAAAGGCAAGCCCCAGCTCCACAGACAGCTCCTGTTCCCCTCTCCCTCCGCTCCACATGCTTCAGACACCCTGACCTCAAAAATTAAAAGATCACGGGAAGGATGGGGGGGATGGGACGAATGACTCCAACGAAATGACAGAAAACACATGCTAGAAGGAAAAAAAAAAACAGACAAAAAAATCGCAACAACAAAGAACATCACGCCACACAAATGTCGACAGATTCTGCTTTGGCTTCTTTGGGTTTTGTTTTTGGGGGGTTTGTTTCTTTCTTTTTTCCTTTTTTTTTTACCTTGCCTGCAAACGGGATCTGCCCCCAGCGTCTTGGCGGCTCGGGTTATTTTGGTTTGTTTGGTATTTTTGGTTGGCCGGTTTGTTTATTTTGCTGCGGGTGCGCTGCTGTTACAGTACAGTGCGTGTCTTCCTGAAAGACATGGTCTCTTCCTCCGCCTCCGCCGCGGGGGGAGACCCGCGGTGGCCGCGGCGGCGCCGCCCGCCCCTCCGGCCGCCTCCTGCTCCTGCCTCTGCCCGTCCGCTCCCGGTGCCCGCCTGGGTGCCCGCCTGGCTCGCTGCTCTCTCCCTCCGCCCGTGCTCCGTCCTTTATGTGCCCCGCTGCCCAGCTGTACTGTCTCTCTGCGAGTCTCTCCCTCTGCCTTTCTCTCTCTCCCCGTCTCTCCCCGCCCACGCAGCGTGGTGCGCCCCGGTCCGCAGGAGTGCCGCGCTCCGGCTCCGCTCCGCGCTCAGCGCCCGCCGCCACCGCACTGCCCGCCCGGCCCGGGGCTGCCCCCAGCCCCTCTGCCTGGGGGGTGGCTCTGTATGAGTGTCTCCTTCTGTATTCCCCTGTCTGTGTGTCTGTCCGTCTGTCTGTCCGCCCCCCTACCCCGTGTGCGTGTGGCTTCCTCGCACGCCGGCCCCTCCGGTCACACTGCTCTTCCCCCCACCCTAAGCCCTCCCTGTCAGCCCATCCCCAGCCAGGAGCGGAGACAAAGCACACCCGAGCGGGGCTAATAAGGAGCAAGCTCATTAATCCCCTCCGATTCCTTATTTGCTCCCACCCACTCCCCGGCGTTCCAAACACACACTCGCCCACCCATCCCCTTCACACCCCCCCCACCCACAGGGGAAAAAAAAGAAAAAAAGAAAAGGGAAGGAAATGAGCCCTTGACTCCAGAGGACCGCTTTAGTGAAGGTCTGTGGAGGGTGGGTTTAAGTCTTATTTTTTTATGGTGAAACCTGACAGCCTCCTCGCTGTTCAGCCGAGCTGCTGAAAAGGGGAAAAAAAAAAAAAAGACTGCTGCAGATTTTGGGTGGTAGCAGATAAGCCAGTGAAAATGGGACACATGATCCTCTTCCCCCTCCCCTGCCCAGCATGTCTCTATCTAGGATCTAGCTTGATTTTTCTCCTGGAGCCTCGCTGCACACCATCAAGGCAGAGGGAAACAGGCAATTCACCAGCACACGCGTTTCCAATACATAAAACCCCTGCTATCCTTTTAAAACCCGAGCCTCGTTTTACCCAATTGAATACATCCAGGCATTCATTCTGCACCCAGCCGAGAAAAGGGCATTTACCTCTTTGCTAGGTGGCTATTAATATGCAGTAAAATTATAGCTGTACAACGCCAAATGTAATTGCCATAGATCATTTAGAGCAGATCCAGCAATTCAGTTGCTGGAAATGCATGTCTGTGAATAACCATGCATCTGGTACAATGCCCTCTACTACAATAACCTGAAAGGAGACAGAATTGTCTGGTACTAGCTGCAATTAGTAATCCTATGGATGAAAAATAAACAGTCAATAAGTACAAAGAAGCAGGGTCCTATGAAATACAGCGATCATTTCTGTCTACAGCAATACAAATAACCCAACTCCTACAGACAGACAATTCTTATTTAAAATACACAGTTAAAAATGCACTCCTTTCATTTTGTGTTTTCAGAAAGTCCTAGTTATGAAAGACAGTTTGCCACCATTAACGAATGTAGTAGAATCCACATATCAGTAAATATGGACAAATACACAGAAGGCCAGGGGAAGGGGGGCGGGGGGAAATGTTTGCTTTAGTAGGTATTATCCTGGCACCCCTGGAATCCCTCTTTCCCCTCAGAAGCAAACACCTGCTTTTACTGGGAACTCCTGAATGGAATCAGACTGGAAGAATACAGGGAGTGATGAACCACAACAGGGTGTGCATTAGCTGGCTCTTGGTGCACGCCACAAGTGATCAGAGGCATTCAGCCAGGCACACCAAAACCTGTTCTGCTAATGCACCTCCTGATGTGCCTTCCTCCTAGGATTGTCACGTGTGGCTCCATCTACTTTTAAATTCATTCTTTAACATATTCCCACACTGTGCTACAAATTCCATGTGAAAGCAAAAGGACCAGCAGAAAGGCTATAAATGGCACTAGTGTGCTACAGCAAGGACCAGTTCTTTGCTTTTTGCCATTTGTTGTTTCAGCCATCTCCACAGTGGACCAAAGTTAATTTTCCAAAATGGCTATCAAAGCTATTCTGGACATGAACTGAAATGCACAGGACCTCACCTGGCTGCTGCACATCATTCCTTCCCTCCCATGCAGGATACCCCAATAGGGGAGAGGATGCACACAGCAACAGGACACAACAGCAAGACTGACTCTTGCCTTCACTAAATGACTTGCAACTCACCTCCAGGAGGAGAGGGGGTGAGGGTAGTGAATGTTTCAGAACCTTGCTCCAGTCACTAGACACAATGAGCATGTAAAACAGCTACGTGTCCACAGCTTGTCTCCCACCGCTGAGATACTGGAGTGTCTTCAGAGTGGGAAGCGCTGAACCTATGCGTCAGATCTGTAAGGAGATAGAAATTGATCCAAGCTGTAGTCTAGCAGTTTGCTCTACCTTCTCTTATGTGGCAGGATGTGCTTGGGGCAATTTATCAAATACTAAAATATGCCAGCTAGAGCAACACCAATAATAATAGGGGAAATAACAGGGGAAAAAATACTCCAGTATCACTCCAGTATCACTCAAGCAGTGTTTCAACTCGGAATGGTGAGCAGCATCAAATACAGCATGTGTAAATAAGTGAAATTACCTCCCCTTGTTGAGAAGTCTTCTGAGACCTTCTTGTTCAGATACTAACCTGACAGAATATGCAGCCTACATCACCTCCTTCAGGACTTTTCTTTGCAGAAAGAAAAATCATAATCATTGCACAATCATAATTTTGAAGAAGTGGCAAACCACAGCAATGACTTGTTACTGCCTGTCCTGATTTGCAAACATGCACAGGGATAACTGCCCATTTAAGCCTCAGGAAAGTCAGCAGTTTTGCGTTTAAGCAGAGACAGAATGTGATAAACTCTTCAGACCTCTGACACGTTTTTCTCTTTGGTAAATAGCCAAATTTTGAGGGTAATTAGGAAAAAAAGAGACACAAGACCTACTTCCACAAATACTTTCTTGAGTAAAGCATTTAATTAATTAACCAGCAGCACATGCTTTCTAGGACTCTGATTTTGCCCTTGGGCAATAGGACCACCGTATAGTGGTGAAGCATATGTGCACTATATAGGCACAAAATTCCTGCAGACAACACCAAACACTTCATCTCAAGGTACTTTTAAAGCATGACAGCAGATTATATTACCTATTCACTGTGAGGACACTTTCTAACTATGATATCTTAGTTTCACTTTGAAATCAAGAAAACCTTAGTGGGCTCTCAAAAACCGGTGTCAGATTGAACGTATGAGATGTCAGAAAAACATAGAGAGCTTCTCACAGTTGTGCAGTCACAGGGGATTCCTGTGAGAGAAGGCATGTAGTGTTACTAAATACATTAATAAAAGCTTGCACGACTGGTTGCACATTTCTGGTGCTTCTAGTAATTTTTCTGTGAAAAAATCCCTAGCATATAAAGTCCATTGTGTTTCAGAGTTATGGTTCAGTTTGAGGCACAACAGTATGATAAGCTAACTGTGGATGTATTTTATCATAATCTTCTGCAAAAGAGATCAGTTTGGGTTTTTTTAAATTTATTTTTAAACTTTTTTCCATATTATGTCCTACATGTTACAAACAAATTAATCATGCATAATTTGCAGACAGACTTAAAAATACTGCACTTCTATTTAAAATGGCACTTTACAAAATGTAAATATAGCCAAATTGCTCCAGTTTTAAATACTTCCTGGGAAGAGCTGAAATATTTTTCCAGCTACAACATCTCAAGTAAAGGAAAATTAACCAAGCAATTTGTGTAAAGCATGTACTGGTATATCAGATTTGATAAAGAAAATGAAGCTTTATGCTCTTCCCAGTGAAGTCAGTAAGAATTTTGCAATGGATTTCATTAGGATTAAGATCAGGTAGCTAAATCTCAGACCTTCTCTTTGGAGGAAGATCAATGAACAACCCTTTAAAATATAATCTGTTGCTAGAGGGGCTGAGAAAGGGTTTTTTTCCCACTGAAAGCAAAGCATCATTTCTTTGTGTTTGACATTTCAAATCCCCTCTTAGTTTCTTTTAGAAATCCCAAAGTGTTTGATGTGCCATATCTGTGTATCTTGAAAAGGATATTCCAGTGTGGAGTTCCTCACCCCACAAGAAAAAGATGGCTGATCCCCCCAAGACGTAAACTGTAGCTCCTGCTCAGCTGTGACTTTCAGAAGAAGAGAGGTAGGAATTTTTAACTCTGGCTTTGACAGCTAGAATTTGATGCAAATTGTTTTCCCTGTTGTAGGCTTTCTCTAATTTATGTTTACAGGCAGGAGGACTGGGAGCCTTTGAGGCCACAGTGTTGGAGGGACAGTGGACTGTTTCATGGGCTAAAGGGTGGCTGGCAGCTCCAAAAAGGATGTTCCAAAGTAATCAAGAGGCCACACAGAGGGCTCAGCCTGGTATCTTTCTGACTCAGTCATATTGCTGACAACACTGAAAGAACTGTGAAGGGTTGAGAGATTCAGACGGTGGGCAGGTCGCAGTTGCTCTGAACAGAAACACTGAAACTTAAAATAGCATTTCTTTTATAATATATATGTGTGGTGTATGTGATGGGACAAAGCTACAAAACATGCAGTGGTGAGTAAGAGAAAGAGCAGCAAGAAGAGACAGTCAGCAAGAATGTTGTGAGCTGTAGTGTTAGGATGGGCTAGAGAGAAAATGGTGAGACAAAGAAGAGGAGATCCCAGGCAGGGAATGCAGTGAGCTGGTTATCTTGAGATGTGTGATTCATTGTGGGGAATGTGCACTACCTGCACATATTAGAGTACTGTAGGGAAGAAATCAGGCCGAGGAAATTCCGAAGTCTTTCAACAGGATTTATGAGCTTTAATAATCCAGCGGCTCAGGGTCACCTAAGAGCCCAGGAACTGCTTGGCTCACAAGTATCAGTGGCTCTAAGGAGACATGTGACAAACGCAGCATCTGCAGGAGAGTAGTTACAGTCCTTGGCATAGGAGCCATAGGAATCACAAACAACTTCACTAGCACAAAACAGTTTCCCATCAAGATCATATGAAGAAAAGTCTGTATTGCAGCCCTTTATCTAAAACAAAGCATAAAAACATAACTTTCCTCACAGCACACCTGGCCGGAAGACAAGATTTTGTGACAATTTTCAGCTACCACAGTAAGATGTGGGTAATACAGGCTTTCAACACGGGTACATGGTGCCTCGTTCATTCCTAAAACGTCTCCAGACCTGCATCAGCCCTTAAGGTGTTCTGGAAGAAGGAATGCCAGGGGACTAGGGAACTTTATGGATGAGCAAGTGGATCAAGGTCATGACAGAATGGGGGAAAGAAGAAAAAAGCAATCTCAAGAGGAATCCCCACTTACTTTCTAGTAAACATGCCAAACCAATATTAAGAATAGCAGTAAAATATACTTATGCAGTTGCAAGCTTGGTTTAACAACACTCTAAAGCAAGTATATTTTAGAGAAGACCAATACCCCAGCTGTAGGTTGGATACCCCATGAAAACCTAGAGAATGAAGCTAGCAAATTATCTGGAGGTGAAAAAAGGAATATTTGCTGAGCCAATTAGCCCCTGTAACTCTGACTACTCACTGACTACCAACTTTTCCATTTGAAAATGTTGCTCTCTTACCTTTTGCTTCTAGAAGGTCCGGTCTTCTCTGAATTGCATGTTTTGAATATAAAAGTTTAAGAGAAGGTTTCCATTTACATGAGGCTTGAACTACCTTGAAGGTATTTTTCACAATTAACTTGATGCTACTCTACTATATTGACACTCTTCAAACAGAAACCGTTTTTAGGTTTTCCTTTAAAATTTTTAGGAACAGTATTTAACTTCTCACATCAGAATCTCTAGAAAGGATCCTGGCCACAGTGTCTGTGTAACCTGGATGTGTTCCACCCTACCTCGCAGCAGTATTCTCTGGGACTCACACTGGCCACCTTTATTAAGTCATCCGGCTAGAGAAGCAGCAAACAACAAACCTTGGCCATAAATCTTGTTCAAGAGGAGGTGAGGACACTCTCCACCACAGAGAGAGCTAAGAGTGTAACTTATTTTGCTGGCAGATCAGTTCCCTCACATTCCTTGTGAGATTAAGTAGTTGCCCCCTTTAAGGTGATGTTGTGCTTTATGTGCAAAACAGGTGTGCAGATGTGCCAAAGAACAGGAGCAATCTAAAAAAAAGACAAAAACAAAAAACCCAAACAAACAAAAACCCAAACAAAACTAAACAAATCAAACCAAACAAAAAATTCCAACCTGTGCTAAATCACACATTTCAAAACCTGCCCTTTACAAATTACTGGAGGTAGCCTCTCTTTACAGCTTATGCATCATCACATTAGTTTTGTTCTTCCTCAGTAAAAAAGACCAGGAAAGGCACAGATGTCACCACAGTTTAACGTAGTCAGTGTGACTCTACTTTGAACCATCCTACTCAAAGATCCCAACAGTAGCAGCAGCCCTACAGTATGCAGAGAATAATTCCTGCTAAGTCATTTGAAAACCCTCTCAAGTTCTGTCAATGATTATAAAATGTGTCCTTTGTCATACGACTGGGAGTCTTAAAGGTTTTTCAAGGAGCTATGGATTAAAATCCTGCTGAGGTAATCACCCTTACCTCTCCATTTTCACTCATTTGGGACCAGTGTTCCTTTTCTTAAAACTCTCAACCAAATATGAGTTTAATTAGCATTCATTTAACAATTTGAAGTGTAACATCTTTAACATTTGGAATTAGCTTTAGTGTTGGCTACTGAGATGCAGAAAAGAGACAGTAAAGAACGAATGAATAACTACTTAAGTAAAGATGAGTCCATCTTTACAGGGGCAACAGGAAGTCCCACAATGCTGTACTTCATGGACAGAATACAAAGACAGATACTTAAACTTCCAGCATTTTAAGATCTTGGACCTTTCAGGTCTTGGAGTCTTAAGCATAGTTATTTCTGTGTCACTGCCCTTAAAATAGTACTGTTCCCTCAAATTTTTTCCAGCTGCCTTCTTTTTGTTTCTCCTTGCCTGATCCACTAGACATATTTAAATTTTCCTTTGTTTGGAATCTACATTTTCTCACGCCCTAAAATTATAGCCTTTGCAATGTGCAATAACTGTAGAAAGTCCCTTCATTGAAAGAGCAGAACATGGTACAATTTTAGCATCATATAATTTCCTGCATAATTGTTAAATCATTTTCTTCCTTTTCTTCCTCCCCCTCTCTTCTTCTTTTTTTTTCTTTTTCTCTTTTTTTAATTTTTTTTTTTTTAAGGAAAGAAAGATTCAAAGTGCATATCCAGAGAGAGACAGGCAAAAAACTTCACTGCCACATAATACTGTGCTACACTGCAACTCACCTGCATTGCAACAACCATCTTGCATCAATGACAAGGCTGTCCCTATATATTGCTTCAGTCACTCAGCACCGGACTCTGTACTCTGAAAGGCACTATTGGTTCACAAATGTAAACCTCCTTGTGTGTTTGTGACATTGTATTCCCAAATATTGCATCATAAAAATATTAAAATAAAACTGTTCATAACATTTTCCTGTGCGCCATCTGGGCCTTGCAAGAAAGCTGACATTATCTGTCAAACTAAAGATAACCACATTTTCTCTCTTTTGTATCGTTAATGTTTGTCATTGCAAATTTCACTTTAATGCTCCAATTACATTATGACATTCTTAGAAACTGAATGGCACTAATGACTTTCATTATTATTTACACACTTCCGTAATTATAAGGCTCTCCCTCTCATTCACAACATGTTCTCCCTCATAACACTCACTCTGATATAAAGCTAATGAATTTTAAACTTTCTATTACATAAAAGCCCATGATTAATTACCCCGCTTCCCAATCTCTTTATGATGCACAATAGAAGGCTCTCCTGCAGTGATGCAGCAAAGGGGGAGAAGTATGGAACTTTTATTCCCTCCTCAGTGAAAGCAAATAGAGATAAGTAAAGTATCTTTCTCTTTAAAGTGGCATATGCAAATTTAATTGAAAACAAATACAAATCAAACCATTCCTCAGGAGAAAGCTAAATATCTCTATATTAGCTTCATATAGTAAACAGGATAATAATGGTTATTCTTATAATCTTTAACTTTTTATGACAAAAATTTTTTACTGTAGTTCAAGCAAATGAGATGGTATAAGTAAAAATACCTGGTTTTTACGTAAGACATTTAGTGTGGTATGCTGTACCATGGAGATCAACTCTTTATGTGGTTTTAATTATTCAAAATGCTAGACTCCTTCTCTGATAAAAAACGACAAGATAAAAAAGCCCAAGGTTGCACCAGCACCACACCTGATGAAGGGCAATTGTGACAAATATAAATGACTGCACTTCAGACTGACAAAGGTAATACAATAAACCAGAGCCTAGAAGACTTTGAAAGACATTGTGGGGGCACCGAGCAGCCTATCAATGAAATTCAGAGCTCACTAAGCAATGATACGGGCTGTAGTCTGCACAAACTGTACGTGTCTCAATGCCTATACTGCCAACATAAATTGGATTCCTGCTGGCAAAGGTAAATTCACTGACAGTCACAGGGAGAAAGAATGGGTTAATTAAAAAGTATGGTTGCTCCTAGTTCATTTGCTGGCTAGTAAACTTGACCTTAAGATTATGGGGAACCTGTGCATATAAAAAATTTATTTCCTGCTATTCCAAGGAAGTTTCTTTTTTATGCCTCTCCCCAGTTAGTAAAGCAGGAGTCATATCAATGCAAATACATAGAAGGAATATAGTCCCAAATGGGACAAAAGTCTGTCATGACTGAATTGATGGATATCCAGCTATGAATGACATATTCATTTAAACCAAGCATGGGACACCTAGAAAGATGGAGACTCATTTGCCAGAGCCATTTACCTATGCATTGCCTTTATATTAACTCCTACTGCTTCTCTGTTGCTGAACCAGAAAAGCAAATTTGCTTTGTTGTGAGAAAAGCCTGTTCTCTTTCAAATACCATATTCTTTTTTAAATACCATATGTTTTAAATGTATAATCACTTTCCAGTGTTATGGAAAGCCCCAGAAGCACATTACAATAAATAATTCCCTGAAATTTCAATACAACACAATGGTAAAATGTAGCTTCAGCCTTGTGAAAATTCTGAGGGTCAGTAACAATACTTTGGTACAGTTTGGTATGGTTGTACACAACAAATAACTTGAAATTTTCTCAGTGTTTGATCCAAGATCCACAAAGTAAGCTATATGATCATCCTACTGTCTTCATTTAAGATCTCATTCTAAGGCTGCTAGTCATCAATTTCATTTATTTGAATTATGAAACTCCCTAACATCAGAGAATGTTCTGTAGTTTAATAACAAAAACCAAACTCGTATTAATCCAAAATCAGTCCTTCCATTTTCTTAATGTTGTCTTGCATGCTGGGTATGTTACAAAATTTTATTAGGAGTATATTATGAAGCAAAAAGTATAAACCACTCCTATTATTTCTTTAAATCTGTAGCTAGAAGCTGAGCTTTAGAGGGCAGGCAGGCTCTTGGCAGAAATTTAACAACTAGCAGACAAGGAAGAAAGACACAGATGCAGAGAGTAGGTCGCAGAATAACATTACTTTTCTGATTCTAATAACGTTCCTTTGCTTAGCAATAGGGAAAAAGAAAGATAACTTCTGGGCTATTCCACCTTTAATAAATATGTAATTAAGGGATTCACCATTTGTCCTCAGATGCTGTACAGTTGCTCTGTGTAAATAGATAGAGTCTTTCTGAAATCTGTTTTTCTCAAGATTCATCTATTTTCTGTGGCTGTTGCAGTTCATCTTCTGTTGCTGACTCTGAGGTCAAGAACACTGGACTAAGATATCTATAGGATATGTAACTTTATATTCAAAGCCTCCTGACATTTTGGGCAGAGAGTGTCAGGCTTTTGCAAGGGGCCAGATTGTGGTCCTCACTTAACCTTTATATGTCCATGAAGAAATTTCAGAAGCACTCAAAAAGTCCTTTGAATGGCATAAGAGAAGTCCTATATGCTCTTAAAAAGTTGGACCACAACCCTAACTTCTGTTTTATTTGCTGATGGTTTATATTGCAGATAATATTCCTTAAAATATAGTGAATAATGAGCCACAGTAGCTGCTAACCCTGATGAACTGTTTCCATGTAAAATAGTTCCTATGTTAGACACCTATCTAGGAATAATTGTACTCTAAAGAAAACAGTGTAGTCCTTGGACTTCATGTACCAACTCTTAGTAATAACTCTTACACAAAAGAAATGAAACATCACAGAGTAAGACACAAACATAATAAAAAAGTTGAGCTAATCTTTATACAAAGATTAGAAAACAACTGGATAACGTTCATAAAATGTCAAAATAGGTAAAATCAGTCACATCTGTGACTAATGGGACACCTAATTTTACCTATTAAGTGGCACAAGGATTTGCAGTTACAATTTTGTGGTCTATTCTTAGTGCAGAACAAACCAGTGATAAGTTTGCAGCCCACAGGATCAACTGATTAATATGACAATTAAGATAAATATGTTTTAATGGTATATGGAATTATCTCTATGCTATGTAGCTTTCAACAAAATTTTTGTTTATTGTAATATTTATGTCATGAAATTCTAGCTGTTTAAGATAATTAAATGTGATTATATCACCATCTTTCCCCAAAGACAAGTTAGACATATGCCCTCAAAATTTCTTATGAAGAAGAAAAGACTTTTTAAACAATTTGAAAGTGAGACAGCATAGCAAACAGAACTCTTCTTTCAAATCTGTAACTCTATTACAGGTCCTGTGGTCTTATATGAGCACGTGAGGCATGAAGCCTTCTTCCCATCCTGCCTTTTGTGCCTGAGTCAGGAGAGCTTCATGGCTTGCAGAAGTGAGTGACAGAGAAGGGAAGTGCTTCAAGAGCCTGGGGACAGGGCATGGAGAAAGGCGAGAAGTCACTATGAAAAGTGATTAGTGGTGGTGAATAGTAATCTGCTGAAGCTTGTTCTTACAATTGATTTTGTTGTAGCATGCTATATGAGATCTCCACAGCCCATGAAAGATGACCCACATATCAACCAAGAGAGCTGCATGTGAAGAACATCATTAAGCAGAAGCCAGGTCTAGACTTCAAATATCAGGGCTCTGATCCTATTCTACCTTTTAGCAAAGTGATAATTTTTAGGAATTTAACCCATTTCCTGGTGCCTTTGTTTATTCTTCATAGCTTGTGATCTTTCTTTTGACTGTTGTAATTCTGTGGAAAGTACTATCCATCATTATGAGTTTCTTTCATGGCAGTCTGCAAAAATGTAACCTCCTACTGAAAATAGTCTCATTGGAGATGATGGGAATTTTACATTGATCTTGGCAGCAATCCTGTTTGCCAATAATATCATCTGTATGTATTCTTTTGAAATGTTTCATATTGATTAACACAGTTTTTAAATGTGCAAACAATAAATCATTCATTTTGATTTATAAACTAGTAAATGTTTATCACAGGCAGAGTATTTTCATACAAATCAGAATACTTAGAAAATGAGCAAAAAAAAAAAAGCCCACAAATCAGCTTTTCCCTGTATTACAGCTGTAATACCTTTTCTATAAACATAAACAAAACTGGGAACCTTTTTCCTGAAATGCTTCAGAAAAGAGATGAGCCTTGCAAACCAAGAAAGCCAGTGAATACCATAAAAGACAGTGACTTCGCGGAGAAAATGTTAGTATCAACTCCCCTGCATTAGAGGCACAAGCACCTCTGACTGTTTATCATGCAAGTATATTGGACAAATTTTACTAAATTTGCAGGAGTAAAGTTACAAAGCTTTGCATTTTTTAATAAAACTGCACATTACTTGAGGACCTGCATGAATGTGATTCAGCACAAATCAAGACAGACACAGACTGCAGTATTTGGAAATACTGCAAATAAGGACCTTAAATCATCATACCGTGCTACAGAAAATAGCACACAATAAGGATGTGAATTTGGAAAAAAAATTGTAAGTGCTGTAGTAAAGTCTTAGGTGTACTTAGTTGTGTCTATCATTCTTACTATTTGGACAATACTTTTACAATAAACTGTATTTTCTGTATACTTTCTTCTACCAGGAACTGGCAGCTTTTAATCCTGACTACAAGGTTGGGGCAGGTGCCCAGCCTTGCATACCTGAGCATCACAGCCAAAAGCGTTGTGCTAATTTCCAAAACAGCATCAGGGGAGTCATAGCACAGCCACCAGTAAAAGCATCATAAACCCCTGAACAGTAGAGCTCTTTTATTTTAATTGCAGTGCCCAGCAATTTTTTTAAGGGTGAGCATTTGCCCAGTGCCCCTGTAGGCCTTTGGTCAGCTTCTGTGCACTGTTTGTTTTGCTGATGCTCCTCAGCAAACTTGATGATAGCTGGTAAAGCCATAAATATCTACACATGCCTTGAGAAAATGGCCAGAATTAAAAGCAAGGAGTGTTTCAATGCCAGTCTTCTCCACGACTTTTATTGAACACCTGTAAGGAAGGCAGCCAACAGCTGCCTCATGTCTAGAGCAAGATGCCATGCCAAGAGTGCAAGAAAAAGTAGATTTTCCAGTGATATAGGACTTCACTCACAAAGCATGATGATATCACACCTTGTGGGTCCTCAAGACTCACGATTTATGCTGTTCGCCTCTTCTCCCTTACCTTTTACTTCTAAAAACGAAACAATTTCAGACTTTCTTTGCCCTTCTATTCCTCCATGTTCCTGTCCTGTGTCCCGTGCACTCTCTCATTTTCCTTTCCCTCTCTCCATATTCATGCTGGAGGGTATAACATGATGAGGTTCTCTAATCAATCGTCTGACTCACTGCCTTATGGCAGAATATTGCCATGGCTAATGACTAATATGACTGCAGAATTTCCAAATGTCAGCTTATAAGATCTTACAGACTGCCTATTAACTATTTTTTAGCCTTGCCAGGATTAGATGTGTAGCAAAATCAAACAGTATGATTTAGCACAGTAAACTCATTTTTAGCAGCTGATTTCTATTTATATGTATAGCCTAAATAAAGCAGTATGGGACAAAGTATCTCTAAACTGAGAAATGCTCCATTTATGAACAGCTTTTCCTGTGATACTCAAAAGTGTTTATTTGTACAGTAAGTGACCAAAAATAGTGGTTGAAACTTTCCACTTTTCGAAAGATGGCAATTGATATTTACATTCATGTGCTGATTCATTACAAAAGAAGAAACGTGTGAAACTGCCAAGACAAATAGTTGTGAGAGAGATGCATTGTGCTTGTTGATTTTTATTTATGTATAGAAAACACTTTTCCCTCCAAATTACATTTTTTTTGATGACCTAAAGAGTGGCACAGCACATTTTCTCTCTGCAACTCCTGTGTTCCTGCAACTGAACCTAATATTTACCCTTTCAGTTCAATGCAGTTATTCTATGATAGCAAATTAGTTTTATTTTAGATTGACATGAAAGAAGCATACTTAATTTCAATAAGAAGAATTTTTCACACTGATAAGAATATCAAAAAAAGCAGTAAGAATAATCACAAGATGATTTTAAAGTCTGACAAGATATAGAGAATGCTTTGCTCAATCCTAATGGTATCTGAACATGTCTGGTGTTACTTGCAGACACAGACATTAGTTCTATTATTCTTTTCTTGCCATGCTTATGTATAGAGCACAGAACTACAAACTTTCTCACCCTTTTGCCTTTTTCAGATTCCTGCACTGGCATGAACAAAGAACTCACTGATCATAGGATTTTGATACTTCCTCTGGCTAATCAGCTGTTACAATCCTGCAGTTTGACCATTCCTGGAAATACAATAATATTCGACCAGTTCCCCTGCAGAAAACTAATTTCAGCATTGACAAATTTCCCAGAGATCCATTTATCAATACTTACTGACACCTTCTTGAGCAACTCATCTGGTCACCTTGCCACTGACATCGATGTGAAACGAACATCCTCAGAGATACTGTGAGAAAGGTGAAGTGCCAGGGAGGGATATTTTTTTGCTGATGATTGTCAATGAATTAGCAAGAAGCATTATGTTGGGTATAAAAGAACAGAGCTTATAGCTAGAGAAGGAAATACAACCTCAAATTGTGAAGTGTACTGTAAAGATAAGTGTTAGAAAACTAATGAATAATGTCACAAGACCTTAAACTAGCTATTCTCATTGAGTCAGCTTGTTAGATCATCAGATTGCCTGGCTGAGAAACCTGTTCCCATTACTTGCGTGTTTGTGGTGTCAAACCCAATTAGTGTTTCTCCAGATGAATTTTCATTCATTAGAGTTGGAAAGCCAAGCAGAAAAATACCACAGTGGAACTGAATTTGTTTCCCCTTCAGGAGCAGAGTTTTCTCCATCTGTAGGTATCACAAATATGAGATACACACACTGAGACAGGCTATAAAAACTGTCACAGCTCTGTCCCTTCCCCCCAGCCCTGCAAGCTTTGCTTTCTCTAACGCCTCGATTCCAGCACAGAAACAGTAAGGGGCTCTGCCATATCAACCTGAAAAATCCAACACAGCAGGAAAATTTCCACCTGTCTACTCAACCAGTGCAAATTATGCCACTGATTTCACCTGAGCCTAATTTTTACCACGCATCTTTGCAGGAGTGTTATGCAACAGTGGCTAAGTTTTGAAATTGCTTGTTTTTTGTTATGTATTATCTTAACCTCATGCAGTGCACTGAATAAACTGCCACAGAAAACTGATGAAATATTAAGGCTATTTGGTTGTCTCCGTTTTTAAGAGTAAATACTGTGGTCGATTTTGGTGGGCTTTTAATCAAATTCAAAACTTTCCAGGTGTTGAGTCTGTAGTGACATTTGCAATATTCCTGAAGCATTATGAGGGAAACCTGTGAATTTTAAGCAGGAACAATCAATAAGGTTTGAGAAATATTAAATTAAAACTTTTATCTCAAGCCCATGATCCTGACAGAGCTGACACTTAGTACACACTCAGTCATCATCATCTTTATCATTTCTCCTACTCTGTGAAAACACTACTGATCTCGTTTTGATTGTCAACTATACAAGCATACTATTAAACTCCTCATTTAATCAAATAAGCATTATATAATGGGATTTAAAACTCTAGGTGCAATGCAGTCAACATCAAACAGTGGCTTAAATCTCTTGCACTAAAATTCACATTTGTCATCAGTAGAGGGGGAAGGGGTTGTTTAGTTTTTAAAGCATCTGTGGCTTATGATAGCAAAGGTTCTATATTCAGGAACATGCTTTAAATTAACATGGGGTGCTGTTAAAGAAGCTTATTCCCTCCAGCTGAACTGAAATTAGGTTGATTTCTTTCAGGTTTTTTAATGGAGAGATAATATGAATGTTCAGTTTTGAATCTCTTATACAATTGCTTCTTTCTTCTGAGTCATTTGATAACCTCCCAAAATAGTTCAGTCTTCTTGAATTAGTAGCCTAGTGTTATAGATCATGTAGACAGAAAAGCCTGTCTCCTTACTTCTGCATAGCCAATGTGCTACAGGATTCTCGTATCAGGAAAGTCGCTGCAGTGCATCTTAACTCCAACAGATGTTACTGCTGGCCTCCGCCACAAGGGAAAATAAAAGAAAGAAAAGCAGTGGGTCACAGGCCAAAACAATTGCTGGATTTCAACAGTAAAACTCCATGTCCTTGGAGGTGGACTGTGAGATAAAAATGTGTGTTTGGAGCCACAATAACTAATTTTTTTTTCAGATCACAACAGCTAGAATAGAAGGTGGTATCATTTTGCAATAGAAAAGCTATCTCTTTTGCAAACAAACCCCAATTTTTGGTGGAATCAGAAGCTTTGAGTTCCAGCTGTCCCAGTAATGCACATAGGAGTCTGGGAACAGAGAAATTCATTTACTTGGGTTTCTGATGTGCTACTAATCTATTATTTGGTTCTCGGCAGTTGGTGTTCTTCTAGGTTTAATCATTCAAGTAAGTTAGATTCGCTTTTGGTTTGCTTTTTAATTATGTGATAGGTGTTGATGGAATTAATTTCCAATAAAAAATAGCCTCAGCAAGCTGGTGAAACAAGAAATGGCAGCTGGAACACATACAGAAGTCCAAGTGAAAGTATGTTTTAAAATATAATTTAATCGAAGGGAAACAAAATCTGTCATGAAATTAGAAAGGACTTTCAAATGAATGACAAGTCACTGTTGTCAATCCAAGCTTTGCTGAGAAAACAAATCAATTTGAGAACAAAAAAAGAACAATGTGTTGGAATTTCATGCATACCATATAAACAGGCCATGCAAAAAATGTACCAAATATAAAAAAATAATAAAAAAAATTGCTGTTGCAGCTTGTGAAAAATCCTAGCATTTTCCATGTAATTATGCAGGGAAAGTAAACACATTCCCCTTTCTACTGATCTAAGAAGAACACCATATTAATGGGACATAACACTATACATTTTCATTTAGAAGACATACAGATTGTTTTCATCATGCATCTCAGGCCTCCCTGGGACTGTTTGTTGTTATTTTTTGATATCAATTGCCATAAGAACGTTTTCCCCCCGATCTGTGCATTTTTGCAAAGGGTTTGCCATGAACTTTCATCTCCTTTTTATTTTTCCCCAATCTTCTGTCTAAAGGTACTGTGAAATAGAAGAAATCATACTCCATTTCTACCACTGAAGCCAGGAGATCCTTCTCTGCTGGGCTGAAAGAAAGGATGGCTTTATCCTGGAGTTAACTGCTTCCCTCCAGGACAAAACACAGCTCTGGGTTCCCTGAGAAATTTCTTCTCTTTCTCAATAAAGTCTACAAAAACAAGGTGTCTCCTGAGGTTTACTGTGCTAGTTTTGGGGAGAGGTGGCGAAATGGAATGTTTTAAATGTTACTGCATTTATATTTCCTGTCGAGGAGGGAGTATTTATGAAATGTGTATGTATACATAGAAGTCAGTGGATCTGATCCTACCACAATCCTACCTGATCCTGAAATACACTAAAGAAAATAATGAAATAACTCTTTTTAAGCTCTTTGCTAGCACTAAACTTGAGATATTTTTCCTTATCCATATGAATGGCCAAGATGCAAGTGTATGAATTTTGCTAACAATACCCCATAGAACTTTGCTGTCATGGCAAAGAGTATATATTTTCTAATGTTAAACATCCCCATTTATAAATTCTACAAGTGTTCCAATAGAGGCTCCTCATCTACCTGGTTGCCACTATTGAGTGCTTTTTATACTTTTATGTCACTTTTGAGTCTTATTTCTAAGGTAATCACATTTCACTTCATACAAGAGCTTTCCTATGCCTTTATTCATTGTCATCGTTCTTTTCTGAAATACCCTCTAAACCCACAGAATCCTCTCTAAGATAAGGTGACCTGTTCTATACAGGTTGCTCCAGGTGAAAACGTATTTATGAGTCTCATAACAACATGTCAGCACTTATCTTTACTGTTCACAAGTACCTTCCTAATGGCTCCTAATTCATCACATTCCTAATTAATATTTTAGCCACAAGTGCATGTTGCCTGCATAACAATAATAAACCTGCATGTTGATGTCCCTTTTACCATCTTACTATTCTTAATGCAAAAATCCTGTAAGGGCTGGCTAGTAAACAAGAAATGCTTTTTGAAAGAATGCCAAGGTTTCAACATTCCACTTCGAAACAAGGCTCTCAAATATTTCAAAGAAAAAAAAAAGAGAAAAAAAGGAGAGAAAGCGTGCACAAGCCACACAGAAAGGTTCAGATGCTCTCCCTGGGATCTTCAGTCTCCCAGTGACCAGTAACTCAGCTGTGGAGGATCATAGCCTGAATCCAGGAAATCCCTCTGACTTCCTTTTTCCTCTCTCTTCTGTGATAAAGACTAACAGATGATCAAGATGCAATTTCCTTTTTCAAGAACAGTCATTTAAGTCCTTTCACAGACCTCCTACTATTTTATTATGGAGCATATGTCATAATTTCAACCCAAATATTTGAAACAAATGTTTTCTTTATCTATATATCCCTGTATATACAATAATATCAAGTATGGGTAAACTGATAGTGCAGTAAGATTTGAGTTTAACCTTCATACAAAACACAATTGTAAGTGAAATAGTCTAAATGGCCTTTTCTGAAAACAGTTTGTTTTGGATAATTAGAAATCAGTGACATTTATAACATGAAACTAACACCCTTTCCTATAATCCAAGTATGTGCTGTGTTCTTCACTTTATAAGTTTTCACATTCGATTTTTCTATATTGTTCAAGTTTTTGTTTCATCCTGTAAAGCAAAAGATGAAAGGAAAATGAACTCATAGCAAAGATTGAGCTCTAGTGAAGCAGTTGATTGTCACCAGAGAGGGTTATTGAGAAAACTGCTAGCTTACAATTGTTTCATGAAAACTAATTATTGCTAAATGATACTTTAAAATCTTGTGTGTATAATCCTGGTGCTTGTATGAGGTAACCTTCATTTAAGGCTGGAGGAACACATGAAACAATTTAGGAAAAAACTTGGCATGGATCTATACTCATTTATTTTATCAATTTTATGACTTACTGAAACATATTCTTCACCAAAGGCAGCCAGTAATAGAAGTAGCAACTCAGTAGACATGTCTGAAGGTTGCAGCCTCCTAAAGGGATGTTCAGAGCTCCAGAATGAGAGTATTTCAAACAGCCTTACTATGTTTTAGATAAAGGAGTTCATCTTGGTTTGCTTTCTGATTTTCAACCTTTTCTTGCAAGAGCATATTGAAAGGCTTATATATACATACATGTGTAAATAAGTACCTGCAGACACAGGCACAAGCACGAGGCAGAGGTTCCCGCTCCATTTCTTGCTTAATCACATAATTCCAGCATTACCCAAACCTCTGACACCACAGCACAGTGCCTAATACAGGAAAACCATTATCTCTTCCATGCAGAAAGCAGCCTTGGTTGTGTGGATCGCTGAGCACAGTAAGCACAGAACTGGGATGACTGTTCAGGGCTGGTGCTCCCAACACGCTCTGAGACATGAAACACACTGTACTTTGTGGTGCTCACAGGCCCGCAGCATCCTCCCAAACTCACAGCAAATCTCAGTCAGCTGGAGGTCTTGTCATACATGTAGCAAAAGTCTGGTTTTCCATCTCCTGCTTTAAAAGTCTTATTTCCTCTTTCAATAGAAAGTAAGCCTCAGGCTTATGTAGGGTAGCAAACATTGATGTTTCAGGCACAGAATGAGATTTAGGATCATGAGTCATGCTGATGGGAAGTATTTCTGGGCCTGCTTTTTGATAGCCTCCTCTTTTATTTTTTATCTTTTAAAGGAAAAAAAAAATCATCATTTGTGAAACTTTACAAGAGCTTTAGCTTTCATCAGTCTTAAAAAAAGTCCAACACATCAGAAATGTTAAAGATAATGATAACAGTTTTTCTTATCTTTTAAACAAACTGCTTTGGCTGAAACAATCTTTGGTCACACGCATTTCTTGTACTTTCCAGAATTAAAATATATTCAGATTTCTGAACTAAAACCATGCAATCTGACTCAAAACCTAAATTTTTTCATGTGTCAAATGGAGAGATGCGCACAGCTGTGCAATGCAGCTAGAATAGATACCTCTATGCACACATTTTCAGTTAAATTCAAACTATTAATTATACTTTTTATCAGAATTGTGACATGTTGGAAAATTTACTTTATGCTGTACCCAAATTTGCCACAAACCATGGCAGAGCCAAGAACTGATAAGCTGATGAGGTATTCTATTGTTTAAATTTATAACACCTTTAACTGGGATATTTCCTGAAAAATGCAGAAAAGCTCTCTGAAACTGCATCTCAGCTGGGTCTTCGCCCTTTCATTTTGCTTTAAGAAAACAAGATAATATAAAGAACCTGTATTCAAGGAGGCTGCTGAGTTATTGAACTGTCAGTAAACTTCTCTAACACATGACCTTAGAAAATAAATCTATCAATATTTTGGCCTGCAGTAGTCAGTATATAAGGCTGAAGTACATCCAGCTTTGTATCATAATGACTGATTGATGATTTCTTCAACAGCAAAACCATAGACATCAATACACAGTTGGTCACAGAGATTCACAAAGAATAGACTTCTACAAAAAACTGGCTTTGTGTTCTTCAGTTTCTGGTTTAAAAATTATATTAAATAAAGGCTTAATTTAAAACAGCATGTAAAATCAGAAACCTGCCCTAGCCGTCTCCATTATCTTACAAATATCATGTTAAAATGTGTAATTGCTGCTGAAACTAGGATTTCTCTTCAAGCATTTTACATATTACTTATTTAGTCTACCATTTAGTTTTATTATTTACCTAAGTCTCTTTGGAAAGCTAGCATCTTTTTTTTTCCCTTCTCCAGCAAATTTCCTTCCTGGTCTTTACAACCCAGTGCTTTCAATTACTCATTGTTACTGAAGTTTTCTTAGTCACAGCTATTTTTCAGTTCATGCCAAATTCCTTTTATTTGCCTAAGTGTAATCATTACAATGGCCAGATGCCAAAATAACAACCCCCTCCATTAGGAAAACCTACAAAATGTTTTTTTATTTTGGAAATCACTATCCTGGCATGGTGAAATACAAGTTTAGGACTCAAAAGCGCACACACACACAAAAGATACATACAAATAAATGTGGCAAGATGGTAACTGGATATTGAATGGAAATCAAGTATTTTAAAGATTCCGTGGTATTTTTGCATGCCTTGTCATCTATCCACAACATTTTCAGAAAATAGATGTGGCATCTAGAAGAGACCTATGAAGCAAGACACCAGGAAGAGGGGAGCAGTTGCATGAACCCCGCTGTTATGTAGGTGCCACATGCTGGGGGAGGCACTGGAAAGAGGAATCACAGCTCGGAGGGACTGAGGTTGTCATCCTTGGCTATGCAGTTGGGATACAATGGAGCAATGCACAAAAGACACCAGCAATGAACAAAGCCATCAAGATCTGCACGAGGGATGAGGCTTCACTGAGAATCCTAAACTCCCTGTGCTGAAGGAGAAACCCCACTGTGTTTCTATCTGCAGAATGAGGGGAAAAGGGCCAGGCAACTTTTCTTGGCACCTTCTATGCATATGAAGTGGAGGAGGGACAGCTTGATTGCCAGGGTCACAGAGAGGCACCTAACAACTGGAGAGAGCAAGATGCATGTACACCTCACATTTTTCCTCAACTGTTTTACTGCTGGGCTTTTCTAATGCCATTTGCCAAAATACCCAAATTCCTCATTTGATAGTAAAAACATGTTTTTCACCTTTCTATTGTACCACATTAGTAAAATATCACTTTTCAGAAATTGATCACTTTTTATTTATTTCTATCCTTCTGTGGTAAAATGACACCTCCTACACACACTCACACAGTCTCCTGCTATTTAGATATAGCGTGCCCTAAAATGTTAATTAATACCATAAAACTGCTTTGCCTCCCTGAGCAACTGAAAAGCATCTTAAACTGTGATATGTTTTTTTTTTACTTACTTGTTTTCACTTTTAAGCATGTGTCTTTACATTTGTGACTAACTTAAACTTGCCACTCCATGATCATTCCAGTTCCAATTAAACTCCTAATTGATGGAGGTGTCCCTCAAAGCAGCATATCCAGGAAAAATAAAGCAGAGAGAACACTGAATGGCAGTAGTAGCATACAACTGCAGCATTTAATTTCTAACTTACCTACTAAGAATATCCGCATATTTTTACTTCCCACCACGGCCTCTTAATTTCCAGTATGTTTTGGTTTTTTTTAAATTCACTGGTTACTACTACATGCCATATTGTAGCACAATGACACAGAGAAATTGCTACATGCATTATATATGCTGGTTTCAAAACCCCAACGCAAGAGACAGAAACAGCAAACAGTGTGCCTTGAGTGGTGATCTAAAGGTTACTTTATGTAGCTACCCAGTCTTACCAAGAAGACTAAGCCTCAAGGGACTTGAGCATTGATACCAGTGGACAGGAAGCTTTAGAGATCCTCTGTAGCAGAAGAGTCTCCCTGAATGCTATTCCAGCAGAAGAGGGGAGAAAAAGATTTGCTACCCATGAATTGCACTGCCAAGTGTCAGGAGGTATTCAAAAAAGTTACAGATTATCTGAATTGTGACAAAATAAAGGGTAAAAAGTGTTTTCTCATAAATTTTGGATCTGAACTGGCTCTGTGCATTGCAGAATACCATTGACTGCCCAAATACAGTCTGCAAGTTCCAAGGAAGGCCTGCACAAACTCAGAGAGATTGTAATTGCTCACTCTGTCTCACACTAGTAGCGAAGTAAAAGCTGTCTTTCGTATAGGCTACATTTTCCAGGGGAGTCCCTAAATTGTGCCATACAGAAACCTAATTTGGGGCTGACTGAGAAGAGCTGGTCAATTCAAAAGGAGTGGGAGTGAGCCAATTTTTGTGGGCTGCTGTTGATAGCAATCTCTACAGCTGTGAAATCAGAGAAATGAGAGATCCTAGACTATCCTGAGGTTGTGGTAAGGACTCATTGCTAAAGACCATTTTGTGAAGATCTTTAACAGAAAATCCTAATACTATTATATCCTTCGCATTACATGATTCCCAGTGTTAAATTAGGTTTGGCTGTGAAAGTGTACAACCCCCGATGAGAAAATCTGGATCCTGTTATGTTAAACAGTTCAGGTTAACTGAAACTAGGACTTGTCTAAATTTCTCAGAGATTTGAGTAGAATGGAAAAGTAACTGTAGGGGGTTTTCTGCTTGTTTTTACTTTACTAATCTTAATATCTTTAAAATATAGAAAATTTCCTAGAAAGAAATCAAGAAGATTCAGTGTATCTTGTAAACTGGTCATTTTAAATATTTTGCACGCATTCTCCCTTAATCCCCAGGCAAATGTGCACTACAGAGTTCAAGGAGCACCTGTATGATGCTCTTAGTCATATGGTTTGTTTTAGGGAGTCCTTTGAGTAGAAGGGGGTTGCACTCCATAGTCTTTATGGGTCCTTTCCCATTCAAGATACTCCATGATCCTGTGTTTACAATGAACTTTTAAAACATAATTAAAATGCAACCATGTTAATGAATAATTGTACTGTAGGCAATACCTGACCATCAGATAGCACGCTGGATACAAGAACCTTCTGCATGATCAGGTCTTATGTGAAGAAATAGTTTCTCAGAAGAGGTGTTAACAGAAAATAAAAACATGAAATTTTAAAAAGTATTTTTTTATATATACTGCTTGTGAAACTCTTTTTTCTCTTTAGTGTTTTCTGGCTATGCTTTTCTTTGACTTGGCTTCTCAAACATTCTTCACATGAACTGAGATGGCTTTCTGTATCATGAGAAAAGACAGTTATTGTGGGGAGAAAAAACACCTAGAGGAAGCTTTGGCTTACCAATGATACCCATATACTGCCTGCTGTTTGTTGTTGACCTGTTTATTTTTCTTGGTTATTACTAGACCCAGTGGCAGAAAATACTTAAGTGGTCTTGACTGGAAATTAACACAAACTTTTATCTGACTTGCAGAACCATGTTACTCAAGGCTTTTTCACTAAAAGGAACAAGCCATTACCACTCTGGATATGTCAACCCCTGATTTGCTTGTCTCCCTAGATCACAATCATAATGCTCCTAGCCTTTTTATTAAGTTCTGGCACACTTCACAAAAGAAATTAGAGATGTGTAAAAGGAAGAGAGGATTCAGAAGCTCCAGATAAACATGCAGAATAACTTTGCTGATTTATATTGTGTCTGGATTACTGTTGACTTGGAAAAAACAAAACAAAAACAAAAAAACCCACAAACCAACCAACCAACAAACAAGCAAACAAAAAACAAAAAGCAAAAACTTTAGATTACTCAATAAATTGAGTAATCTGGACATGTCTGAATATAGGAACCAACATTCTGAGTACCAATAGGCTTTCTGTTGCTTAATAAAAGTAAGAAGGCCCTTTGTAGTTCAAAGGAGCTAAACAAGAGTTTGAGCTTAGACTGGGAGACAAGCTGTTTAACCCCAACCAGCCACCAAGCCCCACACAGCCACTCTCCCACTCCCCCACTCAGCGGGATCAAGGAGAGAATTGGAAGGGTAAAAGCAAAAAAAACTCATGGGATAAGATAAAGAAAGTTTAATAGGTAAAGCAAAACCTGTGCACACAAGCAGAGCAAAACAAGGAATTAATTCTCTGCTTCTCATGGGCAAGCAGGTGTTCAGCCTCTCCAGGAGAGCAGGGACCCATCACCCCCAGCAGTGACTTGGGAAGACAAACGACATCACTCCAGACATTACCCCTTTTCTCCTTCTTCCTCCCATTTTATATACTGAGCATGATATCATATGGTCTCAAATATCCCTGTGGCCAGTTTGTGTCACCTGTCCTGGCTGTGTCTCCCCCCAACCTCCCATGCAGCCCCCACTTCTTGCGAGTGTGACAGGAGGAAAAGCAGAAAAGTCCTTGGGTCTGTGTAAGCCCTGCTCAACAATACCAAAAACAACACTATATTATCAACCCTGTGTTCAGTACAAGTCCAAAACACAGTCCCATGCTAGCCACTGAGAAAAATATTAATTCTACCCCAGACAAAGCTTAAGCATTTCATAAATTTATTTATCTTTTCTGCTGCTCTCCAGCCAGTGACAGACCCTCCACGACTGTCTCCTTACCTCTGATTTGACACAGGAGGTAACAGAGAACCACCAATTTGCACACCTGCTCCATTTTATACTTTTATTTCATGTCACAGTTTTCTTTCCCCCCACATACCACATGTTCCCTTGTGTTACCCAACAAACTGAATTCCAGAATCACATGAACAAACCCACTCCCTGGATAAACTATTTAACTCTTTCCAGTTATTAGTACCAGTTGCTCAGCATCCAAGTGACTAAATGTAAGTATATGATTTTTTTGCCAAAAAAGAAAAACTCAGGGAAAGAAAGGGACAGAAAGGGACAGAAGTATCAGTCACATCTTGCCGTGCAGCATGATTATGCACTTTTATCATGGACAGCAAGACTACTTGTAATTAAAACAGTTTATTACAAAACAGCCTACAGCAGAGATGGAGAACGTTCTATTTTTCGTGTTTAGAAGAAAGGGTAAATTTGTGCTACTTCTTTTTTCATTCCCAAATAGAGCAGTAAATTTCATTTAGATAAAATGAGTGATCCTGAGAAGTTAGCCTATATTAAAAACTCTCCATGAAGAATCACAGTTAGCAAAAACCAATAAACAAGACAAATCACAGCCATTTTTACAAGGAAAGAATCTTATTCTTATGGAAAACTTTTCTGCAATTTTAAGTAATTGTGCATGATGGAAGCCATGTGACAAACTTCAGAGTGTTATATACAACATGCTCAAGTCCACTTCATTGGTCACTCTCGAGGCTACTCCCAACCTCCAGCTTTCTTGGACTGTGCAACTTCAATTTACTCCCTTTAGGAGAATACATTAGCAGAGAGTTTTTAAGCACATGGTCACATACTACTGTGTTGCAGATTCCTTGAACCATACAACATCACGAATGGATGGTACTCACTTTGTGAGAAGCTGTTCAGTATTTCATTTCCCATCAGTGTTAATGGTTCAGCTTCCCACTTTACTTCTTGCTCTGAACATAATCATTTACTTATAGACATTTTGGCACATACCACTAAAGCATTCAAGTAGTTTTGGAAATACTACTTTTTCTTTTCAAACATCTGTGAGACTAAAAAGCGGTACTAACTCAATTTTAAATTACGGGAATTGAGGATCAGATTTGGAATAAAAAACACCATATAGGTTAAAGAGGCATTCTGCTTAGTTAGAGAGTTTAAATGTACCGAGCATTCAATGGCATCATATATGTCCAAAGCACATCTCTCACAGATTTCATTTGATGCTGAGTCCTCAAATGCTCACAGAGATCAGACACTCAAATTTCTGTTAGAACCTTTCACTCTCAGTTGAAAGACTGGTTTCAGTGAGGTGTTGCTGCAGTTGAATTTGACAGCCTTCCTGCCTCTCACTTCCCAGTTACTGCAGCTTTCATGGAAGTTACTATGCCTTCAGCTGGGAATGAGTAGGTGACCACATGAGCATTATGGCTCCTAGTCAGTATAACGTAGAAAAGACTCATTGGATTCAATACAGAAGCAGAGACTGGCACAGTGCTATAACTTTCACATGGTCAGTGACCCAATCTCCATTAAGGGGACATTTTCTGCTTTCCGGCAACAGTTTGTGGAGCTATTCAAATGGGACTTGTAAAAGCTTCTCTCGTTTTCCCTTGTTTTAATATTGCATCAGAACAACACAGCAGGAGCAAGGAAAAAAGCCTTCAGGAAAGCATTTCACTATGATAATTGTCTTCCTCCATTTGCAGTTCCTCTGTACAATCCGTAATTTTGTAACAGGTGAAGCAGGGGAACTGTAGATAAACAGCACCCTTAACTGCACAGTTTGTCTTTGTTGCTGAATCAGAACTGTTCTTTGCAATGGAAGAAGTATGAGTCCAGAGGAAAAAATTTCATCATGCAGTTAAAGTTGACTTTGTAAAGAGTAAATTATTTATGAGCAGAGCAGGGAGAGGCTAATTAAAGTGACACAGGCAAAACTAATTCTGTCATTTCTTAGTGGAGGCCTAATAGGTTAGTATTGTTAGGGTGCAACACTTAAAGGGAATTAAACACACACTTTGCTGGGATAGGGAAAACGTCACAGAAGTTTCAAAAAGCAAAGCTTGCATCCAAGGTCCTTGAACATATAGAAATAGTATATTCGCATGCATTCAAGTGTCATACTGTGTTGAAAGCTCCTGATTGTGACCATTACTTCTTTCTCATCCAGTTGGATTCCTTGTTGCATGATTATTCGCCCTGCATAGCTAATCACAACCTCCAAACCTGAGACTTATCACAGGTCCATTGCTCTTCCTTAGTACCCTAATCTTCATCAAATCTCAAGCGTAGCGTGCTTATCTTGACATCCCTTAAGGTACACATACCAATGCACTTAAAGAGTTTCTCTAGATCTCATTTTCAGCTTTGCCTGCAGACTGATTTCTCACCATCCAGACTGTACCCCCGCTGGCTCCCATTCTGTCACTCCTAGTGATCCAGAGTCCCACTGAGCTCTCCTAACACCTTCTTTAGTAGGACTGTGACTGAGACCCACCTTCTTTGTAAAATGATTGGAGGACAGAGCTCTTGGTAGGATAGAGGCCTGTGTATAACTGATTTTTTTTTTCCTGAGCAAGAACCAGACTAAAAATGGCTTTTTCTTTGTTAGAGGGATCAAAGTAAATTGGTCAAACAAAGTACCAACAGAAGTAAACACAGCTGTTTGCTTGTCAGTGAATTGACTGATGAACCATTTCAACAAAATTAAGACAAACTGCAAATCTGTGCAGATAATTAAATATGTTATAGGGAGCACCACATGCTAAAGAGCTGATGAAACACACGTATCATGGTCTTGAGAAAACCATGACTCGTAAAAGGCCCTCATGAGAAATATGGCACATATGATCTGTGCATACCAGATAGTTTCAGATATTAACATTGAGAGCCAAAACCTCTGGGCAGCATATTATGACCCCAAAGATATGACTCCAAGGGGCAGAAAATCAATAGTTCATTGTCATTTCCTTAGCAGATCCACAACATTGCCAAAACTGGCTGCTTAAACTCACTTTACAGCTGCAGCTTCGGACAGCTAAATTATTTAGAGAATTTAGTTTACAAAATGTTGTGAAAACATGAGGAAAATTAGCTACTAGAATTAAAAGAAATCTCTACTGCACATGTCTGAGCAGTAGTTATGAAACATGTAATTTTAGTGAATGCTTATGGGAAGAACAAAAACGTACATCTCCAAAACAATGGCTATTTTCAAAGATCTTATTCAGGTCTTTGGAGAAATAGGCCTTTTCAGGAAAGTCTGTCAGAATGGTTCCTCTGTTAGCTTGGATTTAGTAAGGGAAAAAAACAGATATTACTTTAGCCTAGGTTTGTTCCTAGAAGCAGCTCAATGGCATTGAATGAAATTTCAATGAAATTTAGCCCAAAGCATACACTTTGGAAAGTTTCTATCCAGAGAATGGCAGAGAATTATGCAGATCTATAAATAACTGAAATAAGAGAGGTTTTTATTTAGGTGGTGCTGTTTTTTGAGGGTTAGTTTCTGGCTGTGCTACCTGCTCCACCTACAACAGTATCTGAGTAGATGACGGTGGCTCTGCATCAGCTTTCAGGGTTGTCTTCCCCATGGCACAAGAAATATAGTTTCTGAAGAAATGTTGTGACCATTTGATACTGGTGCTCTGAGGGTTGTATTAGAGAAGGTGTTGCAGATATTAGAAGTTTAATTTCTGGTGTCTTTTTCTGTGTCTTTTCCATCAGATGAAGATGATGGAAATATAAACACATGAACCCTTTATATTCCATGAATTCGTGTAGAAACAACAATCTAGTGCTGGGCTGCAAGTCTTTCTACAAGCCTTGCTTCCATCCTGCCATATCCATGATCTGCATCTACATACATTTATAGACAAATCCATCTCAAGCACTGTCTAAAGATACTTGTTTCAAAAAGCCAGTTAGGTCCAAAGCTTCATATTCTGCAAATATACTGAATTAGAAAGTAATTGCAACTTAATATGATATTTAATAATTAAGAATCCAGCCTTGCTCTTCAGCCTTGAGGGCTGTAAGCAGGTGCTTCTGCCTTAGCAGATGGAAGAAACATCAGTAGCCTTTTTGCCACATGACTGTGCACTCCTCCTTCCTCCCCAGGCTGGAATGGGATGCTGCTGGCCACTGTGCCAGGATGGCATGCTGGGTCCAGTCAAACTAACTGGCTTTCTCCCCAAAAGAGTTACCAGAGCAAGATTTTCCCCTGCTTTCTGGCTGAAGTGCAGAACTGGTTCATTTGAGAATTCAGCCCGAACGTCAAATATTTTTGAAAATTTGGCTCACAGGTATTAGCACTGTAATATGCCAGCAGTGGATATTTACAGAGCTCTTAAATCCCTTCTTTGTGTTCCTGCTTGAAGTAATGATAATAAAGCATACAAGATCTGACCATTACATTTTAATGACTAGCAACTGTAAAATAACTGCAAAGACCATTCAGGAAACTGCATTTAACTTCAGAAGCTGTAACAGTGCTGGAATAGCACTTTACATTGAATGCTGCAGTGATAGCATAAAACGTTCCTAACCAGTTATCTTGGATCAACCTTAATGGTACCATAACATTTCTTCAACTCAAAGCAATTTTTGCTTCCTGAGAGCTATGTAAGTTTTCTGTAAGTGCATTTATACATACAAGTATTTAATGAAAATAAATTAGTAAGAAAAACATACTTGCACAAATGTAATACAAAGCTTTAAATTACTTACTAGTCTGATAAAACACTCAATTCAAAGAAACATTTTAGAATGGAGGAATGAGTACATATAAAGTACCAGCATATCCATTTATATATACTCCCCCAATATGTATTTATATGTATAGATTATATGTATGTCCTCTTGGTAAGTTTAAACTGACATTTTCTCTTCAAGACAAATTTAACTTCATTACCATGTATGAAGAACAGTGCTCAGTCTCCTAATGTTTCAGAACATAACCTATATTTCCATGTGTTTACAAGTAAATTTTTAATTAGTTTCTAAATGAAAATGTAATTTGAAATGAATCCTTCAGTAAACTTAGCATCTCACAATTGCCTGTTGCCTTGTCCCAAGTGATTCTGATAACATAACAATGCAGAGACTTTGTATTTCCTATACAATTAATACTGAGATGCCTTCTGCTGTGTCCACCTGGCTAGTATGAAATGGTCATTTTCTTTCCATTATTCTCCATTTCTAGGGGTTCATTTTTCACTATGAGACTACTATAAAGCAGACTAACGGTAATTTCAGTCTCTCTAGATTGACACAGAAAGTAATGGTCATTTGTAATGGATATCTTAATAAAGGATAATGATTGCATGTTAGCTAAGGACAATCTGGTTTAAAACAATGGCATAAATATGCTATTATGAAAACAGGAGCTTCTCTCAAGCTTCCAGAGGGGAAAAAACCCCAAAGAAGTAGCAAAATATCAGCCTCTGCAAAAATATAGATATTTAGCCAGATGTGGAAAGGATTACTAAATACTTTATTGCTAATTCTTAATCTTTGTCATAAAAATAAAACTGCTGATGACAAGACTTAGCATAGAAATTATGTATAAAGACACCCTTGCATTGTACTGCGGGTCTAGTGTCCATGAATATAGGAGTCTTTAATTTCTCTATCCCTCTTCCTTTCAGCATATCCTTAACTGAACATGTCTTTTATCAAATGCACAGATGGTGCAATGAGTCTGTGACTACAGTTCTGCTTTGATACAATTGCTGGCAATCACAATTTAAAAACCTACTAGTGCATCCAGTGATTCTAAAATCTGTAAAAGCTCTTTTTCTCTGTAGAACAGCAGCCTTCCCTACCTCCACAAAGAAAAAAATCTCAGTAGGAAGAGTGGTAGGCTTTCACTTTTGAGAAAATACACTGAAGACCAAATTAAATCATCCCTCTGTCAGTTACCTTCATAAACAAATGCACATTAAGAAGTTCATTATACCTTAATGGCTGAACACTGAAGAGATGAGAAAGTCACAAACAGTAAAAGGAAACAGCTGCCTTCCCAACAGTAGGTAGCTTTTATTTCTATCACCTATGCAGGTATTTCAGCCACCATAGGTCTTACTGAAAATATCTCCTCACTTTAGTCTCCATAATGCTGGGACACCAAGAAGTAGCAAAAGCAGGAACTCTTTGTTATTATTTTAGTAATATGTGGTGGAAGATGTTGTTGAATTTACATAGAGAACACTGGAGATACTAACAAGATCAAACATGACTACTAGCTCTGTCTCTTTTTTTAAAAAGTTGGGAGAAATTAAATTTTAAACTCCTCCTTTTCTCCCTCCAATAGAAGCAAAATTATTAAATTAAACACTAATTCCCATCACTCATAATTCGAAGAAAAAAAAAGGTTAAGATGAACAGAAGTAGAGTTACAAGCTTACATGAGCACTTAGGACTCATGGGCTTTCCAGCTGACATATAATCCATCTAAATACCTTCAAATACTAAATAGCTTCAGAGGAGTTCAGGCTTGAGCTGAGAGCTCACAACATTTAAGCCACAAAGCCATCTCTGGGACCACAGGTCCACTTGACTCTCTCCAGCACGCTGCAAATTCCATCAAATGAAGTTTCCAAATAGAGTTTCTGAGGTTGGATTCAGACAATTCAGAGAGGCCAAGTTCACCATTCTGAGGATGCTCTTTGTAGCTCTAATCCCTCCAAACCAATCTGGGCTCATTTTCAATTTCATGGGTCCAATTGGCTCGTGCAGCTGAGCTTTAGGGAAGTCTGTGAAGTTGAAAATTGCCATTCTGCTGAAGGCCTGTAAGTATAATGATATATGTATATTTCTACCTTTCTGCAGAGAGATATTACTCACACATATTCTTTGTGTATCAACCGACCTGCAGACCATAAACAATGAATTTTTTGTTCCAAGGAATTCATGCTTCTGTGTTTTTTAATATATATTCTATATTTAGATAAACCTCCAACACTTAAGCTCCCCAATAAATAGAACATTCAGTAAGAATAAAATCAAATATGAGGCTGAAAGGAAAACAATATAATTAATTTTTTATTGGCTATTCATATCTCTCTATCCCTCCATTATTCCACCAGTAACTTATTATCAGCTGATGTCTCCAAATAAATGTTGAACTTTTTATTTATTCATATAAAACCCCACTGACTAGCCATATTTCCCTCAGTTTAGCATTTAGATAGTGCAATAAATATTCCGTTATACCTGATATTAACAAATTTAAAATATTTTCTTTTAAAACTGAATGCAAAATTGTGAGACCAGTGTGCTAATGTGGTTGCACTGCCTGCACGCTGCCTAATTACATTCTCCTTCTTCTCTCCTCACAGAACTGACAAATTCCTCCAGGCCACTGGGACAGAGCTCTCAGACTTTTAGGGTCCTACAAGTTTCATACACAAGGGCAGGTTGGCAGAGCCCAAGCACTGCTGTTTTTGAGAAAAACACAGGTAAAAGTTGTCTGTTGCCAGTTCTTTCAGGTAGTGGCCAAGCAGCTGAGATGTACATGCAATCCTCTCAGCTAGCCCTACATACAACTCTTTCCTCTCTGCTGGGAGTGCCAAAGAGAACAGAGTGGGTACTCTGGGGATGAGGCAAGCCAACAGAGGATAAAAGACAAAATCCAGAGCAAAGCCATTTTGCTCTTCAGGAACTAAGGAGTTTGCTGTAATACTGAACACCTCAAGCTCAATCTTTCCATTTTTGAGTTAGTACAAGTGCTGTTGGAAAGCATAGAGTACTTTTAAATAAATTTTTAAACATATTGGAAATTATTCTGTATTTTGCAAGGATGAGGTGTGCTATAGTCTAACCCCGAACTATTCTTGGGAAGATCAGAGTACTGGCCCCACACACTTCTGCCTTTCCCCTGTACTGTCCCACCATGTCTGCAGTAAACAATCATGGCACTAGCCCCTTTGGACATCTGTCCCACACAGCCCACACACCTCATGGGCTTTTCTGTGTGGATCTTTAGGTTGCAGCAGACATGTCCTAGACATTTTCCACACCTCATCTCACTCACATCCACTCTCCAGAAACCACCAGAGTGCAGGACTCAGGATTTCTCAGGCTAATCTTCTCATGATGACATGTCAGAAAAGCATGGCTTAACAAAAAGTCCCTCAGTCACATCATAGTCTCAAAGCCACCAGTTACAGATATCTGGCAAATATACAACTGTCTTCAAGTACACATTGGCCTTACCTCTTGCCTCCTCCTGCCCTGTGATAGCTCAGTTGAATACAGGGATCACAGTCTCATCCTGGTCTTCAAACTACCAGTTTTTGGCACAATTCCTTCCACAAGGATTTATTAATTACGATATGACATTCTGATTTTAATTTTAAAATTGGTGTGCCTGAAGACAGGCAATATACACTTCAGTGACAACAATTTGGATGCTATCTGCATGTTTACTAAAGAGCAACTTATCCTGAGATATAAACTTCCTTACTTCTTTTTTTTTTTTTTTTTGACAGCTCCCATATTAAACTAAGTATTCTGGGAACCAGGTCAGTATACAATTCATCAACTATGATACAAGTCTAATTTAATCAAAACCCAGGAGCTTAAAATCTAGTTGCAAGTAAATATCTTTAAAAATCAGTCTTACTACAAACAAAGCTCAAAAAGCACAATATTTTTTTCAAAAAACGAAATAAAAACCCAACTAACAAAGACAACACATAGAAGTAAATTAATTGTAAGGCTCTTCTTGAATTTCAAAGGGAATCCTTTCCAAATTAGGTCAGAGAAGTTGAGAAGGCTAATGCCCTAAATGATATTTCTAATATTTTTTGTGGATCGTTATGACTTAGGCTATTACAATTCCTTTTGAGGAGTGTCTTTTCACCCTGGCAGATGAGTTGTCAAAACATGAAGGGAAGCCAATAGCTTTGACACCAGCTTATCATAGGGATAGCTCTCATACCACACTGTCAATATTATTATTTTATACAAACTATCACAGAAGTGGAAGAAGAAGGGGACACAAGAGAAAAATCTGTGCGGAAATATTAAAGAATAAACTCCAGTATTTGTAAAAGGTTAAATAAAGAAATGCTGAGGTCAATCTTTCATGTGCTGATAGGAAAATCAAACTTCCTAAGAGACAAGTACAGCTTCTTTATAGTCATCATCTATAAAGGCCTTATTCCCACTCCCAATGGATCATTGTGTATTTTCAAGCTTACACACAGTTTTTCGACAACCTGAGCACACCAGGTCAACACTGAGACTCTTTTGTTGGTAAAAAATTCTCAATGTTTTCATTTCAGTTTTCTTAAGAGAAAGATTTTTTGTGGCAAAAGGAAAGTCCAGAGAATAGAAGATTGAAGCTTGTAACTTCCCTTTTGAAATTCTGAATTTGCTACAAGTTCCCATGGGTTTATTCAGAAGTGGATTCTAATTATTATTGTGTTGTAGTATTACACTGTGAGATGATAACAGAAATTTTTCTATTTTTGTACCTTTAAAGCCAGCCACTACTTAGTGCTAATCATAATACTTTATATTCTTTTTCTGTCTCAAAGTTTTTTCTGTTTCAAAATATTTTCTGTCTGTATAGTAATGAAACATTTTAATCTAAGACAAGGAAACCAACACGGAACTGCAAAGTTTATTTTTCACCCTGGAAAAGACATAGACTAAGTTTAAACATAAGTTCTGAAAGAGAACTTAACTGTGCCATCAGGCCTGGACATATCATTAACAGAAATGTTATCACAATATAATGAAAAACAAAAACATTATACAATTGTATTTTAAGTAACATTATTAGCATGGATAGAGTTCACAAAAAGACAAAACAAATCACAGTGTGATATTAATCTAGAAATTGCCATAATAGCTGCTGTCCCTATATTTTCGAGAGATGTTAGACAGTGATTCATTGATCTTGGATCTCACACCTCATTCATTCTCCTGTGAGAGCCCCAAGTTTCCTGCTTTAAGAAGAGATGTTAGGGACAATACACTGCAATCAATATTGGCAGACCTGCCTGTGTGAGAGAGCTGGTAGGAGCAGAGCAGGCACCCAGCTCTGTGCCAGGGACTGCCATGGACTCGGTGCAGCCAGGCAAGGTCCAAACATATCAAACAGTGACAGCACCACTGGAGCTTCCTGTATTTCACTGGACTCCTAATTTGCACCTGTTTCAGCGTGGGTTGACAAATATTTTTCCTCTGTGACAATTCTCTCATTGCAATTTAGAGGGGGGCACTGTACTCTGTCCTAATTCACTGCTGATCGTGGGAACTCGAGGTGCTCGCCTCATAAACCACCTAGTCACAGCAATTCATTAAAAGCTGACCAGATCACCTCTTCCTGTGCTCCACCCCTAAAACATAAACTCTCTTGATGGATTTTACTACATGTTGTAAACTTGACCAATCTTCCCTTTCCCCTGTGCTCAGTGTTCTGCAGCATTTCACCTCTCTGGGGAGGGGGGAACAGGGAGCACAGTCTAATGTGGTTTGATTTAAATTATTACCCTGGTGCATCCTTTCTTTGAGATGCTATTTTCCCTGCCTGTTCTAACTACTGAGCACAATCACTACAGCTCAATTATTAAAGAGATTCTAAAAATAGTGCCATGCAAAGCTGTCTGCAAAGAAAAATCATTCAAACACCGAGAGAGACATATCTTGGGCAGTGAGCTTTCACCATTATTAGCTTCTTAATTCTATATTTTGCTCTCTTCCCTCTACTTTTCGATTCTTTCTCTCTCTGATACTCTAGAAAACTGCAATAGCTTATGCATACATTGGCATAAGAAAGCATTTCGTTTTTAGCAAATGCCAACCTTCCTTGACTTTCAAGAATGAATCTGTGTGCATGGGAACATATCCAAATTAAAATAAATAAATAAATGTAAGCCCTAGTATTTCTAGCTATGAGTCTTTTCGTGCACTATTCAGCAGAGTCAAAAACAAGGGCATGGTTAACCATCTGGAAGTTTCAGAACTAAAGTTTCCATGCCAGGGATTTTCACAAGGCTGTGATTCACTTGATGACTCCTGTTTGGGAAAACATTAAAGGCTATGGTTAAATCTCTAATCAAGCACAGGTAAGCACTCCCCTCAAGGAAGGTCTCTCTTATTTTGAATCACTGGGTAGGAGGGGAGGTAGGAGGGGAGGTGAGTAGGATATCTTAAGAAGGTTTGGGCACCCTAAATCCTGGCTACTCTTTCAAAAGATATCTCTAAGTATAAATAAGGAAATAAAGGCTGATGCAAAGTAGCAATATGCTAACATTACTTTTTCCTTTTTTTAAGTTTCTGAAGTGATTTCAAAACAAACAATAGCAATTTCATCTAGATATAGAGTTGTGGGAGGGAGAAAAGGCAGAAGAGGAAGGAGAGACAGGAGGGAGAAATGCTAAAGGCTTTTTGCCCCGACTACAAATCTTGGATAAATACACATTGCATGTACATGTGCCACTCGCTCCAAAGCCAAGGTCATGTCATGCTTTCTGCCAGCCCAAGCAGGAGCCTTTTAACCAGAAGCCTGGTGTGATCACACCAATTTTACCTGGCTAGAGGCATCTCTGTTTGGAGAGAAAATATCTTATTCTACCTCCCCTCCTACATCAATTCCACATCCATTAATATTCAGACTAGATCTGCAGTTACAACCTCTCACTCAGGCTACACTTTGCAGGAACAGCTCTGGCACCAAAGCTGTGAGGACTGCAAAAGTGTCGAGGGACTTAGCCTGAAAATTAAAATCCAGGGGCTATCAGCTTAGAGGTTGCACAGTGTGTGCAGGACATAAGGGCAAGGAAGGAATACAAATCTTGTAGTACTGACAGCTCTGAACCATTTTACTCTGCTTTTCACAGTGAGCTTAGGTGGCCATACACCTCTTTCACATGGCCTGTCATATACAAGAAAGGTGTTAACTGCTAATGCCAATAGTGAGAAGCTGTTCAGGAATTTTTCTGCCAGCTTGTGCGGAAAACCAACCTATTTAAAAGAGAATACAATCCTTGAGACTGTGCCACTTGATGTCTCTAAAGAACACACCAACAGATGAATGGCCATACACATCTTACAGGAAATTAATGTCCATGGTCATTCTGAGCTAAACATTTACAGTTGAATGCATACATCTCCAAAGCAAAATACAGAAAAATATGAGCTATTTGAAGTTGCTCAGATATCATCTCTGGGTCTTTACCGGGTTTTAATACACTTTTCAGCTATCCAGACTAAGTTAAAATCACATGAAGAACAACCACTTACTAGAACAAAATATATTTCACATTCACACGGGCCACTTGGGATATAAGTTTGCTGACATGAAGAATATCTGAGTTCACCATAAAACTAAATTTTAGAAATCAAAAGAACAACTAAAGAGTATTTCTTTCTGCAGGCAGTTACACAAGAGGTTTTTTTACTCTAAATATTGCTCAATGATGCCTTAACACTCAGTTAATAAAAATGACCACTCCTGTGAGGAGAAGAAATTGGATAGTAAACTAAGTTTCTATGTAATCTAGATGCTTTAAGTTCAGCAGGTGACTTACACCATAGAAAAAGCAAAACATAGAACCTCAAAGCACAAAAACTTGAATTTACATTCTCAGAAGAGCATGTGAAGTAACTTTTACATCACTGACACAAGAACCAATATGACATAAACAGAGTCTCCCTGTCAGGCTGACTGTGTCCTAAAACTTGATAAAAATATTGCAATTATTCCACCCTGAAGGGGGGAAAATTATGCAAAAGAGCATTAAAAGCAACTGAAAATATAACATCTGTGAAGTACTGCTGATTAATAAAAATAATAATGCCAGATATAAAATACAGCATCCCTTTGTTAACTACAGATTGTTGTCTTTAATTAAAACACCATAACTAATTATTGGCACTTCCTTTAAAAAGGCAGAGTTTGCCAGAGGCACTATAAATACTAATAATTCACTCTACAAATACTAGCAATTCCTTTCTATTGAGCTTTCATCCATCTGATCCACACAAAAAATGGAAACAAGCATTGGGAGCAGCCATACTGCGAGCAGAGAGAGGGAGCTGATCTGACCAAGGCTGCAAGGAGAGGTGGTGGCAGAGGCAGGGCAGGCAAGGATGGATTACTGGTAGTCCCCAAGAGTGAAGAGGCATTGATCCTGGCTGTAGCGCTGATACACAAAGACCCAAACACATTTACAGCTTGGATGGCTTCAATGAGACCAGGGAAAAAGAAAATGCTCAACATGTCTCCACAGAGAGGGAGTGCAGTGAGTAGCACTGAGTGCTGCAGCAGCCAGGACTCTGCTCCAGTACTCGCTGTCAGCCTCCATGGAGATGCCCTGAAGCTTCCTTGCGTGGAAAGGTACGGGACAGGCAGCAGCAGAATGGGGTTCAAGGCATCCCTCCTGTATTTTCATAGCTGATACATCTCTGAGTACCACCAGCTCCCCTCTTCTTGCCTATCCTTCAAGACTGGCAATTAAGTGCTGAATGAACGAAGAGCCGATACTCTGCGGTTCTTTTCACATGCCATAATTTAGTATGATCTGCTGAAAGTGGCCTTCTTTTATTTCATTTACTGTAGAGCCGAACTGCCTTTCAATGTTTATTGTGAGCGAGGTACCCACGAAGGAGCATCAGCCTTCACTGATTTCATTATTGCACTGCCAGAAGAACACAAATGTACCCTTCGGGTTTTATGAAACTCACAACGCTCTTCACAGTTTAAGGAACCAGCGACACTCTGCCTGGGTATTTTATACGTGATCTATCCTATTTCTCGTACTTCCTTTGGAGTGTAAGTTTGAAAATGAAAAAACAAACCTGGCACTGACTCTCACAGGGAAAAGCTGTCCTGGTAAACACAGACACGCAACACAGAATTTGATGTTCTGCCTCCTTCCCTGACCACAGCCATGCCAAACTGCACGCCAAATTCCCGGTGGTGGTCAGGGTTGTTTTCTGCGGGAGCATTTTCTACTTCTTTTTTCTTTTTACAACAGTGTTAATTCTAAGAGAAAATGAGCTATAAAAAGGGACAGCTTTTTTATGTTTGTTTTTTTTTAACTGATGGGGTTTTTTGACAGTGTTGCCACAGCTGCTGCAGGCTGCTCTGGGGAAGGTGGAGCATGAGGAGCCAAACATGAAGTTTGTTGTCTGCACCTGGAAACAGTTTAGCCACAGAGAGCTGGATTCTTTTTTCTGATCAAGTGTGATACACCTGCATGGGACCCGCAATAGAGGGGAGGATGAACCGCCCTCGTAAGAAACTTGAGGCTGCGGGAGCCACACTTCACCTGCCAAACTTCTGAGAGAGCTGTGCCTGCTCTCCAGCAGCACAGAGGTGGCAGCATCAGCCCCACACCTGCCTCTTCTGCACTCCACTGATGCTGCTTTCCATCCATGTTGAGTAATGCTGCATTACTCCTTTAATAAACTACACAGACACCCCAGAAATATTTTTTTTTCCAGTGGTTTACCTTCCAATTTACAGACATATACCCCATTCTCACAGTATGGTGAGCAGGGGAACTTCACATTGCAGGATCACAGGGTAAGGGAGTACAAAAAAACCTCGAAACCGAATAGAAACAACCTCCCCAAACTTGTCACCATTAGCTAATGGCTATGGTATTTTAGGCTGAATGTTGGTTGCTCACGCATGCAATTCCATAGAAAGTACTTGACAACGATGAGGTCACTGAGGGCACTTAAGGCAAAAAACAACCATAGCCTCAATGCTTGACACATCTAATATAACCTGGCTGATCGCTAGTCTTTGTTAAACCAGGGAATTGAGGGTTTCTGTATATATCTTGGAATAAATTCATCCTGACTGCAACATCAGGGATTAATTACATCTGGATTTTGCACATATTTGGTAAACTGGCACTCCAAAGTCTCTACTTGCATTTAACATAATGCAGATGTTGTCAATTTCCCTGGCTATTTATTATAAAAGGAAAAAAAAATTAAAAGCATTCAGGCACCCTACATTGTGAATTTTCCTCCCTTACATTTTTTTTTAATAGATAATATCTAGTTTAAAATAGCCAGTCCAGAACTATGATCAGCAAATACAATTAAGCACCAACTCAGACTGAGGCTTGTGCCAAACGGCAAACTGCCCCATGAAAAGGTACTTTTGGTCTCTTTCTATTTATCTCTCTCTGCCTTGAAGTCTTTAGTATTAAAGAGCAATGAGATTTCGGGACAGCTGGGTAGCATGCTGGGAAAAAGGAGCAAAAGGATCATTTTATTTTCTTGGCATATCCTAGCTACAAACAGGTTTTGTACAATAGAAGAAGAACAAGTGAGCAACTTTAGAAGAAAAGGGAGAGCTAAAGTCTTATATAAAAGGCTATTTATGTCTGAAAAAAATCATCTGAAAAAAAAAACCGCGAGGGAATTTTTAGACAGAGAATGATTTCCCAGTGTTAATACTTATCATGTCAGTCAGAGCAACTTGCTTTTTGGTGGTATTTTACTGCAATATTCCAAGCTATGGAAAAACTGAGATTTCATTATAATGATGATTGCTGATTCTTTTCTTTATAGCACTACACCTGCCAGCTGAGAGCTGGGTAAACTCAGGTTAGGACTCTAAGATTATAAAACAAAACGAGCTTTTTACCAGACCTTTTTCCATCAGATAGAGAGACTGCTTTACGCCTGCTGACCATGGGCATGTAGGCAGTCTTCTCACCACTGCTATCCTTTTCTCCAGACTACAGAGACCACTACTGACTTCAGCAGCTGTTGCTTGGTCTCACACACAGGCATGGACTGACTTGCAGGGTTAGGGATTTCTAGAGGATTACTTGCCAAGGGAAATGGGTTTTATCACCATTGGGTCACCTGATGCTTCTTTTTTACTACAGCTGGCATTCCTTCATGTGGGACTCTCCCACCATGCATGTTCTCACTCATGCCCTCTTGAGGCAGGTCAGATGATGGAGTCTGCTATAAATCCTCTGTTGCTTTTGCTGTCTTATCCTTTGCTGTTCCTGAAACCATGGCTTTGCCAAACAACCAGTGTCCTGCTGCAATAGGGACCACTGCCTTTAACCACAGAGTTTTAGTGAGTAATGTGACAGCTCAGGACCACAGTCCTGCCAGCTTCAGTGCTTCCTGAGGGGCCCCAAGCACCACATTCATTGCAGTCCCATAAACCCCATAAGGCTCTCCTTTGAACCATACTTTTATCAATCCCTAAAAACATCCCAGTATTCTGTCAGGCTGCGAAGAATCTCTGTCAGAGATATTTTAGGTTTTATGCTGAGTTTAGTCCTACTCCTACCCAGCAGTGAGCAGTAATCTTGCCTTTCAGCTGTGATAATCTCCACATACTCCAGACTATCCTGTGGTTTAATCATCTGTCTGCATATACCCGTTTGCCTCAAAGTGATTCTCTTGACCATTACATGTGTCTGGTAGCACAGGCTCTTCCCCGTTACCCAGAGCTGCTCCAGGCAGTGCTTGGTTTGCCCATCAGTTGTGCTTCCCCCTTTCCTTGGGATGGATGACACCTGCCAGCCCAAAATACTATACCTCATGATGAAGTACAGCATGAGTTAACTCAACATCTCACAAATTTCAGGGAGAAAATGCTTTCTAAATTGTAAGTTACACTACATCCAGTTTTCCATGAGCCTCCTTCAATATCTGAGATCCTTTTACCAACCTCCACACAGGCTATCCTCATCCCCCCAGCTACAAATGTGTTTTTTGGGAAACTCTTAACACCTTGCCAGTCTCCAGACTGACAGATGCCCAGGATCACAGATAATGAAAGAAGAGCAGAGAGACCTGGTGCCTGGAAGTTAGTTCTTGCATTTCATTCTAATGTGAAATCTTCTTTATAACTCTAATTGTGAAAATATGTCACAAGGACACAGGGAAAACACATTTTTTCTTGCACAGCATATGCTACTTAAATAAAATAAATAGATAACAACCCCCAGGCCGCATACCAACAACTCACATTATACGAATGTGACTTAGGGAGCCAAATGTTTAAAGCTAATATGCCAGTAAAATACATCACTCTGGGCTGAAAGGAAGCTGTTGTCTGCATGATAAAACTGGGCACGACCCTTTTCTTCAAACTGAGCATAGCCCTTGAGTGTTACAGCGAACTCTTGCCTTCACACAATGAAACCCTGAGCCTGGATGGGAGGAACAGAGTGGGAGGAACCAAAGTGCCTTGGAGTGTTGCTAAAGACATTAAAGGGCCATCAGCAGCTCACCAGCAGAACACTGCATTTATTACAGCATAGCAAATTTTCAGAGATGAGCTCCTTTCATTTAGGTCTGCAGCTGCCTCTGACATCTCCCAGCTGAAAAGGGCTGAGCATTCTCACAATATTAAAAACTCAGCTTCTTTTTCTCTTGAAACTGTAGAGAGGAAGAGCAATAAAAAAATGAAATAAAATAAATAGTCTGCTGTATCCTGCCTGTTTACTCTCAGGCATAGGAGGGCTGTATCAAATTTAACACAATTGAAAAACTGGAGCCAAAAGATTTTTTTTCAGAATCTGCGCTCTAGCCGAGTGTATGTAGGTCTCATAAAATTGAATGTGTGACTCTGATCTTTATGGTAATGCAGTGAGTCATCTCCTAATGGTCAGTATTCCCCGGCTGGAACTCATCATGGGGTGAGACTCATTATAAATAAATCCTTTTATCAGAAGAATTTAAATTCCCACTGCTTGTTCCAGGTGCGTAAACAGCCAGGGTCTAATTAACTAATGATGCTGACCAAACTGCAAACGCAATTTGTTTATCAGATGTTGATACCATACATATATGCAACATCTTCTGGCAGGAAACTGGCCAGCATATATATAGCAATATGGCTTGAAAAGCTCATTTTCCATAGGCACAGGTCAGAGGTAACAAGGGCACCACATTTGTCATATAGCCAGCAAGTAAATGAGACTGCACTGTACAGCAACCTATATGGGCACACAAAGTATACGTTAAAGGATCAAAAGATAACTCTTGTCTCTATGTCACTTTGCTTTCACTGGTCTGGGTTTGCTGCTTGGCTCTGCAAGCACCTTGTTTATCAACACTTGTTGCCTTTACAATCTTAAAAAGATGAATCAGAAGAAAACAACAACACTTTATCACACAGAAACATTAATATCTCTCAACTGGAAACAAAGTGCCCAAGGGTTCTGCCTCATGCCTTCAAGTTGAATGAAACTAGGCAAGGCATGTGTCTAAATAAATGTTTGATGCTGGATTATATGGTCTAACAGGACTATGCCATGCAAATTAATATAGAGCATTTGCTTAATTTTTTAAAAATACATTCAAATGTATGGTATCTAAACAGATACCTATAAAAAAAGATTAAGCTAAGTGAAAAACACCTTCAGCTAGAATTTGAAAAAGAAACCTACAAGCAATGTTAAGATGTGTTAGCCAACACTGAGTAGCAGCTGCTCTTAAGGTTTAAAAAAAGAATCGATTAAAATAAGTATTTCAGCTATTGCAAAAACCACCAAATGAAAGATGAAAACAAGCACTGTGTGCTCTTGATACACCAGAGGAAAATACAGAAAATAAATTCAGAGCTGAAAAGCCAGTAAAATATGATGTTAACTGAATTTTTACAATCTGTGCCTTAAGAAAGTCAAGAGCATTTTAGCTCCCAGTTCAGAATCAAAACACCACTTCAGTCTTTTTCTCGGAAATAGATGTGGTACTTCTCCCCTGCCCCCCGCCCCCCAATCTGGTATTTGTGTTAACAGAAATGAAAAGACTAGAATGAACCTGAATAAACAATTCACTCTCTGTCTCCTCTTCTAGACCTAGTGGATGCAGAGTGGGAAAACCCTAAAGATCATGGTACCTACTTCACCTGACTTGTGCCTGGGTGACTCCAGACAGGCATTGTGTCTCCATTCCTGCTGGGGGTACAGGGATAGGCTGGAGAAAGCAGTGAGGATGAATAACAGGTTACGGGGATCACTGCAGTCGTACTGCCTCTCACAAACTTGGTGTCCTTTGCTCTGGCAATGCACTTACTGCAAGGTGATTTGTGGATGAAGAGAAGGAGCATCTTAGGCTTTGACATTACCCTCTCCTTCAGTGCAAGAACTGTAGGTACCAGGCGGGGCAGATTCTGACACTGGTCTCTTAAAAGCCTCCCTCGTTCTGGAGGGTGAATCAAAATGCATTTAGTATATATATAAAATCATGGATGGGTTAGCAAGGAGCTGTGACAAAAAGCAAAACATGCCATAATCTTCCTGGCTCAGCACTCACCTAAAGAAACAGAGGCAGACAGACAGGTACATCTGTCTAAAGCTACATTGCAGATATAAGTGGTTTTGCAAAGAAATGAGAGAAGACTTGTTATTGTGGGGCAGCCTCATATACTGCTCTTTAGGAGTAGTTTACATTTTTAAAGAAATTAAAGAGGTTTTTAAAATATATTTTTTTAATGAAACTGTTGAACTTTGCAAGTACAGCTTTTCTTTCCCTCACCTCTTTCACTGATAAAAAAGAAATAGCAGGAAAAAATAATTTTGGCTCTCTTTTTTGTTTAAAACTCTTCCTTACTGGAAGAGTTCAATGCTGAACAGTTCATACTGTTCAATGTCTGAAATGTTAAAACCAGAATAAAACATAAGTTTTCTTATTAAAACACGAAATACATGCTTTTTTATCACCAAACTCTTTGGCCACTTAGCTATAGCACATTCACAGATGCCATTTTTCTCTCCTACCACACAGTGATTTTCAATATCATTTATCATGTCAAACAACTTTCCTTAAAATTTATGAATTATCTGGATAAAATGGCAGTTTTTTTGTGATATGCCCTTTCTGTTTTAACGCCAGAACTCCTACTGATGTAGATAATGTCTGTGTGTTGAGAAGAGCTGGCACACACTGGATCAAGGCACTCGATTAAACATTTTTTGAGAGGTTTTGGCATTGCTTTAGGTATTTTTCAGTGAACATCCAGCCTAGCTGAAATTCACTTTTAATTTTAAAGGTTCATTTTTCAAATCAAAATGACTTTTCATTTCAAAGTGGATGCTAATGGAGAACAAAATGAAACTTTCCTGCAGTAAAACAAAACAAAATCCCTGAGATGACCTCATGCAGGTATCCCCACCCCTCTAACTTTTGTAGATTTTGGTCCACAAGAAGAGGACCTGCTCAAACACTCAGAAACATCTTGCTTGTTTGCACCACCAAAGAGAATCAAAGCCCCACTACTCCTACTTCTTTTTATTTTGTCTTTCAGGCCAGATCAAAACCATTCAGATTTCTTAAACAGATGGCATTACCCTAAATTGTGACCACATGGTCCACGTGTGTCTGGTACACTGTACAGACACAAGTGGTTGCTGGTGATGGACCCAGCAGCATGTTGTGCCTTTGTTGTCTCCTCCCTGGCACTTCCATAAACGTCTCCCCTTTGGAGCAGTAAGGGTTTTCTGTTGCATCTATATCAGTGGCATCTGTGAAGTCCTGCCATGTTAAATATGAAGGAAAAGCAAAGCAAAGGGAATAATAAATAAGGACACATTCTCTTCCTGTTGCTATTGCTAAGGCATTATTTATTTTAAGCTAGGAACACCTGCTAGAAAGATGATCTTAGGGGCAGGGATTTGAAATTATGATTTTTATTCATATTTTAAAACATCACCTACACCCAGCATCTATTCTGCCAGGTTTACCAAGCAGATGCATTCACACCATGGGATCCCTTGCCACCCACTGGACAATCCAGCCAGAGTTCACATCAAGGAACCACTGTGGCCCAGGTCCTCCACAGTGACTGACTGGGCACAGCCTGCAATAGCTAAACTAAAGGGATGCAGTCTGCCCAAAATAATGCTCTTGATGTACAGTTTTTGAGCTCTAAATGTGATTTGGGCTAATTGCAAATAGCAGTTTTGATTCAACTACAATCTGTTTTCTGTTTTTCTCTTCCTGAATGCTCATGAAAGTTAAATAAATTCTAGGGAACATTGCCTACTTAGCACATGTCTCTGAATAAGCAAAGATACTCTCACCTGCAGGTAGGAGGTTGTCCTCCTTCCCTGGATGTGGTCTCTGTTTCCTTGTAGGGTGACAGTCATCAAGCAACAAGGACTACATTGCAACTTGAAGAACTAAATTTACCTATTTTATAACCCACTGACTCAAAATTAAGAATAAACACCTTATGAACCAAAAGCTTTCTGGATGAGCATTTTGCAAGCAGAAAGCACAAGGCAGACATTGTTTGAGTGGTTCAGCCAGCCAGCCCCTTTCCCAAGGGGGCTAAGATTAAGTTATTAAGAGTGGATTACCATCAACTTTATCAACCATGTCTGAATCATACTATCACCCCCACAGTACTAAAGTAACTCAGAGCGCTGCAATCAATGGAGGTTGGCTGCTTTACACCAGCAGAGAAGTCCTCCCATGTCTGCACAATAACAGCTAGGAAAAAACCTTAAGTGGGTTTACTCATGGGTGAGAGAACGGGGGTGGAAACAGTTTCTTGGAAAATCCAAAATCCTGGCCAAGGATCCAGAAGATGGTTAGTATTACAGTATCCCTCTTATGAGCTGAGCTTGTTAGAAAGGTGTTAACTTTCCTCTGCCAAGAGCACTTTGCAGTAATCAGTTTATGAAAAATTCAATTTGGCAGCAAACTCTTGGCAGTCTCAAATCAACTGTACCTATTATACCAGTCACAAGTGGATGGGCAAAGGTGGCTCAGTGCACAAGTCAGTCTCTCCTCCCCCTCCTCTGCAGCCTTGAAATTTGCTCAGCGATGCTGGAGGAGGGAAAAAACAGTGTTGTGTAACTAGTCTACAGAAACCAGACATCTATTAAGGACAGGAAAGAAGCGGGGGTGGGGGGTGGGGGGAAGGCAGAAGCAAAAGACAACTGCCAGCTGCAAAGCTTCTGACAGGAGTTTCCAGGTAGAAAACCTGTTTGTATGGGCTTCCCAGGTCAAAGGAAACACCTTGTGCCCTGTCACGACAAAATATTCACCCTGACTGGGAAAAATGTAAATGATGCTGAAGTAATAATGAGCAGTCAGGTGGATTTCTTCCTGAAATGAGTCACAGCTGCTGTCAAAGCTCCATCAATTTGATTGCTGTAGCAGATCGAGGAGAAAACTCTCAGGAATGCCACCTGAAAGCCTTTGCCACGGAAGAGGAGTCCCACCAGGCCCAGGGAGGGGCCCAGCAGCACAAGGTAGTGTGAACATCACCCTCAGCCAGCTGGTAACAGGGCTTCCACCTACCCTCTCTGGGGAGAAGCAACAGTCCCTCCACCATCACAGGCCATTGCATTGTGGTATATTGCTGTGTGCTGTGTCAGGAGCTTCACGACTGTTTCTCCACTAGAAGGTATTACTGGAACCAAGGGGAGTAGGCTGGAGAGGAGACAGATGGTATTTTCTCTCTAATTTTGGTGTTTGAGAACAGAATTTGCAGTTTGTTCCTCGGTCAACCCTTACTTTCAAGATAAAAAACTGTTACCTGCCAGAACATGAATGGTTTCGAAATGTGCAAAAAAAAAAATAAAATAAAGGCATGTGGAGGGGGCGCTTTCATCTTAAAGAGCTACCAAATTTGCATTCCTGAGGTCTGATGCCATGGTTATTAATCAGATGCTTTGGGGATATTAAAGACTCTCTCTCACTAATATCAAATGCGAATGTCCTTTCTTCTTCAAGATTTCCCAACAGATCTTTAAAGTCTTGAAGTTCCTTTCATTCTTAGTACGTACTGTGATTATGCTGTATCTGCAGAAGTCTTCTTTACACCTAGAGTTTAATACTTCCCCCTCTCCAGCAGTTCTCTTTTTAGCTAGGGTCCATTTGAGGTAAGTGCTATGTAAAACCTAATGTGGCCATTTATATTAATACGTGCCCTCAGAAGAACACCATTTGGAAACTCAGCCTGATATGTTCTGTGCCCTTGGTCTGGTAACTTACATGGCATTATTCTGTCATAGGAATCTGCAGCCCAAGTAATTGTCCCAGCAGCAATTAAGTGAAATCTCCTGCTCTATTTGATGTGGCCAGATGAGTTTATGTTGCTCTTCCCAGTTTTCCCAGCTGTACTGAGAAACAGACAAGGAGCAGATAAGTGTTGTAAGGTGCACAGGCAAGCCTTTTGCAGAATGAGACTCCACTCATTTCCTTCCTGAGTAGAAAAAGCTGCTTCCCACCTACAGGGGACTTTTCAGGAGGAATGCTGCAGAGAGAGTGTGAAGTAGTTTGCTGTCAAAGTGACATGAGAATGAATTCCCCTAAGACTTCTGGAAAGGGTGGGTAAGAAGGTGTTATTTTCTGTATGCAAAGTAGAGGCTCTGGGCAAATCATATTTGCTCAAGGAGCACCCAGTGCCGCAGCTGCACTGGTGCAAAAACCCCTGACCTGCTCAGGCCATTTCCTCTGACTCTCCCTTGTGAGCACACTGGCACAATCATTCACACACACCATCTTAATTAGGGCTTCAAAATCCAAATTCAAAGCATTCCCCTTTTCCCCCCCTTGCTTCCACCAACCAGCACTCTCTGCTGAAGGTGTAAATAGGTCAGGTGTTTCCATGGCCACAGCGAACCAAATAAGCAGTTGGGGTTCAGTGAGCAATGTGGGTCTCTTAATTGTTCCAGTGCCTGGTACCATGAGATGTGTGACACCATGCTGACAGTCCTAACTATGTCCCCTGGCTCATCGTCACCATGACGGCTGGCACTGGCTCCTTCTCCCCCTGAAACTGTTATCTCCTGCCAGCTTCAACAGGCAGCTCCTCTCACGGGGTAGCTCTGATGAAAAGTACATTTCACACAGAAAACATCTTTTTGCATTGCCACTGCAAGTACTAATTGCTGGTTCCAGTGCGGCATTGAACTTATTCACACAAGGTGTAATTAAGTTGTGACTCACTGCCACAGGATGCTGCAGAGGCCATAAAGTATAAAATAAGCCTATGTGGGGACTAGGCAAAATTCATGATGAACATGTCTAACAAACAGGACAGTTGGGATGCCACACTGTTCAGGAAGTCCCTCCTAAACTTCTCAATGCCTGAAGGCAAGGAGCTGTAGAAGAGAGGATTTGGTCCCTGCTGTTCTCCAGGATCACAAGCTAGATGAATATGTAGTCTCCCACCTCCTCACTCTGCATAACAAACAGAAAAATTGGGATGAGCTGTGGAGCTGGTGACTCTGAGTCTAAGCAGTGCAGAAACGCCCCTGACCATAGTTAATGATCTGGAGAGGAATACTCAGGACTTCAATGAGATCAGCCCTGTGCTGGATTTGACCATTTGTCAAAAGGCATTTTCTGTTTTCTGATTTTTCCTGTGGTGAATCATCTAGATACTATGGCACAGATCAGTTTTCACTCATTGAAAGGCACCAGATCCTTTCACGCATCACAGACAAGTATTTTTCAGAAAAAACTGCTCCTTTAAGACTGATTTAACACCCTTTCCGGCGGCCAAACTTGAAGATACCTACTCTGGCTAATGCTGTTCATGAAATCTCTGGCTAGAAGATTTTGTCCCATAATCTACCACCCAAAACCATCCTCATCTCAGCTGTGATGTTCTCTGAAGCCTCCTTGCAATGCCAAAGAAGGTTTTACGAGGAGGAGTCAAACCAAAACTGTCTTGGTCATCAGCCTGCCTAGGGAAGCTGTTTCCCCATTCCTGTAAAACAGGCATACCAATCTCTTCTGCAATTTGTCAAGCATATGGGCTCCTGATATAAATGCTGCTACAAAAGTAAAAATAGAAATGTTAATAATCCAAATATGCTATATGATCCTGGGATTTCAATTCAGGCTCTAACAACACATGGTTGAAATACTGCAGTTTCTCAGGGCCCCTCTTTATCTCCCAGGCTAGCAAAGGCGAAGGAGGGTCCACACCAAGACCTCCTCTGTCTCGTGTAACCAGACACAGCTCAAACCTTCACAGGGGACTCCTGAACTTTCCAGGCAAACTTCTAGTATAAGCTCACTCAGATTCAGTCTTCTCTGAAAAACCATTCCATCTATACTTCCTGCCTTTTGGCAGTCTGGCTTACCAAAGGACATTGGGACTATGATTGTATTTGCCTGGGTCACACCCTGAAACCAGTGATGGTGTTCACGTCTGTTGAGTCATCTCAGCAAGGTGGGGGCCTGAAACTCTTGAAATTGTCTCCTGCCAACACCATCATCACAACCAACCAGTGCCATACAAAGCAACAGCTCTTTCTCCTCCATGTGTTGTCTTCTTGTACAACCAATGGGGCTTTGAATTTAGGGTAATGTTGAGGGCTTGACAAACTGTTGAGAAGGTAATAACCAGCTCCCTGCCCTTCTGCAGCTTATTGACTTGACACTGCTTTTATATTCCCAATATCTGCAAGTGTGAAAAGGGAAAAATGATTTCAAATCAAAATTCCTCAAATTTAATTGTTATGTGAGGCTTTCTATTTCATCTTCAGCCTCTCTCAGAAACCTGATAAACATACATCCCCAGTTTGAAAATATTGATTTTTTTTTTCCTCCTCCTCAGTAATTTTTTCCTATGTGAAATGAGAATCAGTAGAGATTTTCTTGTTTAACAGCCTAAGATCTGGCATAATACAGAAGTATCACCTTGTCACAACAAATAAGCTTTACTTATTTATTGGCATTAGCAATGTCCACACAGCCCTGGGAATAATGTCTTGTTTCAGCTCATTACTGCACTGTGAGTAAAAGGAGAGCAGTGGGACTGAAATCCAACCCCCAATTATATGTGCACTGTTTGGAGCCTGCCATGGGGAGCAATGTTATGGGTGGAAGTAAAAATGTTCCTTGGAAAGTCAAAGAGGACATAGCATGGATGGCATCAGACCTGGTGCTGCTTTCCAACTTTTTCTCTGATTTTCAAGAAATTGGATCCTTCATCTGTAAAGTGGGGATAACTCCTGACAACCACTCTGTAAAGCATATAAAATCTACAAATAAAACTAGTAGTAGCAAACCAGATAAAACCACAACTATTAGTTAGCTGTCTTCTAGGGAAACTTTCTCTCTCAAACATATTCTTATAATTAAGATAAATACGACATTGAAACTGATCTGTGTTGTATAATAGTCAACTCCCCACATGCATATTTCCTCCACCACTGTTTTTCTCCTATGTAGAACTATGCAGTCTTTCTTACCAAATAGGTTTAACCCTATTAGAATTATCTGTAACAGAACAATTATTTGTTCATTAAAAACATAGGGTTTAGGGAACATTGGGTTAATGAGGAAAGAATGTAATGCAATACTGTGGAAACTATATTGCAGGATTTAATATCGTATACTCCAGTGGCTGGAAAGTCCTGCATTATAATCCTGTGGTGCCAATGCTCTACTGAACAGCAAGTAATCCTAAAATCCACTTAGTTTGGCTTAGTGTACTGCCAAGCACAGGGAAGAGCATGAATCTACCCAGTCACATTGAGTTACCATAGTTAAGGGATATATTCAGGAAAAAAAATGCATTCTTTTGTTTTTCAGATCTCACTTTCCAAATGCTGGTACTCAGTAAGACTGTATAGCAACTGTTGGGCCATTGCCAAATATTCTAAGTCAAGTCATAGGTCATTACATGCCTATTCAAAAATAGTCCTCCCTCCCTGCCAAGTCTTGTGTCTCAGAAACCCGTATTATGGATGAGAAAAACAGGAGATATGCAATTAAGTGCACAAGAAGGTATTGAAATGACAAAGCTTCTGAAGTTACAAATGTATGAAAAAACACACACATAATGTCATTTAACTTCAGAGATAATTTTATAAACACTCACTCTCTTGAACACCCCTAGTAGTCCCACTGTATACACCAGCACCCCATCTGGGAGGAGATTTTATATGCTCTCCTGATCCTTCCTTATTCATTAATACCACCATCCTAATTGTAAGGGACCCTCAAATACTCAGTTTCAGTAGGGTAATCTTTGGAAACTAGAGCTCAATTGTGTAAAAGAGAATTTTTAGGGGGTTTATTTTTCCTGCAGGATAGTTGTCCTTTGAACATGAACAGCAGGATAGCTGTCATTACGTGAAGGAGGATTCTCAGGGGAGAAAAAGTCACCAGAAATTGCCCACAGAAAACATTCTGAAATGCACTGTACAAGACCTTAAACATTGCAGCTAGGAAGATAATTTCAGTGCTCTCATTCTCTTGCTGCTCACTGTCAGATACATACTGAAAAAAAGTCACCTCAAAAAACTGAAACCCAAACAGCAACAACAAAAAAACCCAAATCAACCCATCCAAAAAACACCTCAAAACAACCACACCAGAAAACCCACAAAATCAAAATAAACCACTAAAAAAAAACCCAACAACTCTCCCCTCCCAAAAAATACCTATAGTAAATAATAAACAGGAACACTTGGAAACATCAAGGTAGAAGTTGAGTCTGTATTACCATGTATTACATATATGAGTCAGTGCTGGGGCAAACATTGTTCCAATCTTCATGGCAGCCCTGATAACAAGTGCAAGCAAAGACGGTCTTTGAACCATGGGTACAGCAATGAGGCCTCCACTGCAGACAGTGACATTAGACAATCTGCAAGGGAAGTTGTTTTGTAACCTTAGCTATGACAACTGAGAACCTACAGCTGCAGCCGTACTTGACTTGGATCTGTATCAGCCTTAGATTACACTATGCAGCAAACATAGTTTTATTCATGCCTGGCTATTACAAATAAGAGTCCTTGCCTCTCTACCTTTTTTCCTCAGAGAAAGAAAATCAGAAAGTATTTTTTGCTCCAGCACTGCCTGGAGGATCTACAGCAACATAATCTTATTTATTACCCGTCACTTCACTACGCAAACATTTCCTACTGTGTCAGACCAACCATTTATTATATCATTTCTCTCTGAGGTCTCAGTATCATCCATCACTGGTAGTCACCTACCCTGCTCCCACTCTGGGCCTTTGCACTGTAGAGGGATCCACCACTGAGTGTTCCAGGGGCCTGGGTTGCTGCTGTTTTCCATTTCATCATTCTTCCATTACCACTCGACCTGACTGGAGCACCCAATGTGTTGCTGAGGGTTCAGTGGGGCATTTTCTTTACGAGCCTTTCTTACTACATCCTCTTAATACAAGAGAAGCCAACCTGCTGCTTTATGAACACTTCACCTCCTTCTTCCTTGAAGGACAAATGGTTGAAGGTTTCATTGCCTGTGAATAATTGTGCTGCCTCCCACCCTGTCCTCCACACACACACACATACGGATGTTTTTAGCCTGAAGACTGGAGTACATAGATTTTTACCTAACCTTCCTTAATTGCTGCAGGGAAGAGGTAAGAATGGAAGCAAAAGCACAGTTGCCATCAGAGCAGCAAGGGAGAGGTGGCTGAATTTGACAGGAAAGTAATAAGGGAAAACCACAACTAGATAGATCTGAGACGGATCTAGATTCAAGACAAAGGCATCTAAACCCAATCATGTATAGTGAGTACACATAAACACTACCCTAGTTTTCCAGTGAAGTTTGTCAATAACAACTGAGGCAAGAACAGGAGGCACCTGGACAGCAACAGACTCAGCTCCATGTGGCCAAGTCCTCCTCAAACCTGCCTGAAGGATGGGTCACGTAATTCCACTATGTACCTCTGCAGTCTCCGGTACGATTGCAACTGCATTCTTTTTCTATGTTTCCAGTAATTTCCCTTCCCTCTCTTGATTTTTAGGAGGTGGTAATTTCTAAAAAAAACACAACTATAGCTGTAGACAAACATGTCTGGATATTGTCTTTGCTCTGGAGAGCATCTGGTTGAAAATCCCAGTCTTCTCTTTCCAGTCTTTCTGCCAAACAGCCTTTCTCCCTTGCCCTTTGTACCTAGACCTTGCTGAGCAGGGAACAGGCCATTATTACTTTTTCTGTGACAGAAGAGGAAAGAAGTGTTCCTTTACAAATTCACAGAAGTGCGAGATTATCAGCTTATGACCTTGCTTTGCATTCTTAGCCATCATCACCTTCACCAGCAGTGCTGTCAGTATCTTTAAAGGGTCAATTTTATGAGTAGTTAGCTCATGTTTTTGTGTGGTATAAAAATCATATTCTTAAATGCATACATGCATATATGCTCTAGGGCATAGGAAAAGGCAGATGCTTAAAAAGTAAAAGGGATTGTTTTCCTCGCTAGCTAGATGTGTACATCATTAGAGTATATTCTTCTGTTTCCTTAACAGCAAATTAAAATAATTCTGACCAGGTAATGTGTTTACAGTAACAGAATTCCCTAGAAATGCCTAGAATGCCTAGAAATGTAACTGGATTTTCTTGTTATATGTTGTAGTGAAATTACAAGCTAAATGTCCAAAAAATTACTGGAATGATGGGAGGGTAGGTTAGGAGTATGATGTACTACATAATGTAACACCAGAGCCCGTAAACTCAAAATGTCAGTTTCCTATGAAAATGATACATAATTTTAATTAAAAAATAAATTTTAAAAAAGTCTAAATAGAACAATGACTGCATGACCTGTTTGGTTATGAAAGGTTAGTTGTAAAACTTATTTGGATATGCCCTCTAACTTCTATCCAAGATCACCAATTTGTGTACAAAGCAGGATAAACTTCTGATTTTTTCAAACTGTTTTAAGTCAGAGCATTTCATCATAATGGTTAAAAAATAAATAAAACTTTTAGTATTGTGCTGTCCTGTTCCCAGCACTGCTGGAGACCCACATGTTCATATATGCTTTCCTACTTGTATACGAGATCTTTTGCAAGGCGACAGCTCTGGCTCTCCAGGGACTCAGACTGCTGCACCTCTCCGGAGGGACTCAGAGCTGCTGATTTTAGTAGCAGTGAAATCCACTTTCATCTTGGGTTTAAAAACTGCCATTAAATTTGCAAATGGCTTCTCTGTGAGCTACTTATAGAGGCACTTTCAAAGTCACAAATAAATGTCTTTCAAAGGGAGATAGCCGTGTATCTTCCCTCTGCCTTGGCACATCTCCCTTCAGCAAAACACCAGCCCTCCATGCTGGCCCATCCCTCTGGGGGAGCTCCTGCTCAGGCATGGCTGAAGCTCTAGTTTGAGGTGCAGCAAATTCTGCTTCACGTATCAAAATAAAGAGGAATAGAAGCCAGTGTGGGTGGATGGTGGGAAACACAGGGGGAGCTGGAGAAAGGTTTGGCTGGAAGCATGAGTCAAGGCACTGCGAGAGGTTTGGGATTATCATAGTTTACATAGCGTCCTCATTGCCAAACAACTGCGTCAAGACCCCAGCGCAGTGCTGGCTGTGGAGAGGTCAGGAGCAGCAGGACAGTAATAGTGTTGCAGTATCACCCTGTCCTCAGGCAGAGGCACTAGCCCAGGAAGGATCTCACAATCCCCAAGGACATTTGCTGCCTCCTGCAGCAAAGAGGCACGCTTTGAGGCACGACCTCAATGCAATAGTCACAAGCAGCATCTGAGCAAAGGCATTTTCTCTCTTTCATGTTGAGACCATGCCTGGATTTTAATGGCCTCAATCAAAAACCTTTCCTGGAATGAACTTAAACTAAGATTATGCTTAAAGACATCTGATACTTAGGTAGTTGGACCTTTCCCATCAGTTCCCTGTTGTATTTATTTGGCCCAGATAGCACTTATTTATTCCACAGCTCCCCAAAAAAATTGTTTCACTGCTACATATAGATAGGAATAGAAATAGTAAGGACTGTGCTGATCCAAAGCCTACCACAATCAAGGGAGAGATTCCAACTGATTTCAGCCCCTTGCATCAATTTAACTCTCCAGGAGCACCACTTCAGGCTGACCTACTGCCCTTGATCATGAACCAATTCAGAGCAGAAATTGCTGAATTTAGAGATGAACCCCTTTTTGATTTTTGCTTTTTTCCTTCATTTAGAAGCAGCAGCAACACCTGTTTTCCAGCACACAGCAGACTGCCACGCTGCAGACACATCCTGCTCGACTCCCTAAGCAAACCTGCCTGGCTCCATCCATGAGTGTGCACACAGGCACAGCACTGCATACACACACACACACACACGTTGTTCAACAGAATTCACACTGCAGCACACAGATCTCTTCTCATCTGCCTGACGGCCCTGCCTTTCTTCACACGGTCATCAGAGTGGGGTCGCAAAAAAGAAACAGGACACTGGAAGTGATCTTGAAAAACATTACAAGTCTTTCAACTCCCTCTCTCCAACATTTATGCTGTGTAAACCCCACCTAGATATTTTGTTGTTCTTACCAAAAGATGCTGTTATGGTTTAAGAAAAGAAAAAAAGGGGAGAAAGAATAAAAAAGGGGAAAAAAAGGAGATTAAAGGCCTTAAGATAGTACCCCAGCGCAGACAGATCAGATAATTTTGGAGCAGAACAATAGCAATTCTTCCCCTCCCCACAAGTGCAGCCAGCATATTTGATTCCTTTCTCTATATTTCTCACATGTTTATTATTAAAACACGTCATCACCACCTAATCACCTCTGGAATTGAAAGTAACTTTTCACAGGAGCTTTCTAAAATTAGATAGTGCCGATTAAAATTAACGCAAACTCCAAATAATGTGCTGTAAAGAAACTACGGCCAACATGATGAGCAAATGCAACCTATACCTGCTCATTTAACAGTGCTGATACTTGATTTTCAGTATTTGCTTGTGTGTGTTTCCCTCCTCTAAGAACAACGCCAAAAACCCACCAGCCTGGGGCTCTGCCGAAACCTTCTCCTTACCCCATCCACATGGCAGCTGTCCCATCCAGGAGCCTCCCGTCTTCCCACTCCAGAGGAGTCCCGGCTTGCTTCTCCCCACCGCAGCCTCCCTGGGCACTTGTCACCCTGCTCCACGTCCCGCAGACAGCTGGGGCCAGCCCAGAGTGCTGGGGCATCGTGGCGACGGGACGTGGCCCTTCCTGATATAATGGGAAGGCTGGTGCCAGCTCCGGCATCGGTGCGGGCTGGATTCCAGCGCGGCGGCCGCCCCGCACCTGTTGCAGGGCACCAACCGGGACAATCAGCTGTGCAGCTAATATTAGCCACCCATGCTGCCAGCACCAGGGGAGGGCAGGGGGACGGGAGCATGATCCAGCCACAGAGCAGCATGTAGGGACATAATTATTCAGCTTGGCCTTCAGTTAATAGGAAAACAAAAAAACCCCAGTGAATAACACACCAGACGGATAACCTACATGGAACTCCCAGAGCCCAGTGCGGTCCTTGCCCATTCATCGTATTTGCCTGCTTTTGTCTCCAGTGGTGGGTTTGGTCCTTTCAAAATTGCTGGCTGCAGATAGGGAAAGATATGTTTGCATTTACTGTCTCTGCTACCTCGGCACTGATAACCTCAGGTCCTCCAACAGCCAGAAGAGAAATGCCAGGGTGAGCCTCAGCTGTGCTGAGGGTGACAGTCACACAATCACACTGCTTAGTGGCATGCTTTGGTTTGTGGCTACTGGGAAAGCACCATGACAGACAGTGCTGTTGCATGCAGCAACAAGGTAAAAGAGACTAGTGCTACACGTGAATCATAAAAATCAAAATCAAGAAAAACTTACTGCCCAGCATAACCTGCAATGATAACGTAGCATGCTAATATCCTGCTTAAAATAAAACACCCACAGAATGGGGCCACCTTTTTTTTTCTTTTCAATGGAATTTTTGCAGTGCTTGGTTCCCTGTGCTCCCTGGATATTGCAGAAGTCTTCAGGCACAAGGGGACACAACAAAGGCACGCACTGCAGAAGTGATAAGCACCAGAGGGCAGTTTAAATATGAATGTGAGCTCCAACTCCAAATTCTCCGACCAAGCTATTTACAGCAGATCGTCCACAGTCTCAGCTGTAATCTCCTCTGGTGCACCCATTTTGTTTCCATAAAATGACTAGGTTTGAGATGAAAGGGATGGAAAGCAAGAGCTACAAGACTCTACTTCCTGCAAGACCTGGAGGGAGGGATCTGATGGTGACAGCATCTGTGGAGAAATATAGGTGAGGAAAACTCTCATACTGGGTTGTGAAAGGTGTAAAGTCTCACTGCTAGTTGCATGCTAGCTGGATTGTTATTTAAAACCATGTCAGAGACCAGATGGTGCCTTTTTTTAAAAAAAATATGTGATTATACGCTAAAATTTAAAAATATATCAGAAGCATCTATGAAACTGTAGGAGAATTAAAGGGACAAACACCAAAGGAAATGTAGAAACGTAGCATGACCTTGGCTGCTGCAGTCTGAGAAAGATAAAATGAAACTGGATGTTTCCATTTCTGCGAAACGTGGGAGGCTCCCTAGACAGCTCAATTAGAGGGAAAATGTGACACAGCTGAATCCCTACATTCCCCGTGCATCCTTTGAGTAACCTCTTTGATCCCTGGGGGAAAGAAACTTGATTAATTTCCACAGCCAAGTCTCTCTTTTGATAGTAATATATAAAGCAGGCCAAGATCCAGGCAGGTTCTCTCCTTCCCTGCTCGCTGTATTGTTTGTTTACCCAACAAAATCAAGATGGGCTCACAACATTGCAATAGCCAAATAATCTCTACTCATTCCCTGACTAATCGCTCTAGTCTTTCAGTTTAAAAATATTTCCATTTAGGCAGAACGTCTATCTTCAAACTAAATCTTAAAATCTTAAAATAAAATTAACATTCAAATCTTTCAAATAGCAATATTGGTAGATTTGAAAAATTTTCCTTGTATTTTACAGCCTTACAGAGAAAAAAAAGGTGATGAAAGCCTGCTAGAGAAAGGAACATTTCTCTTAAGGAAGGTGAATTCAAATCCACTTCTTCCAGCCCTTACATACCAAACTGAAGCAAGGGAAGTCTGATTTGTCTTTATCTGACACAATCTCTTAAGTGACCATGTGCAGTCACCTATATAAACAAATTACTTAAATTGGTCTTTGCTTTGTTTGGTTTCTATCAAAGGCATTGATACTGTGGAAGAAAATTACAGCTTTCCTTAAAAGAAGAAAGCACCAGACATCAGTTTAATGATTGATCTTTGTGGTTGAGGCATGTGTTGTATATCCATTTCAGGAAATGTGCATCCCCAGCTAGAATTCCCATCAGAAATAATTCAAGCTAAATGAAAACCAAATCTAGTAGCAAAGTTTGAGTGTAAGAGACTCCAAATGTATTGGAGTTTAACTGTCTGCTTGGAGCTTATATTATATATGGGACAATATACCAGCATATACCATTAAAAGGTAAGTATGTCAGAACAAAAACTTGGCATTCAAAGCCATATCCTCCAAGAGAATTAGAATAAAAACCAGAGAAATTCAGGAAACTACTAATTTCTTTCTCAGCCTCAGCTTCCAACCCTTTGCTTTTTGATCTAGGAGCAAGCCAACCATTCCTGCAGGCTTGGCCTGTCCCCTGATGGCCACCATCTAGCTGTAATTCAAGAATCTGAGCACAGCTGGTATCATCACTCAATATTGTGCAAGTGCTTACAACATGAAACAAGCTGTGCAGGCTCTGGCAGGAGGCTACTTCTGGACCTGGACGTGCCTGCATGCAATTGCCACAAGAGACTTTATTCTGCTACTACATTTTCTCACATACAGGTTGATTTGTTTTTTATGATATCATAGATCTTCTAGTGGGTGTATGGTCTCCCATGATGTTGTTGATCTAGCTTCCTATGCATTATCAGAAGAATCAATATTACAATAATGAGAAGCAAATAATATTTTAGTCCAGCCCCTCCAACCCCTGTACTTTTCATATACTCACAAGGATATGAAAAGACAAAAAAAGATATGATCAGATCCATAAGAACTGGATGCTCAAAACACACACATGGCTTCCGCCTTGTTGTGGAGATACCTCTAGTTTTCAATACAACTGTTCTAAATATCTGTATTGAGTTCACTTGACTGTACTTTGTCACAGCAGAACTAAACAGCTGGGACTGTAGTTTATATTAAAGATCAGGCCAATCAAAGACACAGTTTATGTCTGTCTTTTTTTTTTCTCCCCAAAACACCTGGTGGTTAGATGAAAAAAATATGTTCTCTTCCCTGTCTAAAGGGAACTGAACCCAACAAAAGGCTCTACCCACCCACCTACAGCTACAAAGCATTCTGAGGGAGATGTCTGCAATTTAATACTGTTGCTATTAGTAGAATAGATAGAATAAATTCTTAAAAGACAAAAGCAATATGCAAGTTTCCAGCCAGTCCGTATATACAAGACAATATTCACATATCTCCACAACAGGACTTTAACTTGGCAGAATGCCTTAATCACTAGACTAGAGGCTTATTTTTGAACTCTGTCAGTCACCCTTTAACTACTCAAACAAGAATTTGAATGTTTAGATGCATATGGATCTATACACACCTTTAGTTACTAATCATTAAGATTTTGTTCTGTTTCAATTTCCTAAGTTCATCTGAAAAACAGCAATACATAAAGTGCTCCATGCAGTGTGCAGAATGGTGTGTGTGATGTTCAGGGCTGTGTTGTGGGAGATAAGGCTGAACAGTAGCTCCTCTGAACTGCTTCCATACTGAGATTTCCAGAACATCCTAGCTCCATTCCTACAGAAGTCCAATTATGCCATCTCTGCCACACTGGGGAAGGGTGGATTGATCATCAGGTTAGCACAAAATTAATTCCAGGCCAAGCAGAGTGACAGATTGGCTTAATGGTTTCTCAAATTACTTCTCAGGACTTTGCTGCACCTACTCTCAGAGAAGCAGCCCCTCACTGCATCAGAGTACAATGCTGCTCTAGGGGCAGGATTGTGAACACACAAAAGCAGGGATCTCTCAGCACCCACGAACTCCCTTCATTAGGACTCAACATCTCTTCCGACAGCAGAGGTCAAGGCAGGAACCTAATCACACTGTTACGTGGGCCTGTTACTGAGATATCTCAAAGAAATTCTGATACCATGAATTGAAGCAACTGACAGAGTTATGGAAGGAAGACAAGCGTATCCAAAACTACACTGTGTATTTTTATCTGCAGATGAAAGCCCGTCTCCCAAACAGCACAGGTGTAAAAGGTCCTGCTGCTTTTTGCTTGCAAGCACAAACAGAAAAGGCATCTCTGAGTCATGCAAAAACACAAAGAAAAAAGTAATTTGACTCAGGAAAGGAGTTTAGGAAAGTGTAAGACATCTCATCAAAGGAAGTCTGTGTCATGCTATGCAAAGTATATTCATCTCCTAGACCAGAAATGTAATACACTTTTAATTTTTATATACTTCTTGACAGGCCATCAATACCATGTCAGTGGTGGCAGTGATACTGCCAAAGCCAGCTCCATGTTCAGCCCTGTATTGGATGCTGCTTTGCAGCAGCTTGTGTAACTCCCATGGTGTGTGTATCACCCTTTGGAAATCCCTGTGCTTGACAAAAACTTCCCCAGGCATAAGCTTGCACTGACCACAACAAGGTCTCTGAAATTTCCTAGCCATTCTTATCACAGAATCCAAATTAACAGAACTGCAGAAATGTAAATGCATGAAAATGAAGATTAGCAGGCATAGAACAAATATCAAAACTGACATAAAATTTGGGGCACACAAGACAGGGAGGGGAATGGGTGTTGAGGAGGTTATGCCTGATTGTGACCCGATTCCTCAACTGCAATGCAGCATGTGGGGAAGGGGGGGAAATGATCCTGTGGCCTCACATATTTGCTTTTCCAAACCAACACAGCTTCATCAATTGCATTTCAGCCACCAGAGACTTGTGCAACTTCTGCTGTTTGACAAGAGCCTCGCTGTGCCGATGAGCTGACAAATCCAAAATGCCTCCCGCCCCCAGCCCCTGCTGTGTGCCAAATTGCTATGTGTGCGCTTGTGCACCACTTAAGATCCATCTTCAGTAGTTGCCAGGAATGACCCCCTCCGAGTCTCTCCGGCAGAAAGAAGCAGAGAGAGGGAAGTGGGGGGAGACGGAGAGGAAGAAGAGAGGGAGTATGCTCTGCACTTAGAAATCCAACTTTTATTTTTAGAGACATGAAGTAGTGCTCAAACACAGCTTGTTTTTATCCCAAACAGAAAAGATTAAAAATTATCTAAGAAAAAAAAAATCAGATGGCAACTTGGCATTAAGCAGGTACCAAAAATACCCCTGAATGATGCAAGAGCCTAGCTGAAGCAAGAAGGAGAATTAAAAAGCCCAGATGAGCAGAGCTCAGGGCACACAGGCCCCCTTGCAGGTGTCTAAGTGGATGTTCCCATACACACACACATATCCCACCAAAGCCCAAGGAGCTCTCCAGCCTGCCTGCTCTGCTCTGGCCGGTTCACAAAGCAGCTCACCGAGTAAACAGGAAGACAGGCTGCTGTCACAGAGATTTTGGGAAAGACCACTTGATTTAACTCACTGCAGGCACCATGATGCTATGCCAGATCACCATTTAGACAGGATTTAGTGGGTGCTGCAGCCCTACCAGAAGGAGGCAAAAGTGTATTGGATTGTAAGGGACGAAGGGGGAGGAGAGATGAGCAGAGTGAGTAGGAAGCACAAGTGTGTACATGAGCTCAGTGCAAGCTGCTGGCCTTAACACCTGAGTGATACAAGCTGCTAGCAAAGCCTGTGTCAGAGGATGAGACACTACTAATTAGACATTAACTAGAAATATGCCCGGTAGAAAACAAGATTGTATCATCGTTATCTCAGTACACCTGTCGGTTTTTTGCTTTACATATACATATTCTTGACACAAGGGAACCTGCAAAAAAAAGCTCTTCAAACTGAGCTAAAAAATACTTCAAGCCATACCTAGTTCAGTCCTACTTAATTGTCCATCTCTCTGAAAAACGTTTGAATGGTTTCAAAGATGATTTGTGGGAATACTGAGACTTTTCTGTTGCATCTTAAAAGAGCATGGACTGGAAAACACTAAAAAAAGGAATACATATCTCTCCAATTGCTCTTCAGACATCCATATACTACAATAGTGTCCTATTTTGGTAACGGAGAATGAGTTTCCCTAAGTCAAGAGGGGGGATGTGACACTGAAGACTAGCAGGGTAGCAAGACGACTGTTCCACTGCAGAGGTGGGAGCCTGCACATCACAATCACTTGGCAGAACATGCAGGTGAAATGACAGCCATCAGAGGTCCAGCTCTGAAGGGCAGCTTGAATTTCCAATTCCAGTCTTGAACTGCAGTCTGGTACACACGAAGCAGGGCATCAGGAGCTTATTAAAGATTTTTGACTAGATGCATCATTATGGCTAGTACAATTCCTCTACTTATAAGAAAGATGTAATTTCCTGAAATAAAACCACTTCCACTTTTTTTTGTTCTTTTTTTTGTTCTTTTTTTTCCCTCCTCTCCTCACACCTAACCAGCAAAAAAGGAAGATCTACAATGAAATTAACAAGTCCATCTTTGGATGGCAAGGCAAACTGGGCTAGATCTCTTCACTACCAGGAACCTTAAAAACCCCCTGGGTTCATATTTGGATGAATCCTTCAGAATTTTAACCTCTTGTTTGTGAAATGATGCTTTCCACAAGTTTATTGTTGTCAGAAGCTATTAGCAAGTACAAATATCCTCCTGATGGAGAGCCTTTATATTTTCTCTTTAAAAATGGCAGTATTCACATTTGTGTGTTGGTTAGCAACAACATTTCCAGCTGCACGGAAAATGTCTTCACAATACAAGGAGGAGAGCAACTTCAAGGCAGCATTACCAGCCAGGCAAGCCATAATTATATTTCACTCACAGCTCCCCTTCCACCCCCAAATTATGTGAGGCTCATCCCATTCTCTTGCCAATTCCATCCTTAGCATCACTCACCAGGCCCAACTCACATTTTACCGCTGAGTTTCTCACTTAGAAAGCTTCCTACTTGCAAGAAAAATACAGAGCAAAGATTATTACTAACTCCAATCCCTGTTTCTGATCTATCACAATCATCTCCCACTCATTAGCGTGACTGCCTCCAGTTTTGGATAAAATAAGACATCCTTATCTCTCAAAAAAAATCAGTTTCCCCAACTCATGGTGCTTATTCTGTTACATGTTTATTTTTAGATTGATTTGCTATAGTGGATAAAAAATCATTGCCATACCCCCATCTATATCTGTCACTAGTCAACTTGCAAGACAAACACTAAACTGGACAAACACATATTATTCTCCTGATTAGTCCCCAGCCTGGAATACATCATTGCTGTCATTTTGGTATTCCTATCTCATGGCCAGTGATTCCTTACATGGAATCAGAGCATCTATTTAAACAGCCCTGTATTCTCCTGCAAGCTGGCAGCACAAATATAATAAAGTTTATTGTCATCCTCCTGCTGGAGCTGGTTTTCTTAGTGACTATTTCTGTGCAAGTTCCTTCTGAAGGCTATGATTTAACCACTGAAATCAACAGAAAAAGGAGAAACATCAAGTGTCTTACTGACCAGCTGATTATGTTCTCTCTCAGATGTTATTAGTTTGTAGAGCAGCAGCACTGTATTACAGCTTTCTTTCTCAACAGCTTGGTATAATTTTTTTGAGACTGGCACTGCACAAAAGAATATCCTGAAATACTGGCTCCAGTATGTAGATGTCTTTTTTTATTATTCTTTTGTCTTCTTTTTTTTTTCCCTTCCTTTTTATACTCACTGTTAAAAACACAGTTCTAAAGATTTTCAGAAGAGTGAAAAGGGAAGGGAGGTTGACCAGTGCCAGAGTAGTTTCAATCACAGCACTTTTGGTCTCCATCTCCAGAGTTCCAAAAATCAGACACAAGTGTTGCATTGTCTGCTCTCAGCAGTAGAAGCCCATCTGGCAAGTCAGCCTGATTTGTTAAAACAAAATCATGGACCATATTGTGTCATTGTTTTTTATGCAAACCAGTCCCCCCTCTCCCCCCTCTCCATTTAAATTTCAGTGGCAATGGGAGGGGAGTTTAACTCTAAAACTGATAGCTGGATACAGTCTCCAGGGTTTTGCATAATGACTAAAGGTTACCCAAAATGGGAAACATTCAGACAAATCCATGAGGAAACTGGCAGCACAGATAACAAGGTTTTATTTCCTTATGCATGACTAGACGTTTTAGAAGCTGCTAGTGACTAAAGAAGAGGAAAAAAACCAAACCAAACAAACTCCACCCACCTGCTCTCCTTAGGTCAAGTCTCCTCCCCATACAAACTGGCTCACCTGTGTATTTGCTGTGCCAGGGAAAGGGACTCTTTAAGGCCAACAGCATGTCCTGACACCCTTTTTGTCTTCTTCCACTAAGTGAGACTATGAATGTCCAGTCACAGTCTGGACAGTATAAAAAGTTTTCTTACGGGGTAGATATTTTTCTGTGTCTTTCTTTCAAGAAGTCTGTGAGTTGAACTGAAGCCCACCCTCACATTTTTTAATAAATAAAGACAAAATTTAGAGTTGGTGCAGTGTGGGGGTAGCAGAGGTCAAACTTGCCTTACAGCCCTAGTGCAGGGAACAAGCTCTAGGTATGACAGTGAACACAGTTCTGCAACTCAGACCTAACTAATGTACATTGCATGACAGTGGAGCCATGCTTAAGAAGGTAACTGCAATGCAAAATAGGTTACATTTGTTATAGTGCCTCTGGAAATAGAGCAAAGCACCAGCCAAGGGGGAGTGGAATGGAGTTAGGCAGCCTGAAATACCTTGATAAAAACACCCAAAGAGAAAGGTAGGTAGTGGGGCTGGCCAGGGTTGCTGCCCTGCCACCTGCCTCGGCTGCCTGGCCCACACCGTGCCATGCATTTCTGGCTGAGCATTTAGGAAAGCAAGAGGGCCATATCTCATTACAATTCCTGCCAACAACTGTTTAGCAGAACCACCATGAAGACCTGGGATGGATGATATACTGATGTTTTAGAAGTAAATAGCAAACTCTTTATTAAAGGAATACCCATTGTATAAGGCAAACAGAAGGCTAATAGATCATGGGTCTAGTGGTGAGCAAAACCAGCACTAAATTTTTAAATCAGACACTATGAGCGATAATCACTCTTCCCCATATTAGACTAGTCCCCTCGGTCCTTAAATGTCAGTAATAAAGCACTACAGTTTTGGTTGCTGAGCATTATCAATGTATTGATATATATTTATATTCTTTAATACTGTTTAAACACTACAATATCAATTTATTTGACATCCTCTCGTGGCAGAACTATAAATGGATGAACTTTTAGTTTAAAATGGATGATAGTGGAAAAAGAGAACAGAATGCAGAACATGAGGCAATTGTGTTGCCTGACAATTTATAACACTACCTGCCTTCTGCTTCCTGGTTATTTATGTCTGGGTGGGGAGATAAAGAAAAGAAGGATGGTTGCAGAGAGGACAGCTTAATTTAAAACATTGTCACTTGCTGCAGCTAAAGTCAGGAGTCAGGTTCTCAATATATGTAACAGGTGCACTGCTTCTGAGCAGATTCCCTAATGAGAAAATCCATTTAAAATAAACTGTTCCTAAAAGAAAGATGAATGAAGAGGGGACAGAAAACCAAATCAGAATGCTTTTTAAGTGTAAGCTGTGACATTTCAGTGGGTTACTGCTGGCCACCCAGGCAGAAATTAAAAGCACCTCCAGTTTTCAGCTCTGTGGCAGAGCAGGGGTTATGTATCTGGGCTTTTCTAAGTATCCTTGCACAGTCAACATGTCTTCCCACATTAAAAGTCTGTGCCCAGCATTATGGGTTCATGTTCAATCCTTGGATTCAGATCAAGGCTTCAGCCTGCTGGGTCTGCCTCAAAAACTGTCCAGCAACACAAGCAGGAACAGCTGGAGGCAGCAGGAGGCTTCTAGGATCAACCACCAGATCAGCAACACAGCCAGTCACAGATCATCTCTCCATCAGGTTTACAGCACACCAAGCCCAAATGCCTCCAATGACAGAAAGCGATTACATCTTAAACCCAGGAGTTAATGAAAATTAAGACATATAATTGTTTGGATTCAATTAAGTGAAATACAGATCCTTTTTCATCTTTTTCTGTCCTTTCCCTCTTCAAACCCACTCACTGGTTCTTGCACTAGATGGGTAGGTGTAGCATTGCCCTCAGCTGCAATAGATTGTAAAGACTTTTAATACTTTAAGTATGAATGTTTAAATATTGTCCACCCCCAAATGCACACAGGCAGATCAAAACTGACATTCATTATGAGTCTAACATGGATAAATATCACCACTTTCATTTCAGAAAAAAATGCAGTATCTTCCCTGGCTACATGCTCTCTTCATGAATAAGAATGCACAAAATCTGTTTATGTTAACATATATATATATATATAAGAGGATATAGAAGAAATATGTAAAACATCCATGGAAAGGAGGGAGGTTTTGCTCAGTTCTTCGTTGATATTAATATCAGTCAAGTTCACCTGGGCTGAAATCAGCTGAATTATACTAATATAAAAAGAAAAGCAGTCCCATCACTTTTAACCGGTCACACAACCATCCATCTAATGGAAAGAAAAAGGAACAGGCACTCAGTCACAGTCCAGACTGTTATAAAGGTAATAAAAGTGCTGCAAGCTCAAAACCAGAATTCATAAATCCATCATGCATGTACATTTGGAGCTTTCAGTCTCACATCAGATCTCAACAAAAATGGAAAATGCCAGAGCATCAGTACTGTTTGCCACAAGAACAGAAAGCTTCTAAAAACCCCAAAATGTTCTTAGGAGGCACACTGTCATGATAATGAGCAGCAATAAGACAGCAAGAATCCACTGTCACCAAAAATGTTCTCAAAATAAAGCATAGCAACAGATTAATTTGCAGGTCAAAGATTATCATTTGACCAAGTAATATTACTCCATGACTCTGCCCTGATGACAAGGATTATAACCAGAACAGAAGATGTTGTGGATGATAGCCACATGAACAGCATCAACAGCTGAAGAAAGAATTATTTCTGTAATTGGTGAAAGCCAGCAAAACAGCCCTTTGCTGATTAATTAGTGCAGAGCAATAATGGCATTATGTCCTTATGCTGACCAAATCACATTTTGATAGAACATGGCAACTTTCAACATTCTGGAAATGCTGGGTTTTATTTTCCTTTTTTTTTTCTTCATATTTTGCTCAAATTATCATCATACTCGAAAAAAAAAAAAGGAAGCATAATTGAAATAATTTCACTTTTATCTTCTGGTTTTGGAGGTTTTTTTTTCCATTGCTTATTTAAATACTTGGTTCCTATTTTTTCTCTCAAATTTTATTAGGATTATTTTTGCAGAGAGACACGTTTCTACCTGTGACTGGAGGTACTAACACCCAGCCTGTTGGCAGTAATTCAGCCAAAGCAGCACAGCCCTTTTCAGAGGGCTCTGGTGCTTATTCATTTTGCTGTCAGAGACCACCTGTGCCTTACTATGTGCATTCAGCCAAAGCAGGCTGCAGGCAAACTGTATCTGCTACAGGACCCTGAAACTCTCCATTCTGTACTGACTGGGAACTGAAATATGCAGAGCTGCGTCTCCTCTAAACTGAAGCCTTCTCTTATTTCTGCCATTCTCTCCTCCTCTGTATTTTTTGAATAAATTTCTTTCTCATTAAATGCCCACTCCACCACTCTGTTCACTCACCGCATTTGCAGGATCTCACTACAGTTTTACAGCAGTACACTTGACAGGAGAGTTCCAAATTATATTGCTAGCTCATAGTCCAAACACCTTGTAAATGTAGACAATCCATCCATTGGCAGATCAGGGACCCAGCACCCAAAATGCCCTTGTTAACATTTAAGCAAGGAAACTGCTATCAACATAGTGGAATTGCATGTCAGGTGGGAGCCCAAGGGGTTAAAAGAAGAAAATCTCAACTATTTAAGTACATCTTCCTATAAACTGCATGAACACCATTTTTTTTCTTTTTTGACACTTGTCTTTTAAAAATATATTTCTGTTTTGACATCCTGGTTCTGAGCATATTTCACTCCTGCCAACCCACTGTTTGTGTTTTGAATAACTTAGAACTGACGAAGTGCTGGTCCAGAGACAAGAAATCCTCCAAACATCTGTCAACCACTTCAGCACCAAGAGCTGAAAGTAAACTCTGCCAGTAGCTCTGCCCATCCTGCTGCACTTGGAGTGGGAGTCGTCAGGATGCCTTCACAGCCAGGCAGGCAGTGGAGGGTGAGGGAAACAGCCTGACTCGAAGCTGCTGTGGTATAGCAGTGGTCTGACGCTTCCTGGGATGTGTGGAGTGGGGTAGGGAATCAATAATGAAAATATCCTACAGTGGCACTGAAAAGCAGGAGCAGAGCATCCTTTGTCACAGGTGGAGGAAAGCAGAAAATTCATCCTCTTACAGAATGCACATCTGTGATTTAGCTGTGATTTTAATGAGACCAATATACTGACTATCTTCACAGATCCTTTACCATAACCATTCAAGCATCTCAATCCATCCTAACCAAACTCTAAGCTCTCATGGAATGAGAAAAGGCTAGGCAAAAACAGTGACTGGAAAACTAATGAGGAAAGGGAAAGAACCTAGTGTTGAAAAATGGAGAGGGCCTGTGTGGATGATGGTGAGGAGAGCATCCTGGAGTGTTCCATGCTCATCTTCAGGGAGTTGGTGGACCCTGCTTGAAGCAGAGGGCGAGGAAGCAGTGAAAGCAGGGCTTATGGTGCCAGGTGTTTCCCTTCCAGACTGCCTCTCCCTGGTGCCATGGATGGCCAGTGTGAGCAGGCCCAGGAGGAGCTGGAGAAGGAAGTTCTGTGACTTGATGAGCCCTAGGGCAGGCTCTTTCACAGGGAACAAGCTCCAGAGCTGGGGATCTTGCTGCAGGAACTCATGTCTGAACATGACACCACAGCCTACTGTACAGGGCTTGTTTAAGAGGTTTTTGAACTGATCTCCATAGCCTAAGATTCTCCAGTTTCCGAGGTTATACTCCAAAGACAAAACCCTGCTCTAGGGCTGACAGGGCAAATGCCCAACTCTAGTGCACTCTCCTTATTAGATGTGAAAAATCACCAGAGACAACTGGAGCCCACCACTTCCAAAAAGCCAAGAAACTATGCTCAGTGTCAACCTTTAGCTAGATAAGATACATCTAAATCTTTGCCATACTCTTCTTTTAAATCAGCAATGTCCTAATAAACATCCAAAACTCATGAATATCAGTTTAAGAATCACAGCTAGGTTCAGTTTTTGTGGTTGATCCAATGGGTCTCACCAGTGTTCACCTCCTTTCCCCACGCCCTTTTCAGTGCCAAAACTTGGTGACATCAACAGGTGTCTCTGTCTTTCCCCAGTCTTACATGCTCACACACACACTTAGACTTCAAAAATTCACCCTTAAGTATTAATATAATATGCCTGTATATATCACTAACCTTTTCTCATGCATACCCAAACTGAAAAACCACATCTAAAGGCTAGGAGATATGCAGACATTGAGTGAAAGTGTATAGGTTTCTGCAGATGAGACAAAGGCTGTGCCACGTGACTCCAGTGCCTGTGTTGGAGGGTTGGCACAGCAGGCATGAACTCTTCATGCATTTCTTACTGAAGAAATGTGTGGACAGCAGTGCCTTCCTTGCTCTTACAGCAGAGCAGGCTTTGCTTTCTTTTCCAAGCATTGTATTTTGGCATTAATCCTCCATGAGGAGAAAGAAGGTTTCCTGACCTTTAAGGAGACGCTCGGAGACTTAGGCAACTTCAGAGTTGCCTGTGAATGACAGATGCAGTCAAAGACCTTTTAGAGTTACAACCTTGATAAAAATAGTGTAAACAGAATAGACAGTGTTCTCCTGAGAGGCAAAGTCATTCCCAAGTCCTTTAGCTTCATTAGTTTGCTTGTTTGTTCACAGAAACAGCTAAGGTGTCTCACTGAACTAAACACATTGTGTCCCTGAAGATGGTGGCACTATCTGATTCCTGTTGCTCTCTGAAGAAGTGAGACAGCAGAGAGCAGTAGGAGGCATGGATAAAATAATTACACTAGATATTTAAATTCATCAGAAATTTGAAATTAATGAGTAGCACTCCAACTATATTAGGCTTGGAAAGAAGAGAAGGACTTCAGCTTTTGTCAGCTGTAACTAACACTGGTTTATCCAGTCACTTCTGCATCTTAGTTATCATAGAAATTGTTATAAAATCTGTGGAGAAATTAACCAATTAAACAGCATTTCTATGTGCAAAACAGTTCAATTATTTAAGACAGTTAAAAATATATATTATAATAACTTGAAAAGGGAGCAGCACAGCTTCATGCCTTAATTGAAAAAAACCCCAAAAAACAAAGCCAAAACCAAACAAAATAAACCTAAACTTTGATAAAAGTAAATAGACTATTCAGTAGTGAAGTTAAACTAAGGAAAATATTCACAGTTAAAAACTAAAAAGAGATCCTTGGATTTAATGCATATTTAGAAAGGTAATAATAATTAGAAGGCTGCTTTGTTTGGTTTCTTAAAATAAGCATGTCTCAATCTTTGTGAAAGAAAAACCAAATTAAAACATAGTTGTTTCTTAGTTAAAACAATTCAACAATTAACAACAAATGGAAGAAACTGGGCCAGGGTGTCAGGGTGACCCTGAATCGCTTGTATTTTGGGAAGAAGTAATAATCCAGAGTCTACAGCATCATAGAAACATAGAATTGTGAAGGTTGGAAGAGACCTCCAAGATCATAGAGACCACCTATTAACCCAGCACCACTGTGTTCACCAGTAAACCATATCCCCAAGTGCCACATCCACACACCTTTCGAACAATTCCAGGCATGGTGATTCCACCACTTCCCCGGATAGTCTTTTCCAATGCCTGACCACTGTTTCAGTGAAGAAATTTTTCGTAATATCTAGCCTAACCTCCCCTGAATCAACTTTAGGCCATTTCCTCTCATCCTGTCACTTGTTACCTGGGAGAAGAAATCAACCCCCCACTTCACTACGACCTCCTTTCACACAGTAGTAGACAGCAATAAAGTCCCCATTCAATCTTCTTTCCTCCAGGCTAAACAGCCTTGGTTCACTCAGCCGCTGCTCATCAGACTTGTGTATAGACCCTGGACCATGAAAGGAAGCACCTGAATTCTACTCTTGGTTCTATCAAAGACTCTCCATAAGACCTTAAACAGGACATACTCTTTGTAACTCAGTTTCCCCAGCTGTACAGTAGGAAAGACAGAACTTTCATTTTGTAAAGTGTTCAGGCTTATGAACACATATTTTAATGTTAAGTTCAGCACTTCCTAAACCCAAATAGCTCCTACTATCCAAAGTGTAAGCTGTTGGTGTGTGGGAAGAGCACAGCACTGGGCTCTGAAAGACCAGTGTGAGCTCCCATTCAGTTTTCAAGCACTCTCTCCTCAGGGAACCAATGTGCGAGCTCCCTCAGACTTGTGTTTCTTGAACAGAGATTACTTATATTTTTAAGTAATTTTTTTGCTCACTGGAAGAGCCAGTAACTCTCCCTTATTAGTACCAGTTCTTCAGTCCTCTTCTTCTGTGGACATTCAGCTTCCCACAAGTGGTGCGAATTAGATGCTCCTCTTAACAACAGCACTGAAGACAGTGGTTTGACTGCTGGGGCTTATTGTGGAATCAAAATGCAATCAGCCACATGGTTTACCACAACTTGCAATGCTCTTTCTTCGATGTGCTACAAGTGTCTATTACACCTACTGATCACATCTGTCAAGGCTTTAAGGTATACCAGAATATATGTATGCATATACAGACATATTCACATATATTTCTACCACCATGAATATACTGTCTAAATTAGAATTCAGCTAACTGATAATTATACTGATATTCAGCTATGGATGAATGAGTCATAGAGGTCCTTTAGAACATGGCTAAGGGATGATGGACCTCTCTCTTCATGACTATCTTAAAAACCAGAACCCACCTGGCTACTAGGTTCTCACAGACTGAGCCATCCATGCCAGGGCAGCAATGAAAGGCACGATGGTTCACAGAGCAGCTGCCCTCTGACACAAGTTACAGCAAACATATTCTGTCCTGAATACTTCCAGGCAAATCTCAGCCTGAAAGAAAAGAACAAATATCTTTTCTACTAAATTCTTCAGGTACTTAAAGAGAAAACAGGGAAGTTGTTCAAAGTGATGGCTGAGGACACAGCTGAATAATTCCCTTCATCCTTGCAGACGTCTTTAGGTGTGTGACACTAGATATAGACCAGAAGAAGCTGAGTTGTCTGTTTTTTAAGGCATAAGAGATGTCTTCAAATATTCCTAAGTTCAGTGCCTCTCTCAGGCACAGATCTCGATTCTGATCATGAGGTAAATGCAGATAAAAAGTCTATCTGCATAGTATCCTCCCTCTTTACCCTGGAAGGCAACCTACACTGAACTGGTGGTGAGCTCCTTGGATGGACATGATTAGGTCCCTGCAAATGAATGACAACTTTGCATGAAGTGTTTATGTCAGCAAAACCCACTGACTTGAGCATGGGAAGCCTGGACCTGCATTGCAAGAGACTGCCCAGCCATCATCACCACTGCAGAAACTCTTATTTTTCAAACCCATGTATCTTGCCAGTCTCCTCTTATGCTGCACAGCAACTCACATGTGGAGGAATATTTATTATCCAAGCTCTTTTGTTGTCCCCGTGTTTTCTTGCCCAGTTATTAGTTTGCTTTCACCAGCTGGGGTGTTTGAGACCTCTCAGAGGCTCACTGCCACTTGCACCTGTCAGCTCTCTAACCCGTCATTTTTTGGACATATTCTAAGAGAGACTTTATGTGGGCATCTGGATCAATATAATACTTTCTGAACCCCTGGGAAAGTGGGAGTCTTCCACAGGCCATTTGTGGGAAATAAAGGGTTCATGAGTTTCCAAGCAGAAGTGTATGTGTAAAGAAGAATGCTCCAGGAAAGGGGATAGCTAGAAATTATTCTTCCAGTGGCACTAGGAGTACATACATTTATGCATACAATCAGTTTGCAGGAATATTAAATCATTCACTGCATTATTTTTTATGTGAAACTTCTGTGTTGCATATTATGCTCTATATTCCTGAAAGTAGTTTATGATAGGACAAGAATTACTTTAGGCAAACACTCTGCAGGAGAAGCAGAAAACACACCATTGTTTTGGATCCTGATTATGCAGATTGGCTTCTCTTGTAAGGAAATTAACTCTATGCCACAGCTGTGGGGACTAAAATTACAGAACAATCGATATTTTGAAAACTTTGAAAATCTGCCAAAGGAGAAAATTACACGATTGAACAACAGCTTTTATAGAATCAAAGTAAAATATTTCACTAATGAATTTGTCCAGTGCTTTGTTTTAAAAATATAATTGTTGACTTTATTCTGATATACTCAACAGTTCCTCCAACCACATCTAGTTTGGAAATTCACATTAAATAAAGAACAAATGAATAAAAGTCATTGCTCATTTTCTAGGCCCAAAGAACAACCTGTTGCTGCATATTTTGGAATGTACTTTTAACATTTTTCCTAATAATTTTGAGTTCTATAATACATTTGATCTGGGGAAAAAAAAAAACCAAAAAACAAAAACAAATCCACAAGACCCATCCCAGAGAGTGTTTTAGCCCAAACACAACCAGGAAATGGAGAAACCTTAGGAAAAAGTAGAATCAAAAGAGAAAAAGCTACTTTGACTACTTTTGAAGGATTTAGGATCCTTTCAGATTCCATCTATTATAAAAATAACTGTTACCAGTAGCCCCAGGACTGTGCCTTGGAATGGTAAGAAATTTCTATGTTTCAATACCTTCAAAAGAATTGCAGCAAGATAGGACAACTGATGGTGAGCAGGCAGATGAAAAGCAGTCCATAAGCCCATCCCCAGATGCCCTGGGGACTGAGCAATCACCAACAACCCAGAAGCTACAGAGGCACAACTCAATAAGAGTTTCAGTAAACTGGCTTCCAGATATCAAATCTGCAGATACCGGTATGATTCACATTCATTATACTTGAATTATTCCAAGCCCCTCCAGACTGCCATCTGAAATGTCATTTCCGCCAGCTAGGTCACTCATTTTTAGCATTATTCCTTCACTTCCTCTCAACTCAACAATACAATGAAATAAATGTGCTGCATCCAGCATATTCAGGTTACAAAAGTAACTGATGCCAGCAAGGCTGATCATATAAATTCACCACAAGATTGCTTTGAAAGAGACTTGTGCTAAAGGATTCAACAGCTAGGTGATCGCCTTATGCCAGCAAAGGGAAGGGAGAAGGAAATAATTATGCTATTTCTTTTCCCATCACAATTTCTTTGCTCTTATTTGTGGGAGGAAGAGAGGAAGTTCTTGCTGCTCATGGAAACACAGAAATTAAGCAAAAATAGTGTCATATTTTATAAAGCAGGGCAGTTGTCAACTCACATCATTTAGTCATTCATTACTGCAGCTACCATAACCAGAAGCCAGCACTAAACAATCTAGGACAGCCATGCTTTCTTTGCCGTTAATACTACAGGCAGTGCCTCATACCATGAACCCATCATTCATTACAGAGAACAACTGACAGATTCTTCCCCTAAGGAGGCCAAGATTACTTAAATCTGAAATGCCGTACTCTGTCAACACAGGTGTACAGGAAAGAAGCTCATTTACTGGCAGGCTTGCCAATACATAAAAATAGCCACAGTCCAGAGCTGATAATCAGTAAAAAATCCCCAAAATTCAACAACTGCCAAACAATTAAAATCAAGCAAAAAAAGTTAATAAGAGTTGCCCATTTGTCTCATTGAGGCTATGATATTTCAGTCCTTCCGAAGGTAAATTGCCTGCATAGTTTGCTGACCATTTAGCATGTGGGCTCTATAGCCACAGGAGAGCATTTGTAGGAGGCTCTTGCTGTTCTGTTGCAAATCACTCTCTCGTGACAGAAACCCAACACGTGGCAGGCACAGTGATGTAGGGAGGCAAGAGGTTCAACACATACCAAACATCTAGAATGACTGACTTCAGTTATACAGAGGTTTCACCTACCACTGAACTCAGACTAATTATGTGCATTTATTCTTTGTACTAACAGATCCCTTTAGCATTGCCCCTTTCAAGTGCCGGTGTCAAGCACATCATTTATAAGACAGAATTTGCTGAAAGGCAGGCAGGTTTGTTATACAATGACACACTGTACAAGGAAGAAGTGAGGCTGGAACTGGAAATACCTGCAGTACTGTACTCTGTTTTGTCCTGAATCAAGCTCTACTCACTATTCCTTTTATAGAACACCTGTTCACTTACTAACTGTCCATTTTAAGTCAAAGCAGGAAAACATTTGCTGACCCAGACAAATAAATTACATCATTATCTAATGAACTGTTGCAGAACTCATTTGAATGTAACTGACTTTGTGAGGAACATGAATCTTCCAGTCATTTAGATAGGAGTTGTTCAGGATAGACAATATTAATTTAGGGATGAGTCATTATGTTCAGTACCAGTCTGGGGCCTAATGATTTGATTCAAATTAATTTAAATCAGTGGGGAGAAGAAAAATACTAAAATTACACATAGAGCAGAATATCGAAACAGTCTTTCCCAAGATCCAAAGCACTTACAGGCTGGTATTGGTAGCTGAAATTCTCTTTTTCACCTTTCATTGTATGCACACAGTCTTGCTCAAGTGCAATGGTGCAGACAGCATCAGCTGGATTCATTGCAGTGCCACAGATCCTCTGAGGCAGAGGGGTCTGGGGCTCAGAAGGATTTTAAGCTGAATGAAGAAAGATTTTTGGCTCTCCCTAATGCAGGTGATATCTCAGAGAAGGTAAAAAGAGGGAAAAGACTGGCAGAGACTCAAATGTCTAGCTGATCCCTATGTTAGAGAAGGGAGGATTGGGGGCAATAAAACAGGGATGAGAGTTATGTATTTTTTGTGAGGGTTTTTGCTACACGATAGAGAAGTCCTTCAAACATTTCACTACAGAAACAGGACAGCCTTGAGTTTTCTTCACATACATCAGGCCAAACAGACCTAGGATCTGCTACCCACATAGACTTGCTCCATTTACACATTTGTGGAGAACTCATTAAGAAGTCTGCAAGTGAAATAAAGTTTTCCATGCTTGCAAGCTGAACTAAAGTCAGCAGGTTATTTATTTGTAGAGGTGGGCCTGTGGTAGGTAAACAGAAAGTAAGCGCTGTTTAATACTTCTTTTTAATGTTTGTTTTTTTTCACTGTGTCTTCTTCCACGCCTACCCTTGGGGCAGAGTCAGCCATGTACTGGCATCCAGCAAACCAGAGAGAACAGGATCACAGCAGTGCATTGGGTTTACAGAGCATTCTGGGCAAGGGTTGATTTAAGCCTTATGAAACAACTATCATGACCCATGTCATGCAATGCTCACCTACAGTAAATGTTCAGTACCATGGCCTTTTATTGAGAATATGTCTCATGGATGCTTTGATCCTAAGCTGCTGAAGGACACTTTATTCTCCTTTCCTTCAGAATACCTTCAGAAAGGATTACTTCTGTTTACCTTTTAAGAGATCATTGATAATAATTTGGATGGAGGTGCAACAGGGAAATTCTCTATGGTTCTGCTTTCGCAGAAACAAAAAGAAGCCTTTAAATTACAAGCCTGCTCACTTGCATTTTAAGTACAGGATTAACTGTGCACCAACTCAGTGAACTGATGCCTTTGCACACTGAGCCACATGGCCTGCCATGCTCCTGGATTCTTGAATGATTGAATGATTGATGACCTGCTGATGCAGGAGATACAACCTTTGCTCCTCATGCTACAGCAACCTGGACTCAAAACCCAAAATAACAGGACTAAAACTACCTGTAGATATATAAACTGGACTGTAGAAAGCAACACAGGGTTGTGATCAACAGATTTGGTTTTGTTGTTGATTCTGTAGACAGGTTGGGAAGGGGGAAAATTATTAACACAGTCACTTTCCTGCATCTCACTTTCCCTCTCTGTAAAGTGGAACTCATGATATTAATCTGTTTTGCAAAGTACTGATAAGAAATGCCATGTAAAATCTTCTCTGGCTAGGTGTAAATAAGAGACAGAATTCAAGATTACCCACATTCAGACTGACTGGTGACCAAATATAGTGTTTTAACAAAAGTCTGTGAAGATAAACACGCACAAAATAAATTTACTGCAGCATATGTTCCCCTACAAAAAGTTGACTTTGAATTGTGTACTTACATCCCACTGACTGCATTGGCTCCTTCACTTGGGAAATTTGATTTTTGACACTAGCTTTGCTGTGTGATTTTCAACCCTTCAGGTTCCTTGTTTGCTGCAAGCTGGTCAGCACATCCAGCCTTAGCTTGTGCAACGTGCAGACTATCTTGCTGTGGCTTCACAGCTCTGATTGCAGCTCTTGCACAATTTCCCAGGAAAAGATGAATTATCTAAGCCTGAAACTCTGGGTCTGTCCACCTCCACACAAAAAAATGCTACTGCACAAACACTGTCAGTGGATGCATGATCCGTGGCAGTCAGTGCCAGAGATTTCATAAGCATCTGACTTTTGTTTTCAGTAGTCTATATCCAAGTCATTAGAAGCTAGTAAATGCCAGCTCCACAAACAGGACAAAAAATGATTCAGTCCTCTCTATATAATCTGTCTAATAAATTCAATAGGTGTCACTTTCGTGGAAGGGTCTATATACCTCAGCAGTAATTTGTCACCAAGAAACACTTTCAGGGCGTTTCACAGTTGTATGTCAGTGTTCATTTCAGGCCTTATCTTCAATGAACATTTCTTGCTAAGAGCAATTAATTCCTTGCATCTGTCACTATAGGAACAAAGCAAATGCACTTTATGTAGAAGGCCCATTATTCAGTACATTAGGCACTGATATGACAGTTCTCCTCATCCCACAGTCACACACAACAATAAGTAACCTCACTCATCAAAAAGATTTGCAAAATTTAATATTATGGGGGTAGGTATCTTTTTTATCATTTCTGGTAGTACTTTCAAATATTATAACCTTGATTAAAATAAAAGGAAAATCAACCCCAAACCAAAAAATTCCACCCCTTCAGTACATGCTGCATCACCATTTCAATTCAGGCAATTTGAAAAGCGATGGTAAGATAAAAAAAGACAAACAAATAAGCAAACAAACAAAAAAAGCAGAGGTTTTACTAAGGGAAAAAGACTTAAATACATTGAAACGTACTGAAAATTATTTGAAATGAGCAGAACTGTTTGCAGCATGACTTTTGCGCAACTCTGACCCTGCAATCTTAGCCTCAAATATAATGGCCTAAAAAATTCCAAATTCAAGACAGGTTGTCATAGACAACTCTTTAAAGGAAATAATTAGATATTAAATATTCGGTTAGAACACCACAGGTTATTTAGAATAGGAAAGAAAGGAAACACTAGAAATGCCAGGAATGAAAAGATGATAATGATTTGCTTATGTGATACTTGCTGCAATGAGGAAGAACCAGGTGGATTCATATACAGGAGCTTTTCAATCAACTGGAGGAAAATGAAAAATGGAGTAGGAAAAAAATATATATTCTTTGTGATGTTACTAGTTTCCTGAAACATTACCACACTGTACAAACTGCTAGGTGATGAAATTAAACAATCACAATCGCTACATTATACACCCTGAATATGTGGAAAAAACATGTATGCATAGAGCAGTCACTGAAATAAGAGAGGCAGTTTATTTGAGCTGCATGTTGCATTCGTTTTTCTCAGTGATGCCAGCAAACATATTAATTCATAAAACCTGCTTGCTAATCATTTTAAGCAAACACTGGAGAAAACTCAATTGGGATGTGTTTTAGCAGGCACCACAGGAAACTCACTGTGGGACAAACTCACAGTCAAAGAGTTATTTTCATCTATTTTGAGACAGAAAAAACAATGCATGACGCACAAGTCCAGTCAGAGCTAAGCAACATAATATAAATTGCAGATCATCACAGTGCAAAAAAACTCCTTTGTCATAAAGATGCCAGCTATTAATGTCAGAAATGTGATGCAGAACAAGTTATTCTGCACACATCAAAATTAACGATATCAGTTTTCTTATAGGTTTGTGCCATACATTTGTAGTGCTGCTCCACACTTACCTTAACGTGTCAAACCTATCTTCCCTGTCTTCTGCTCCATGGCTACACTGCCCCTCCTCCTTTCCCTCCTCCACATCCTCTAATCCCTATGTTGTTTCCCAGATCTCTCCTACATCCCTCTGCTGATGACTAGGCTTCAATATAGCATGCTATGACCAGATTCTTGTCATGAAGTGTCACTCAGTTTACATAGGAAACTGTTTTTTGAGACATTCATATGTTTATCAAAGTTAGGGAAAACTAACAGTTCCAGGAAAAATCCAATGGTGTTATTGTAAAATCATCAGTGAGCTACGGCCATTTCTAGTGTAATTCTTGCATCAAAACAGGAAGCTATAGTCAGTGAAAATTGATCTTGTATCATCAGTTTCATCTCAGAATTTGCAACCAGGCTGGACTTTGTGGTATACATACATGTAGTTTAAATTCTTGCACAGTTTTCATGAATTAAACCAGCTATTTTTTTCTTTTATATAAGCTCGTAAAAGAGCCTTAGAATTGTTCTGCAGCCTGGGATGAATACAGGTGCCCCACACCCGCAGCCCCTTTCAGAAGATGTGCCCCAAGGCTGCACAGCCCTCACCTTAGGTGTTTACATGAAACACAGTCTTCAAATACCTCAATTCACCTGCTTTAAACCAAAGAAATAGTGTAAAGCAGCTCTAACACTCTTTGAGAAAAAGAAACAACTCCATGGAAATGTTGGGTTTTGATCAGTAATATTCCACTAATCCAGCTGCAATCTAATAGTTAAACATAACTGTCTGTTAGCTGTAATTTCTTTTTTCAGTCACATTTTTTCAATAATATATCTCTGCTCTGAATTAGCAAAGGCCGTTGAATGTTTTCTTAATGACTAGCATATAATCCCTGAAGCACTGTGCAGCTGTTTTTCTGCCTCCTATTTAAGTTTCTAAAAAACACTTGAACTCTAAATGAAAGAGGAATTGCTGTGGGGTTTGCTGAATTTCCACTGTTTTTTACCAGCTTCTATTTCTTTAGCTAACTCCTGAGTCATTCCAGAAGCTCCTGTGTCAGGCATCCTTTGGACCACATGATCACAGTTGAAAAACTAGATTTTTTTTCCATTTTCAGATGAGTTTCAACCGTTCCAAGTTCAGGAACGGCTGTTGTTACCTCTTTGCCTTTGTATTTTCTCTTACATAAATGTTTTTCTCAGTCCCTTGCCTCTCTGGTCCCATTGCTCCATGAGCTCTTCAGCAAAGGCTGCCTCACCTTTTGGGAATGTGCCTCTTGCCTTACACACCAATGAACCAACTTGGCTGGCACGTTTGGGTGTCACTGCCATGGACACCACCCAAGTACATGTAGATGCAGAAGCGCAGCCAGTATCATTTAGAGGACAACTTGCTAAGAGCATGGAAGATACAGTGGCATTTTAGCTACTTGGAAATCAACATATTTTTAGCTTAATTTAATTAGAATATGTCTGAAGAAAAGGATTATTTTCCAAGCCAGTCAGAATTATTTCTATTCATCAAATTAATTCATGTTTTCTTTGCTGGGGTAATATTTTGCAATTCTTAAATGCTCTAAATTTTAAAATTTGTTTGTCCCCCTCTTCAACTGCTGCTAAATGAGATTTCTAGTAGCTATAAAATCCAGAAACACACTGTTGGTTCAGCAATACTTTACTGTCTATTGTTTAAATCCAATTATTTAGTATTTCTGGAACAATGATAATAGATTTATACATATGGTTGTTGCTTTATATTTATCTCCTTAAACTTTATTATTTTCATTATTGCCTTAGTGTTCAACAGTCACTGTCAAGCCATTATCCAGTCACAGGTTCATAACACATAATTTGATTAAACATATTACAAAAATAATGAAAGGGGTTTTTTTCCATCGTGCTTTACCAGAACAATGAAGAGATGGCATGCACAACAATTCCCTCTTCACAACAATTCGCACAGAAACATTCTTTGTTTGCAAAGCTTCTTTGTCCTGTGATGCTTAATTAAGGATATAATGGAGAATATTATAGTCATTTTAGAGTAATTTGGAAGTAATGATGCCTGAGGCCAAGCATGGAGTTCTATTTAACTCAACTAAACATACAAGTGTTGGCAATGGCCTTTACAAATGGACTCCATTTCTACCCCAATTTTCAGAAATAACTTGCTGTTCCATTTTCCTCCCCTGGCCCCAGTAGCTATACTTTTTAATTTCTTGAATGCCATGCCTTTCAACAGCATAAAGTTGCATTTTGTAAAAGCTTATCTTTCTCCTTTATTAAACAGCATGCCTTGAAATCATTTTGTATTGGCATAAAGTTTTCTTCCCAGAGGCATGTAACTCCCATCACAGGTTGGAGCCACATCTATCGAGTTAGTCATACGGATCGCAGAGGCACAATAGCTGTTTATGCTTAATAAAAAGATCTAGAGGTGAATTTCATCTGGAATCAAACAAGTAATTTCCGTTTGAGTTTTCAAGAGGAGGTCTCGCCATCTCAGTCTGGTGCTGAGCAAGACCAGGGTGGGGTTGTTATCCCTCAAGTTCTGCTGAGGTTAGAATGGGAATTATTCTTCCTATGCAAAACCTTACTATAAAGGTTTTTATATGTATTTTCCATTTAATGCATGCTTTCACAAAGGGTATTTGGACTGTAGTAAAATAATGGTTTTTATGAGTATTTTACAGAGTGTTATACACCACAGATTGATGTGGGAGAAATTAAATACTTCCAATGGAGACTGAATTTCTCTCAAAATCAATGTTGTCAAACTTTTTTGTGATGTGTGGCATCAGAATAAAAACCTTAAATGTGCAAATCTGTTCCCACAGGAGAAGGAGTCCTGAACTGTGGTGAGCCAGGCTATCTACATGCTGGAACACTGAAAAACTGTCCACACTTCAAAATATTTGCCTAAATCCAAGGAAGATCTTTCCAGTGTAGTTTGTGTTTCACACTCATTTAGCTTCTCTATTGAAACTGGTAAATTTTGATGCATAAATCTGTGTGCACTGTGAGCTGGACTGTTGCCTTAAACTCCCATTCCCCAAGGCAAGGGTGCCAGGCACAGAGCAGCTAGTTTCACTCTCTCTCAAGTTTTGTACTCCAAGAGTTAGTACCTCTTGAAATCTTTTGTTAGGGAAATGGTATGGCCAATGGTCCCATTCCAAACCTTGCATCTAGAGAGACATTAGAGAATAGTTGGAAAATTTCTCCAAATTCTCCACAGACAGGACACCACTTTAAGATTTCTAGCAACTCAGTGAAACCAGCAGGAAAATCTCCAGAGTAGTCTTTTTTTTTTTTTTTCAGATAAGTCCTTAAACCCCCCAAATTTGCGTCCTGTGCAAAAGCAAAAATGTAATATTTATCTGTCACTCCCAAGCACAAGTTTCTAGATAAACATCTCCCAGCCACGTGGAGAGGCCAACACAAGGAGAGCTTCTGCCCAGCACAGCGCAGGCTCAAGGTGAAGGATGCAAAAGCGAGAAACTTCATCACAACTCTAGCTGCTATATGTTTTTCTAGCTTCCCTCATTGATCAGCTTTGCAGTTCTCCCCCTCAAAGCCATGTATTCATTTCAATTTTTTAATTTTATCTTATTTTTTTTCTCCCAGACTGGAATATTGCTTCTTAGGCTAAAGAAATAACAAAAAACTAATTTTGGAGCCATGCACTCCAGGACACTTCACATTAAACTGTAGACACTACAGGCAACTAGAAAGCACTAATAGCACCTGAGGCAATTTCCTTTCCTATGTTTCTTCTCAGTTGCCAGCTGGAGTCTGGGCTAAAAATAGCCTTGCTATGACAGAATAATGAATCCCAGAGATAAGTGTATTTCGCAGCAAATGCAGTGAGGTCATTATCTATGCGTTAATGGATGAACAGAGTGGTAGAGGGAGGGAAACTGCTATTGGGTGGTACAATAAAAATGCAGAATGAATGAAAGAAATGTGAACAAATGTTACTCAAAAGGGTCTGAAAATCATAGCCTGTTTTCCTGTTTATGTTAGTGTAGGAATAATTTACATGGCATTAAAATTGAAAATACTCATAAGAAATTCTTCTTAGCTGGCAATTTGTCTGCATAAGCAATTACTGCTTTCCAGGCTCTGTGAAATTATTCTGTTTTATCTATAGGACATTTCAATAATTGTACCATATATCTGGTAGTTTGAGTACCACTAAGATAAGGGAAACATATTCCAAAGCTAATTTACTACAAAGAACCCAAATCACAAAGTCATCCAAATCCAAGAGTTCTGAACTAGTTGTTGCCTAAAGTATTTCACCCCTTAAAAGTACAAGTAAATAAACAAAGAACAGTATACCTACATTCTCATTACTATGATCTGAGTTGAAGCAGTTATCTGCAGGTAGACACAGCTGATTTAGAGAGGGGATGAATTTCAAATTGAAATTACTTGTTGAAAAAAGAAAATCTTCTTGCTGATGTAATACCTAATATCAATATGCCCAAAAGTAATCAGGGTTTTTTTTACCTACCAGCCTGCTGATTATTATCATTTGACATAATTTGATTTCTGGTGGTTTCAGCCTTTCCCATCTTTAGAAACGCTCTGATCATATCTTTTTTCATTGCCTTTACAGACAGCACTAAATCAGAGAAAGTACATTTTAATACTCATGTTTTAATCCAGACCTCCTTTTTTCTTCGTTGGGAAGAGTGGAGAGGTTTCCCCTCGGGAAAAACACTCCTTTCACCTGGAATATACTTTGTGTGACAGTGCCTGAGCAAGACATAATATGTAGATAACGCATGCCAAAGACCAAGAAAGCTGAGGAGAGTCATTAGTGAAGGACATTGTTAGCCCAGCAGGGAGGAGGGGAACTTGCACCAGATCCCTTCCAGGGAAACCACACAGGAAACCACACATCCAGGAAACGACAAAGCCTGCTAAGTTTGAGTTAAACTTCCTGCTTGGGCCCAGCAGCAAAGCTTAATTGCTCAATGTGCACCATGATCAGAATGCAGATTTGCTTGGTTAGAGTATTTAATCCAGCACAACTTGATGTCCTGAACGCCCACACATTAGCAGAGAAAAGTGTGCTAACAGGTCTTGCATAGAAGTAGATACATAAAAGGTAGGAGAAAAAAAACTTTTGAGGCAGCCAATTATCACTAACACAGTGTGACAACACAGCCATTCAGACTAAAGAAGACTTCAGACTTGCCCCTGATCCTGCAAGAATTTACTGCCCTGCAGTTCCCTACCACAAGTAATCTCCTTGGGATGCAATGAGACTTGCATAATAGTAAAATTAAGCCATGTATCATCATTTTGAAAGCACATTTCTGAAAAATATGCTATCTACAGTCTCCACTCTATTTGCTGAGCAGAGGAGAGAAAAGTAATCAGAAAACTTCTCTGACAAAGGTCTTGCATTTCTCTCTGGCTGAGGAGGAAGAGAAGACATTATCACCAGAATAATCACACAAATATTAACAGTCCAGTGATCAGGATGTTTTCAAGTTGAACAGGTCAGCATAGATTAACCTGATAGACCTGATAGGTCCAGACTCATCCCATTTTGTCTCAGTTCACTTCCTTTGGAGGGAGGCCAGGTCAATGAGCCTTCTTACATGAGTCCTGAAGTTAGATGGCTAAAGTTAGCCTGAGTCACCATATTTGTGTACATACAATGGCCACTTACAGCTTCTAAACTCTCGTTTCCAGTGCAACTATTTAAGCCTGTGCATTTACATTCCTCTACTGCTAATATGCACTCCAAATCTGGGTTTGCTAGGGCATTTTTAAGAGAAAATTCCTTCTACAGACTATTTCAAGAAAAGAGATTGCACCAAGTGAATTTGGAGAGCAGGCTGAATATAATCCTTTCTGTCCATGTATGGTGTGCATCTGCTGATGCTTCAGCTTATATGACAATTAGGCTCATCTGAGCAGGCTGAACCTTGAACTGGGTCTTGGCAAGCCTGCCCACAGTAGTCTGTGAGCCAGCTAGTGTCGTAGAGAAAGGATCCACAGTGAGGACCATAATGGCCACAGGTTCTGCCCCTGACACTTTGGATGTGCTATTCCTAGATCCAGTGAATATGAAAAAGAATGCATAGGCAATGCCTATTGTACCCGAGCACTATCAGAGATGCCTAAGAAAGGAAGGGACAGAGGGTTAGGTATGAAATGGATCAACAACACATATTAACGTTTGTAATTTCTATGTGTAAACTGATGTTGGTAGCTCCACAACCAGGGTTCTCAGTTCTTCCCAGCCTTCCTGACTAAGCTAAGATTTCAATGCTGATTTTTCATGTGTGATCTTGGAGTTTTCATCTGCTACTCTTTTTTTTCTCCTGAAGTCTTGGGTTACTGAATATACTGTTACGGTGGGGGTGGAAGGCCCAGTATTGAACAGGAACAATTATTAAAACCTAATGTATAGAGTCTCTCCTTAGACAAAAGGCATGCTTTTAAATGGTTGGTACAGTTGTAATAGATGACCTACCCACTCATGACAGCCACAGTATCAGGAAGGACAGATCAGTGATGCGCAGTGCAAAGATACGTTTATAAATCATGCTGTACGCAAGACGTGAGCTGCAAACTTTTAACAGCAACAATTAAGTTTTCCTGGATCTAAACATGAATTGATAATTTGTTAACTCTTTTCAAATATTTGTTTAGCGTAAAGAAGCATCTCCAAACAGTACTGATTTTTACATTTTTTTAAAAAGTAGTGGAATATAAATTAAAATAATTTGCCAGAAAGACAAACATAACCCCCAAAGATATTAATACTCAAACATTCTTTCTTCTTCAAAGAATTTGCAAAAAAAAAAAGGCAAAAAAATCCCCAAAAATACCAACAAGCAAATGGTTTAAGTAACAACAAAGCAGTTTTAAACTGGAGAGGAGCTCCTGGAAAGAAAACAAATTTTTTAATTCATAACAGCTGAGAAATGGTTAAGTAGAAATTTACTGAAACACAGTTGAATTGATACTGTGCACAATGCAGCATGAAATAAGGGACAGAGAGGAAGGAAGCATATTAAGGAATTAAGAGTTTCCATTGCAGGCTCATATCAGCACTTATCAAGTATTTATCTTCCTTCAGAAATTTTGCTTTCAAGCATATTCACACTGCTTGGTATGGAAAAAACCAAACCCTGCTCCAAAAATACTTAGATTAATATTGTCTCTCTCCTCACACACATCTCAGGCAGCACCAGGTATTTGAACTAAAGGCCAGATCTTCCACCCTTGATGCAGAATCTCCAAATATTCTAAGTTGGAAGGGACCCACAAGGATCATTGAGTCCAATTCTCAGTGGCCCATATGGGGATCAAACCCACAACCTTTAGGTTATTAGCACCATGCTCTGACTCAACTGAGCTAATCATATGATGGAGTTATATATGTCTAGTACAGCAAACTTATTACATATTGAAATACCATTGCTGCTAAGTACCAGAGATGTAGGATCATGCATTAGTATTATTAAACACAAAGAAAGTTTTAATACCTCCTTTTGTAACACTACTGCAGAATGCAGCTGCCACTTCCCAACTTTGTTTTCTACTGACACTGTATCCACATTTCCCCACTACCCTCCATTCTACTCATGCTTATGTAGTTTCAGGGTTGGATCTTGATAAAGATACATGCCAGGCCACCTCTTCACTATCTCAGATAATAAACACAGGCTTCTCTATCTTAATTTCTTCTGCAACAACATGGAAAGAGAAAGAATCAAGAATACTAACACTGGGCTAGGCTGCATTAATTGTAAAGTGCAGCAATTGCTCATAGGAAGCAAATACATTCCAGAGAGAACCTTCATATGCTTCATAACTGAAATAAACATAGCACATCCAAAAGTTATTTGTAAATAGAGCCAAAACTGAACACAAAAGGACATCTATTCAGCAGCATGCAGTATCACTTTCAATTTGAGGACTGCATTCCTGATGATGAGATTTTCTAATTCAAGCCACTTGATTAAAATTCTCTGACTAATATGTGCTTAGATTAGCAGCTCAACTGCATACAAGGAATCCTTCAAAACAGATTTGGATAGATTTAGCCCATATTGATTTACAGATGTTGTAGCCAGACACTACCAATAACTTCCATTTTGAGACTGTGCGTCATTCAAGTGCTTATTAAAAGGTGAGACTGTTTGGGGAATTTTTCTTCAGTGACAACAAACCAGTACACTTTCAATTTCTCCAAACAGGTTTATTTGCCTGGTTAAACTCTCTGGCTTTATTGCTTCAGAAAACGTAATATTCTCCTGTGTCTCTACACAAGATGCTGCATACCCCACCTGCTCCCATGCATACTGAAGCTGGTGCAAAAACCAATTCAAAAAATGTCAGAAAAGCAAGTCCTACTGAAGAGACCTCACATCACAGCCTTAGATATTGCCCATATCAAAAAGGTGCACATGCAATTATGTGCATGGCTTCCCTGCAATACCAAATCCTAGTGGTTACCTAAAGGTACAGGTCATATGGACATTATTAGAAGAAGCATACTCAGATTTTACCATGTGGGCAGATGGATGAAATGAAAACCTATAAAAGTAGATTCATTCCCTGTGTATTGCATCTGCACTAATTTCTTTCTTCCCTCTTAAACTGGCAGAAGTCACAGAGATTAAAGCAACCCCGAAGACAGATCAATTTCTAGCACAAAGCCTCAAGCAGAGGACACAAAGTTATCCTGTATCACTAGTGGGCTCTCAGCCAGTTTAACTCACCATATATTTCTGAAAGAGTCCATTCACAGGGGCATTTGCCTGCCACAGTCTCTGTAGATTGCGACATAAAACTGAGTAAACCATCATGACATCAAGTTGTGACAGCTGCTCCAACCTTACATTCAATACCATGAAGACAAAATATTTTGAACGAAGAACCTCAGGCCTGATCTGAAGGCACATAGCCCTTGAAAACTATATCAGACAGACTCACAACGAGCCTGACTCAACTTTTGTCTCACTTGGCTAGTGCTCAGGGTCAGTTACTGCAAACCTTCCCAGACGGTGACACGCTGTTTGTGATCTGCATCTTGGGTAAACTTTAATGTGCCATAAAAAACACCTACCACATCAAAGAAGCTTTTGTTCTGTGCTTGTAAGACTTTTTTTTTTGTTTAAATACAGAGAAAGAGTATGAGAGAGTGTGACTTGTAGCATCAGCTAAGCATTATGAATCCACATCTGCTGTCAGTTTTGAGAATATCTGATTAAAATCAAGAAGTCTATAATAGCAGTCATTACTTCAGCATGGAAATTAAGGGTATTGTTAATTCTTTTTAACATGTATCAGCTCCTTTCTAATTGGATCTATATTCATTACTGAAACAGAAATTAAAGAACAGCTATGAAAGGCTTTTGATGTCAGCTGTATATATCATGCCCTGAATTAAGTTACAAAAATGGTTAATACATTATATGAATCTTTAAGTACCTATTTCATTCTATTGAGTTGTACACATCTTGAGTGCTCACTGAGGTACTGCACTAACACATCAAGCTTTTAGGAAGGGTAAAAGAGCTCATTCTGTTTGAATTGCTGAAAAATGCATAGATCATGCCATCAAACATACCTGAAATCTGTTGTTTTAGAATTGATTTATCTGCCAGATGTAGGATCAGTTCAGTAAGCAAGGTGTAAGACCAAGAAGAAAGCTATATAATTATTTCCCTTGAGAAATACCACAAGAATAAAAAGTAAAAGCTGGCTGGATTTGGATGAGCATACTATGCCCTAACCTCTGCAGGTATTTTTTTTCCAAAATAAATCGTGGAAGGGGAAAAAAAAACAGGTAGAAAGGCAAAGTTTGTGCAAAGTTTTAGAGGACTTTTATCAGAACTTCCCCTTCCCTCTCACACAGTTAAATTTTTCCTTTATTTCATACTGGGTCAAAAGGAAGAAAAAGTAAGTGTTAATTTTCAAAATATTAACTTTTACTTTTCGCCACAGAGCACTAGTATATGACCATTTATTCTTATGCCTTCAAAGCCTAAACCCCATGGCACCCTTTCTGCATGTCCTGTGGGGCACAAAACCATCTGAGAGGATGACTGAGTCATCACTCCTCTTAACTAATCCAGACTGGAGAGGCAGAGCACACTTTGGTTTTCTCCCTTTTGAATAAATCCTGTTTTCCAGATATCAACATCTGATATTTCAACTTACTGGACAAAAAAGATGAGACCTTCTTGCATCGTGAAGATGGATAATGTAAGGAAAGACAACACAGCAGCTGTTAATGGATGCAAGTTTTCTGCCCTCTGAGCTATAACAGAGCAATCTCAGCAAAAGCTGGTAGAAAAACAGGGTGGGTAGTCCAGAAACCTGCTTCTATCCATGGGCTGTAAAGCAGTTTCACAGCAGAGACAGACCAGTGATCTCTTACTTGAATGAATATTCTTTTTTTTTTAGGTCAGATGTCTTTAGTTAGTGCTTACAGGCCTCTGAGAGGGACTCTTAAGGGTTTTAATAAGGGTATCAAAGCAGGTTGATATATGTTCCACTTTAATTTCTGAATGTGGAATCACTAAAGAAGTCTATGCCTCTGGAAAGGACTGTTAAGATCCATAATCAAAACAGCATCTGTTTTGTTCAGGTGCTTTCACAGAGAAGCCTAAAGCAGATCTGCCTTCACTGGACTTTAAATAAAACTTTGAAATAGTTTAAGTAGTGACATACTTTTACAAAGAGTTTGAAAAACATCTGTATTTCTCCTGCAAACCTGAGCTGATCCACCAGTAAAATATGAGTATAATTTCCAACCTGAGCATCTTTCCTTCCAGAAAGCCAGGTTCCTTTTTGTGCCCCAATCTCCCTACAGCTGGTTGAAAATGATCATCAGTGGCAACTGTTCTGGTCTCTGTATGTACCTCCTCTGCCTGTCCTTATCTTACCTGCTGCAGATTGACCCTTTCTGACTTCTCAAAGCAGCACACCTGACATTTGCTCAGCCTTTCAGAAAAGAAGTGGACAAGCCATCCAAATTTTATTTGACCAGAACAAAATCTTGAAGTAATTAATGTAAAGTAGAGTAAAGGATACCTGGCTGACGAATAGGTATATTCCATTTACGTCAGCTATCCTGGCTATAGTTCACCAGTTTGCAGTGATAAAAAGCCCTTAATGAGCTTTGTCACTGATAGCATTACTTTCTAATCTTAATTCTTTAAGGATTATTAGCTTTAAAGCCACTTGAAAGAAGATAAGTTAATTTATACCAAAATTCAATTGAAAATTAATGCTTAGATGCAGCCGTATCTGCACAATAAAGAAGTACTACAAACATTCATTTGAATAAACCCCACTAATTCACTTGTTGTTATTCTCAAACCCTTAAAAAAAACCTCTTTGAGGAAACAAGTTTTGAATAAATGACACTGACACATACAGAATAAGTCAAAAGACCAGAAAAGTTAATCACATCCCCTAATTTTCTATTGACTTTGAAGTGAGCTGTGTTTGCTTTCTCCAACACATTGAGTATTTTCCCTTGCCTACTCACTCCGCTTCTCATGGTGCGTGTTAGAAATTCCTCTTCCTAACTCAGCAGACCCTCATGGGTCAGGGATCCCCAAAATACCTTTTTTGTCCAAGAAACTCACGGCAGAAACAGTTCTAAGAGGGCGAATTGACTAGAGATGCAAATGAGATCATGAAGCAAATAGCTGCAGGAGGCAGTCATGAATGACATTTAAAACAAATTTTTTTTTTTTGCTACTATTCAGATATTTTTATTAACTGAGAAATTTCATCTATTCTAGAAATAGGGTTTCTCTGGAGTATACCTGATGAACCTGAGGGATATCCTACCCTTACTAGCAACAGTAATACTTAATACTAAAGGCTCTGTCCAAGAAAGGCATGAAGACATGCCCAGCAATCCCACAGTACATTATTTTAGAACAATGAAGCAAGATCCAGAACAGAAATACAAACTTCCGCAGTGGGATCCCCGTGTCTAGATTTAAGCATCTACCATCATTTTAGATATCTCTAGGCATCCATACAAAACCAGTAGATATAAAAGGTATAAACAGTGACCTGTACTAGGCAAGATACCTAAAATAATGCTATCACTTAAAGTGTCTTATGGTAGTCCACAAGTCCACCTATATTTACATTCCTAATTTTCCCTCCCCCACCCCCTTGCTTAGGACACATAGTGAATTAGATATCTAAGAATAAGATTCAAACCACTTAAGCTGCATAGAGAGATACTAAATAGTACCCCAAAAAGAAAAGTTGAGTACAGGGAGAACAGAAACAAGTAGTTTAATCAGGCTTTAACCCCTATATTTGTGTATTAATAAGCTATAGCACAGCATCTCTGCCTGGACTTTGCCTGGCTGCCAGGTTCACAGAGTAGGTGTTCCTATTCCTGTGGGATTCCCTGGCTATGAGTTTAGGATAGATGCACAGTGTCCTCCTGCTCTTCCTTTCTCGTCAAAGGTCAGCTGTGCCCACATCTCTTCAGCAATCCTCTGGGACCAGCTTTAACTTGCTATGCACTCAGGGGCTGCCTCCCATGTCAGTTCCCTATGATCCTGCAACCTGGCCGGTTATCCCATATCAGTGCTTGGTCTCTGACACAGCCTGAGAATGACCACATTAAACCTGAGGGGCTTGGAGGGTTTAATGTCAGGAATCCATGGCGCCATTGCTGAAGAGATGGCTGTGAAACTCTCTTGCTAAACTAATGAGTGAAATTATTTAGGTTAGAAAGATTCGCTTGGCAATTTCTTTGCTGCAAGGAAAAAGGACGTACACAAAAAAATCGTCTTACTACCCCCTGCCCATCCCCTCCTGACGAAGAAAAGGAAGAGAGAGCAATAAATACAATAACACAGGTAACGCTGACCTATGCAGAATCCTAGCTGGACTGGCTGGCTCAATTTCTCACTTGCACAGCTGGAAGCACAGGTGCTGTGAATGGTGAGAGGAAAGGGGGAGAAGAGAATGGGTTTGGCAGCCAGGTGGTTCCTTTTCTAGCACATCATCCAGAGCACATGCACTCCAGCAGAAAACACTAACTGCAAAGAGCTGTCTTCAGCTCCTTGTTCCACTGCAGTAAATACATTCCTGGCTCACAGATGTGCCCTTAATTCATGACGTTGCAGAAGGTTTCACTAGCTACATCAGAAGAGCTCTGCTCGTTCCAGGCACTACTGCACAAGCACAGCACCCTACGGTGCAGTGCATCTGAATAATAGAGAGGGGTTGTAAATTTGGACCAAAAGAATCACTATCAATCTTTTGCTGAAAGTTATGTTTAGTAACTTGCAGAGAAGAGCACATTTGGGGGTGGAAGAATTTTCCTAGGCAAATGTCTTGAGGCTTTTTTACTTGTTATTTAATACTGAAAGAGAATCAAGTATTAATGAGTGGGCTAAAAGGGAAATGGGTATCTTTGTTGCTCATATGTCTTGATCAACAATTTACTCCCACAATGAGAGCTACAGGGCCAGTTCCCTCTACTTTCCACCAGGAGAATCCTGTGATATCAAGGATATAAAAGGGAAATAAAACCAGGAGAGCTTAAAGCCTCAGTTGGGACTAGGGAAATATTCTGAACTCCATCCATATGAGTTCTGATGTAGTATATTCTTAGATCGTCTGGTTAGAAAAATTGTACTGTTTCCTTGCATACACATACAGGCAATGCAGGGCTGATGACAAGGGCTGGGGTTTTCAAGACTGGCCAGTTCAGCTACAGCCTTTGTCACCAGCCACCCTTCTTAGTCATGAGAGCGAGTAGAGCTGGGACAGTGCTAAATACTCCTGCAACTCCCCATTTGCCCAGGAGAGAACTGGGGCATGGAGGTAAAAAGAAATGGGAGGATCGGCCCCTCTGTCAGGAAATAAGGGATTTCAGTCTCCAGGAATGTCTCCAGGAGTGTCTACCAAATTTGGCTCTTAAAAACAAGGGAAGAAAAGAAAAGCGTCTTTAAAACTTTCCAGCTATATGTGGGATGCTGCGAGATGCAAGGAAGCTGCCAGCTTTCTTAGTGTACATTACAAGTATGTAAGTAAAAGCCCTTTGGAACCATCACTTATCTAAAAAAAATAAAAACAAAAAACCCACAACACACAAAACAATGAGAAAAACAAACCCTCAACTATAGAAATGGAAATATTTGTTATTCTTTATTTTACTTCATAATTATGGGTAATGATTTGTTTTTCATATTTATGAGATTAAAACACTGCGTCAAGCTGTTCAGATTTGCATTTATCCTTCTCAGGACATAGACTATATGGTTGCATTACAAACTGCACAAAATCTACAGGAAATACTGAAAATTATTTCTTTGCACTAATTCCTTGTCACAATTAAATACAAAATGCAGCTAAAATTACTTTTGGGCAAGAAAATTACAAGTAATTAAATCTGTACTTTCAGTTTCCCCTGTACTCTTGTTTTCTGGGGTTTTTTTTGTTTGTTTTTGGGGTTTGTTTTGGTTTTGGTTTTTGTTTTTGGTTGTTTTTTGGAGGGGAAAGCCTGGTTTTCGAGTAACAAAACTTCAGCAGTCTCTGTCTGCTCATCAGTCTATTTCGTTCTTCTGAACCTTTGGACCTCTTAGCTAACTTGAATCAAATTCAACAGAGCAAATGAAATCTTAACAATAATTATGTTCCTGAAAATTCTATGCAAATTGATTTCTGGCTGGACTAAGAAGAGAGCCAAATGAGTTCTCCCTGGGAGGCAAAGGGCTTCAGCATGAACTGAACCATCATCTATTCTGTGTGACCTGCCAATATCCACCCAACAGTTCACCTACTTGGTGACTCAACAGCATGTGCATCTCTCAGCTCTGTTCCCTGCACCTACAGCTTCACCCTCAATGGGTGACCAGGGGACATGAGAGTGAACGAAGAGAGAGCAGAGCCATGAGAAATCTGTGAGGAGCCTCAGCAGTGGGCAGGAGCACAGGCCTTAGTGTTTAAAAAACCAGAAAAGTTGGCGTTCTCAGTTTTGCTCCTTGTAAACTAACCTGACTGTCCTTTGGGAGTTTTTTCCCCACTGCTTATAAAGAACTTTCTGTCCTATCTGAAGGCTCTTGTTCCTCTCTAAATTAGTGGTGCATGTTTAGCCCGCTGTGGGGCTGGTGCACATCTTTGCCAGTGATTGCCTGTTCAATGCAGTGGGACGAAATGAAGTGGTTACTTCTGTGTGTTGCTTACATGTTGCTTACACCAACCCTACCATCTGGAGCAACCCTACTGTCAGGCCCAAACAAAAGTGTTCAAAAAATATCAGTATTGGAGCCACAGATATGATTTTTAGTGGAGGGCACTCAACAACAGCAGTTAGTGCCATTTGCCTAAAGAGCCTAAGGGGGCTCAAGTGTGCTTTACAACCAGGGAAACAGATCTAGGGAACATCATGTGCCAGAGCTGCCTTGGTTGCACCTGTTCTTCAGGTAAACAGAGAAATTTGTCTCTAGGGATATCAGCCTGGTAGTTGTCACTACAGCTTAGCTCAAGATAAATCTTTTGGCTAGAAACTTGGCTAGAAAATGAAAACAAATGCACTTTGATTCAAAACTGAACAGTCTCTTCAGTCAGCTACATGAGAGCTTTTTCTTCTCTCTGGCCGCAGAACAAACCAGGAACTTGACAAAGATTATTTTCTTTTCCTTGAGGCAAGAGGTCTAAGATTAAGTAATAATCAATAGCAGACAGTAAATAAACCAATCGCTTAATGGATTGCAAAGGGACTTTGGACATTTTTGTACTGCATCGCAGACACTTCCAAAAAACTAGACAATGGACTTTAAAGAGTGGAGACAAAGTATCTGTGCCAAAGAAAGGTCACACTCAACATCAAAAACATGTGCTAAACCTTAGAAAGCTTCAAAGAAGCTGAGGTAGTTGGAAGGGTCACTCTCTTTCTAAATGGACAAGGCATCCTGAAGAATGTTTCTGTCACTGCTCTGCTGCACAAAAATCATTGCAATTGCTAAAGTCAAAACCACAGAAAGTAAAAGCCCTCAAAAATAATACAGATCCATATACTACAGCATAGACTTTTTTTCTAAGAAGATCCTGGAGGAATCAGGAATAAACTTCCTAGAGGTGAAGGGCGGTCTGAGGCAATGCAGATTTGTCTGTATTTGCAGAATAGCCATGGTTGCTGTCAGAGAAACAAATTATCACTGGCCAGTCACATCAAAACCTAACTAATCACAGATATCTAATATTCACAACACTAAAATTCTTAAGATTGTATTCCAGTCAGATCTGACCACATGATTTGCTACCCCTTGTATTCTCTTTTGGACCTTTGCTCCCTCCCAAGCTCTTCTCCTTTACCACCTTCATCCCCTTCCTAATAAACAGCCAGCCTCTCTTTTTTTTTTTTCCCATGGGCTCAATTGTGCTGATTTTACTTATTTGTTTACTTATTTACTTATTACACCTTATTTGATGTTTGTGACATGGTATTGTTACAGTAATTTCACTCCTGGTTAGCAGTTCTGTTATAAACTGCTAACTCCTGTTTTATTTTACATATCATGTCTCTCGGCTGCCACTCCTCAGTAGTTAGAGATCATGGTTGGCCTTTTGTCAACACAGCTCAAAAACTGCCATGCTTTAATTCTTTATCTGTAATATGGATGTGATTATGGTATCTTTTCTAATGCCATTTTTCTGCTTTGTCCATTTAGGCAAGTGAACAGTGGACGGTCTTTGCTCTATTCTTTAATCACCTGATTTCAGATGAAGGCATTCAAGTGACACTGATGTAAAATTAGGCAAGCAAACAAATAACAACACACCCACACATCCCTTAAAACAATGTTCTTAACCTTTCTCTACCTACCAAAACACAGCTGGAAAGCAGAGCTCCTGTTGTGCCCCAAAGCGAAGTAGAGAATAAAAGCTCAAGATTATTACACCTTTCAGTTATACTCTTCCTCAACTTGTCACATCATTTTCTCCTTCTTGGAAAGTCCCTACTTCTCACATTCCCAGGCTATGTAGGAGAAAATAAACTGGGAAGAAGATAACTGGACTCCACAGGACACGAAAAGTGTATTCCTATTCCCTGCATGCTTATAACAGCTTTCCTGTTGTGGTTCCAGGGAAAACAATCATGGGGCTCCTGTGGTTGCCTGTATTCATGTAATGACATTCAAGAGCTGTTGTTTGCCTATACCAAATACCCTACATAACCATCCCTTCTTGGAAATAAAAAAAGAAATGCATACATGAAGAGCAGTAGAAGGAGATCCCCATCTCTGACTCTTGATTGCAGAGTTGAAGGAACATGTAATAGTTTGGATCCCAATAAGCTTTGGCTTTGGCTTTGTCTAAGCTTAATTTTCTCCTTGCAGTAGTCAACTGAAGCAAACTGTTTTTCCTGATTAAACTAGAGCAGGTTTATGTTTTCGTTGGTGAGTACCTATCTCATACCCTCAGTAGCCTTTTATTCAAGCCCGGAGGTTTTATTGTGATGAATCTAACTAAAGAGGTGAAAAATGGAAAATAACAGTTGGGAACTGCTTTCCTATTATATCTTGTTGAATTGTGTTGATTGGTTGCTCAAAAGCACAACCTATTTAACAAATCAAAACAAAATAGTGCAAATGAAAGAATTTGAGGGGAGACAAGAAGAGCTTAAAATTCATAGTCTATCCATTCTGCATACTTTGGATTCAAATTTAAAAGAAATAAAAAATACTTCCAGCTAAAAGTCATATATGTCTGAGCTGTGCTCTAAATTAAAAGCTTTGGATTTGATAAACTGTATAACAAGGCCATGAATATTTAGAAGTACAACCACTTCTGGTGGGGAACTAAAGTCTACATGATAGTATGCACTTCAGCTCTCATGGTGTTAAACAAAAAAAATCACAGATTATAAAACTACTCATTGAGCTTAGGATGAAACTGAAATCTCTACCTTTTTTTTTTTCCTGATGTTCTGCTTTGTTGCATGGCTGAGAAGGTAGCAGATGGTTGTAAAAGATTCAGATAAGTATCTAGCTAGGGAGACAGCAAATACAGCTGGGTGATTTTATCATCTGTACAGTTTCCAAGAATACAGAGAAATGCACCAGAGTGGTTAAAAGAAGGATAAGGAAGGTTAGAATAAGGGCTGGCATGGTGTGGAGCAGGCTCCATCTCAAAGTAACCTGGAGATGGGTTGAAATTCTTCATGTTATTCTGGATTTCTGAAAAATTCTTCACATTATTCTGACTCCATCTACTTCCTAGATTTACTAGCAGGACAGTCCTTTCTTGATGTCACTGGTACCCTAAAGCTTTGATTCTTCATGCTATTCAGAGTCTTATCATCAGTATGGGTTTGAATTTTCATGCAGACACCAAACTGTCTCGCAGCAACATGCAGCTTTAGGACTTAAAATGTGAGTACCATATGGGAGGATAAAAATTGAAGATTATAGCTGATATAGTAATGTATTTTACTATGTACATTACTCTAAAATGCATTAGCTTAAAAACCAGAAGCATTTTACTTTTTTCAGCATGAATATTTAATCTGATAAGGTTAAATCAGGCAAGTTACCAGCATTGAAGGATTGTCATTTAAAGCTAACTAGTAGGTTTGATAGGGAAGTTGGAGGCTGAGTTTGCTTGACCTCCAGAAGTAGTGAAGGACACTGAAGAGTGGTCGGGCAGCTCCACCAATGCCAGATCTTGCAAGCACTGGGGTGTCAGGACATATTAAACTGGCTAAACAAAAAGCACAGTGGATGGATATTTTAGGAAATGGAAACAAATTTGGACAGCAAAGTTCTGCTTTCTAAAAGCTGAAGACAGCAGGGGGTTTGCAGTTTAAAAAGGCAGGAAAGGCGGTATTAATTAAGCTCTGTTGGATAGGCATTAGAAATATGATGAGAGAGTTCAGGAGGCCATGGACAACTATACTGAGCTAGTGGAGAGAAGACAGAGCAGAGCTGTGAATCTGATCTTCTGCAGCAGGGAGAGAGACTTTGAGAGGACAAAGTGGGCATGATCTCAGGAAACTGGAATCTTCCCTGGAGCTGCCATTCCCCTGATGACTCATTTATGTTTATTTGTTTTATTGTTAACCCTCCTCCAGCTCTCATGTTGATTTCCATGCTACTGTTCTCATTTGTGCTTTGTTGATTTAAACACTTGTGAGTTCTGGGAGGACAAAATATGTGTACTGATGAGATTCCCTACTTCAGGAGGAGAAGAAACATACATGATAATGACAGCTCGATTATGGTGACCTAAAGCTTTACAATCAGAAAGCTTTAGACATGCCTGAATACCTGCAGAAGGTGGGCAAAGCCTCTGCTGTCTTTCTGCTATATGAGGCAGAGTACGTGAACATTAAGAGAGGCACCACTGAGAACTCATATCCTTTGAGATGACTGAGAAACAGCTGGGAGAACAAAGAATATGACAAAAATTTATTGTGTAAAACTCCACAATAAATCAACAGGAAGTAGCAGTCAGGCACACAATAAGCCATGACAAATGCAGGTATGATAAATAAAGTCATACAGGATGGAGATAGACATCTGCTATATATCTCAGCAGATTTTTTTTCAGAACAAACAGCAAAGAAATACAAATAAATAGCTCATTTGCAATCTAGTTTAACAAATAGAAAGTATAACAAGAAAATTTCCCGGTGCCAGTAACTATGTCTAGCAACTTAAAACATGAAACTTCCCTGCATTATATCTGTGAACAGCTTGTTTTATATGACTGTGTTACTTTTAAAATATTATTCAATTGATTTTCATGAGGACTAATTTTAACATACACCCTTCACCTAAAAGCCACTGTAAGTATTTGGTAATTGGATGCCACAGGTTTTACTCTCTGAATGTGAATGAAATAAGACAAGAGAAGGAACAGATAGAACATTGGGACTTTGATTTGCATTCAGAGAAAGCAAAAGTGGTCTATGCTGTTCAAGATGAACATCAGGAATTGGCACATCTTTTGCCATCTCCTTTCTTGGTTGCTGGAACCAGACAGTACATCAGGTGGCTATTGTTAAAATTGTATGTAAAATATATGAAAAGGTGACTTCCACATTCTTTTTTGGGGTTTTTTGGTTTTTTTTTTTTTCTGAAAGAGGAGTTCAGGATTCCAGAGGCTTAACTTGCAGACATTTAGGTATAGAAAGAATAGTAACCATGCAAGCCAGGGAGACTGATGACAACTCTGAACATAAGGCCTCTACTGTGAGCATGCAAAAGGACAGACTCATTTCATCCTACTAACACTGTATCCATATTCCCAACCCTGTAGGATGAGCTCCATAGAACGCAGATATGTTGTATTTCCATCCTTAATAAAAACACGCAACATAACAACTGCCAAAATAACCCTGGAAGCAATGAACATGACCTGAAGATCTAAAAAGATCAGATTGCTCTAGGAGTGACCAAGCTGCTTCCTGGGTGAGGTTCTCCCTTCCCATCTCTCCCAGAACGGGATTCCCTGTGGGACTGGCAGTTCCGCAGATTTTGTCAGCTGTCAGGCTCAGTGTCTTCAAAGGGACTGGGTGGACAAGGTGTTGGTTTTTGACGAGAGCAACCATTTAACCTGTTGACATATGCCTTAAGTTAAAAGGCCTCTCTGGAAGACTCTGAACAGCCCCTTTCCTGCAAGAAGAGAGTTGTCTAGAAGGAGTATCACCATTTGTGGTCTAAGCAATGAAGAGTGCCAAATACTGACATTTTGGAAGAGCCCTGGCTGAAGAATTGTACGGAGATATAGACCACCAACCTGTCTGGTAGAGCCATGTCTGATAGGGATTGACTTATTTGAAGTACATTGGGCTCTCTCCTTACTCATGGGAGTTATCGAAGCAATAAATATGTAGATTTTAACTCGGGTAATTGTTTTGGCATGCATGACATCTCTGTTGATGTCATATTGCCAAAGTATGAAGAATAGGTGGGAGCTTTTTCTCATAGAGTGCAAAAATCAGTAATTAGACAGAGCCACATTTCTTTAATTTAAATATTGCCGGAGACATACATTTGGTCTTCTATCCTATATGGAATCGTTCTTACTCAGAGAATTTCCTAATAAAATTAATTGCATCCACATTTGAATGATGCATATGTACTTTGGGTTTTTTTCTTTTCTGAAAAACAGATGCCCAAGAAATGGGAAGCCTGAGCAGTGGCAGGAGCAGAGAAGTGAAAATTATGTCCTGATAAGTTATATATTTGATTTTATATTTTGCCTTTAGGTCTGACAGCTGGAAGAGTTCACTGTCTTGAAACTGAATACACAGTCATAGCAGAGGATTGTCGGCACGTTCTACAGCTAGAAAGAGGAAAATAAGAGAAATGAAATAGGCAAAATTCAAGTACACATCTTTCTGAGTTTCTTTCAAAACTGTCATGTTTTGAATGTTTCTAAAGAGGCTCTCATTTTTTCAAGCATGTAGTAAACCTTAAAGAAAAAAATTAATAGTTCAGGCATCTCCAGAAACCAGTATTTCTTTAAAATGTTTACCTCTGATTCTCCACTTGCACAAAATCAATTAAACACATTTTTAACTACTTTACTCCCAAAGTGGGGGTTCCCAAATTTCCACCCCGCTCCCTCTCCCCTCCCCCCTGAACTCCCTTGAAAACCACAATCACAGGAAGAAATAGAGTGATGCAGAGGAAATATATAGAAAGCAACCGTCTCAGGGGTGGACAAGAATAGTCTCATGTGGTAATTTTTGCTCCAATACCCCTCCTTTTTTCCATCTAGAAAGACAGAGCCATGTACTTTTTTTCAGCAAGTCATCCATTCAATGGTTTCAGCCCTCCTTCCTGTTCATAAATGGTCTATGGATTCCTTTTGATTTTCATTAATTTGGTGGATATTCAAACATACCAAATGAATGGTTTATGCAAATGTGACTGTTGCTTCAAGAGATTGCTTATTATTCATGCTGTGTGATTGATCGTTTAAGTCACCGGGTATTGTTTCTACTACAGGAGTGGAGAAGCACTACAACCAAAAGGAGCTTTCAAGACAGCCAAACACCATCAGGGCTATTCTTCACACAAACATCAGTTATTGCCAGTGTCTAAAACATTTCCCCTTTGCGCAAAAGAAAAAGTGATACAGAAACAAAACCAGGTCTTCTAATGAAGCAAAGGGAAAAGGATAATTAAATGAGTCTGCCAGTTGTCCCCTATACAAATTTGCATGATTATGCAGCACCCACCCAGGAACAATTTTTGAAATTATTTGAACGTCCTTTACAAATAGCTAAAAATAATTTGTCACATAGGAGATCTTCAAAGGAAATATCTTTAATGGTCACTGATTTTGCTGAGCTAATAAGCTAAGCTACCTTAAATTCATGTTCTTTCACAGATTATATCCATCATAAACAAATTGATATTTTTGCCCAATTCATATCTATTGGGCAAATCATCTATTAATAGACTGCAAATCACATGAACCAGATATTGCCCACCGGGTATTGACAGCTAGTCACTGCACTGAAATCAGAAGCTCTTGAGAAAAAGTGGTCAGAGCAGCCAAGAATATATTTTGCAAAAAAGTCCGTTACTTAAACTCAAGATCATACACGTGGGATCTGAATGCTGAATAGAAAGTACTTCAGCCTGTTCTTCCTCAGTCTTCCCTCTTATTACCTCTTACAAAGTTCCTACACTTGTGTAGGTCTTCTGCAAAAAAAGAAAAGTTTATAAAGCCCGTTTTATCATGCAGATTAATAGAAAGTGGAAGAATATGCTGGGGAAGGGCATATTCTCTACACTAGTGTATAGAGAGAGAGAGACGGAGTTCTGGGTCAAGCTGTAAAGTAATCCATTTTGTTCACTCTGTATTTTTCCATGTAAGGATGATTTAGGGCTATTCTCTTTCACTGTACTTCTTTCTATAAATATTACAAGCGATTCCCCCCCTGCCCTTTTTACAGGGCCCATACATTGTACTGTAGCAAGCATGACAACACAGGGGAGCAGACTCAAAGCAACACAGTTCCCAGAAATCTGGCATTTCCCAATTCTCTATCACTTAGTATTTTTTTCCCTTTCAAATAATGCTCTTTTAAGTGTTGGTATAATACTCTTGTAGTCAAATGCACTGAAGGTCTGAAAGTCACGTGGACACTGCCCTTTAACAACACGTTTGCCCTTCCAATTACCCCTGTTCTGCCCCATTTTTGAACTCTCCTTGCCCTTCTATTACAACTCCAAAAAGTCACCTTGTGGCACCCTTCTGCAATCCCTCTCTTCATCAACTGACCTTTACCAGTTTGCCTTGAAGTGGCCTCTGCCTTCTGTTCTTTTCACTGTTTCAAAATCCTTTTTCTGTCCTGCTGTCTTTACAGCAAAATGTATTGATTCCTATAGAAAATCCATGTTGTTACTTTTTTTCCTCTGGCCCCTGTTTATTGATGATATTTGGAGGGATGGGAACTTTGTACATCTGGAAAGCACCTGCAGCACAGGAGAGATTCTCAGCAACAAAATCCTCACAATAAAAACAAGAGACCTGAGCAGTGTTTAGAAAAACCATTCTGGTTTCTGCAAGCCAGCACTGCATCAAGAACAGCTAGTGTACTCCTCCCTTAAAAGAAAATCATTACCCTCATGTGTGAAATGTGTTTCCTCTTGTACACTGAATAACTTTGGTCTTGAATCTTTTATCTAGATCTCAAAATGCTTTATCTGCGGCATCACAGCCCTTTAACTTCACCTAATGACTGAACTTTCTGATCCCAGACATTTAATCTCTGTAGGTAAGCATATCAAGCTGGCTTAGAAAATGAGAATTGCAAATCACATTCTCCAAAATAGAAGTCAGTTTCCCACTGTATGAGCAACATGATTTGTTTTATTTGAAAGCACAGGTACAAAGCAACATCTAAATATCCAGCACCAATCAATATGGCCCCTTAATTTCCCAAAAGAACATTAGTACACATAATTCTTAACACATTTGCCAAAAATAAATAAGGTCAGATCATTGCCTGGTACCTTCTGGCACAACCCAGTTGAAGAGATTGAGGCCATGCTCATTTACAACAGCTAAGAATTTTGCCCCCTTGTTTGCTAACACTGCTGTGGTATTATTCTTCTGTCGACTTTTTTCGTTAGTTAACTAGTATGAGATATAATTTGATGAATAGTACAAGTGCCTCCAATTGGCTCTTGTAATTAAGGTACATGATCAACCACTTGTTATTCAAATGCATGATGAACTATCAAGGTTGTTTAAACTAAAAAAAAATCAAACTTTGCTTGTACAGCAGGAAGTGGAGGCCTTTAAAAAGCTGTAGAGATTTAGTGAAAACAATTTTGATGTCCATAGAAGCTAAGTACTTTGCACAGGTATATTTTAGAGCTCTTTTCCATTTCTCAACAAGAACAGTGACTCTGTAATAGAAGTAAAAACATAAAAGCTTTACAGTTTAGGTTGCCATGAAGTACACATTCACTGCACAAGTCTTTCCAACATTAATTAAAATGCACTGACTGGAAAAATATTTACCCTATCCTAAGGCAGGTAAAGAGAGGAACACTAATTAAGTTACACTAACGATTTATTTCTTTTACTGGTATATTGCATTTAAATGTTCCCACTGAATTGCAGCTTATATGAGTAACTGAAATCCTCACGTGTCAGAGACACGTTGATTTTGTGGCATTTCTACCTAGGTCTGAAGCAGAAGACTTTACCTGTTCCTAAGTAAAATGCAGGTAGATAAAATATTCTCAGGATACTCATCTGTGTTCCTGAACTTCTCTGTGCTTTACTCAGCTTCAGTAGCTTTCAAACTTTAGCTGTCACTGTCCTAATATTTTTTGAGAAGATGAAAACTACTCCATCTTTATATTACAGTAGCACAAAGAGAATGACCTTGAAATGTGTATGATAAATATGTTTTCATATGTGGATAAAATATGACCAAAGATATACCAGGGTTTGCCTTGCCAAAGTATTTATGGAAAAGAGTAAACTCTCTAAAACGCAAATGATATAAATAAGAGGAGAAAGTTATTGTTTGTATTTTATCTCCTGAACTAAAGCATGAAAGGATTGAGCAACTTGCTTAGATACACATAGAATGTAATTCTTGATCTGATGCTACTTGCCAGGAGACCAGTGCATGACCCAGTGTACTTCAGTGTAAAGCTCAGGTTTTCCTTTCCCATTCTTTTACTAGAAGGAGTTGAGAGAAGCTATTGGAAAACTGGTAACAAACATTCATAGAGAATCCATTTCAAAATCACCAAGTAAAGCATATCAGTGAACTTCACTGTACTGTCATGATTTGCCAAAATCCTATTGAAAGAACAAGTGTTCTTCATTTGGAAAGAAGCAAACAGAAGAAATTCTATCATGGAGCTAAAAGGTGGGGAAAAGTTGCAGCTTCCAAAGAATGAGGTTCAGGCCCACAGAAAAGCACATACCAGACACATATACAAAAGGGTTGTAGGACAACTACTTTTAGTAGAGGTGCTTAGATGAACAGCAGAAGCCAGAGGAAAACACAAACTAGAGATAAAGTGAAGGTAATGGACTGAAAAAGGAGTGCAGCTCTGAATAACAGCCTAGAAAGAGTACCAGCTGGGCAGAATAATTCTAAAAGATGTTTGCAATGAAATATACCCATTCCTTGTGAGTTTAGGAAAATGGGATTTTGTGCATTTTTTAAAACACAGATTTTTGCATCTTTTGTCCATCACCAACCAGCAAAATTCCAAATTTGACTTTTCTAGATGGGAATGACAGTTCTTGTTTACTAGACAAATGTAGTTTGTTTATATCAATTAACTGTTTAAAAAATAAATACTGTAAAGTTTTTCACATGATTTTACATAGATTTTATAGAGTCTGGAGAACTGGTAATAAATTTGGGCCTAAATTTTAAACTGCAGAATACTGAAGTTCAGATAGTAGACATATATTAAAACAGGTAAATAAACTGAGTCATTTAAGAATAAGCAACAGGCAACCCAGCACTTCTAAGCTGAGATATTTCAAGAGTTTAACACTGAGCTCTGACTTCTAAACTGTCAGCATTTCCTTTTTCAAGAAAGCCTCTTTCTCCAAGTAGTATCTTTGTTAGATTCATCCTTAGAGTTGTGCCACAACTTTTTGAGTAAAACATCATTGTCCTGCGGTGAAAGGAAGTTCACACAATGGGCCATTTCAAACTGGCATTCAGATCAGCTGAAGAATGGTATGGAAAATGCAAAAGCCTTGAGATATTGTCTAGTACTGATCTTGCATATCAGATTTGCTACTCTAACATTGACTAGGGAATCTTCTGCTAAATGCACTAGGATCAACCTCAAATACTCTTCCTAGCTTAATTTTTATGGCTAAATGGATCTAGGTAAGGCCTGGATTACTTAAACTTAAGATACTCCTTTGGAGAAATACAAATCATCTCAAACTCAAAACCAATATTGATTTTGAACCTCATTCCTTTTAGAGAATTTATTAAAGTAAGGCCAAACTAGTGCTATGAGCATTGGCTCATACAGCAGAGCAGCACAAGATACGTATTCTCTCCACCGAAACAAAAAGGCAGGCCCTGGCACTGGTCACAGTATATCTGTTTTCTACTTGATGCAAAAAGTATCTCACAAGCCTATTTCCAAAATGTGACATTGTCAGTTCTGAACCATACAGATTCACCTACTCATGAATATTCATTCCTCTTTGATATCCAAAGTACAGAATCTGTCTTCCTTTTTTTTCCACCTTGCTCACTTTGAAGGTGTCAGTAAAAGTCACATAATGCCCACATGATAATGTTAAGGACATAATCTCTCTCTAAATAAATTTACAAATCCATTCACTTCTTGTTTTCATCTTTTCCTTTGCCATCAATCCATTCATATGCTTTCGCTCACATCTTTCATTCTTCTTTTCTACTTTCATTATTTTTATTTCTTTTTAAGTTTTTCTCATTTCTTTTTATCGCTAAATGCTTTGTAAATTTCCCCTCAATAGTTTTGTTTTTTGTTTTCTTTTCAGTCTTTCAAAGTATTTCAGCCATCTTCAAAATTGTCTTCTATTCTACTCCTTTCTCATTTTTAGACTCTGTTCCTTTCAACCCATTTCCTTCTGTTTTGTTGCACATTTTCTTCAGATTTCTTTTCAACAGCTCTGACTTTCTTGAAATGTTTCCCTGGAAATACCTCTGACATCCTTAAATTGTTTGAGCAAAGATGATTTCCTCTCTGTAGGTGAAAATATCATGAAAGAATGGACTTAACATCAAAGGCCCCAAAAGATACAGCCTCTGTTAAAAGCCCTTCTAAATATCCAGAGGAATTCCTAATTAAAATGACAACTAATTTTTCACTTCTATAGTGTGCCTTGTAAATATATGTTACACTGTCTGTGTGAAACGAAACATTAAACAGAAACTGAAATACTCCAGGGAAACACAATTTAGGGGACTATCTGGTCTGATGTTCTCCACAGATTTGAATACAAGATGCTGTGTGAATCACAAACTATACTCCTACTGAAAGAAAAAAAAATTATAAAACCAGCACTAATAATGGCTAAGCTTTGAATGTCTTCAGCACAGCCAGACACAGAGAGTGCAGTTTTACTGTGACAACAATATAAGTTTAGTCTGGCTCTTATGGAATGCAATGGTCCACAGAAGACACAATGTACATGTTGTGCTAATTGCACTTTGAAGACATATTCTTTGGTTTCTGCCAGGAGCACAGAACAACAATATGTGTATATTATTTCCTACTTGATTTGTTCCATATGAACATTTCTTCCCACCCATTCATTCCATGGGCTTCTAAGGCACAAGGTCTCTAATTCAGTATGGGCAGTATTTATGGCTGAAAATCTGGGACTCAATATTGTCAATACTAACTTTAAAAAGATAGAATAATAATATGGAGACTGACTGACCTTTTCAAGTGTCATGTGAATTTGAGTAATTACAAGAGGACTCTTCACCACACTCATAATTAACATGTGTGAAAGTGCTTCATACTGGCTTAACCTGCTTTGAAAACACTTCAGCAAAGCCTTTAACTGTGGACTTAAGTTTAGTTGTCTGAAGATCCCTCTAGAGCTGGGTGTGAAAATCTACCTCCAACATCCTAGCCTGATGTCTCACTATGTCTCCTCACCTCGTTCTGCTCTTTGCTGCTGTTTATCTTTTACAGTCACCTCAGCTTCTCATCTTCAGACTTACAGATCCTCCAATAGGATGGCAGCGAGTGGCCAAAGCACAGTCAAAGTGTGACTGATTTCAGTTCCAGTTTGCAAAAGTGTTTCATCACATGTTCAGCTTTGTCCTGACCTGGCAACTTTGCTGGATAAGACTGAAGTATGACCTAAGCCATAAGCCATTTGTACTGATTCTGATGGACTCATCATTAGGACCAGGTCCCTCTACAACTGAGGTTATCAAGTATCATATATCATATCATTTTCTCAGTAAAACATTTGATTTTTTAAAATTATTATTCTATTGTTAGATCTTTTAAAAATACAAATCAAATTATATGAGAAGAACATTAGTGAAAATGAGTTAAGACATGTTAGGGATATCTAAGCTATTTGGGATTTCTCTGGGTATCTGGTATCAACATCCTTGTGAAATAGATACAATAAGTTTAAAAAAATGAAGCTTTTCTTGAGGATGCCTAAGACCAGCATACACTACAGGAAACAGGAAAGAAAATGCAACCTAATTTCTAGAAAAGCCCAAGTAGCCTCACATTAAACAGAAAGAGAAATAATCAATCCATGTTTACAGTTCCAGTGATGAGCAATTCTGTTCTAGCAAACAATGATATTTTCACTGCTTTCTTCATGCTGCTTCTCTCTTAGGAATAGCTAGCACTTATTGATTACTATTAGAGGGCATTAAAGGGTGTTCCTTAAGGCTAAAAGAGCAATGGTGGTGGCAAGCAACACTTTGCCTGTTATTTTTTTTTTAGAGATGTTGAAAACAGTATACAAAGAGTCACCTGTGGAGGCTGTGACTTTTCCTGCTCAGGACTACTTAGGAATGAGTATGAGGTAAGAGCAGAGCAGACTTGAAAGCAGGAAGCAAGCTGGCTTGCATCAGTGAGGCAGATCCTGAAGGTTACACCTATGACTGAGGGATGCCTCTTTGAGGTGCACGTGCTGATACCACTGACAGCCACCAAACACATGAGCCACAAGGCAGGAACCAGCCCCAGCCCCAGCCCCAGGCAGTGTTCAGCTGGAGATAGCCCCAGCCTTCTCCCAAACCCCAGGGCAAAGCTACCACACTGCAGCGTGTGGTGGCACCAAATAGAGTGGTGGCAAAGAAGGCGATCATGGCATTGCTAAGAAAAAACAGCACACCACAGATCATCTCTGATTCTTCCAAGAAGGAAAAAGACAAGCCTTGTGGGGCCCAGGCTGACAAAGATGACCTGGCAGCAACAGTGGCTTTTGGCCTGACAATGACTAACACAAAGTTTACTTCTTCATAAAGTGCAGTGTGCAATACAGAAAGGTCCTTGGATATTTAAAGCACAGAGGCAGGGGGACTACAGGAGGTCAAGAGAGAGCAGCATTTGATCACACTTCTGCTGTGTTAACTAAGGCACCTCCTTTATTCATATATTCATTTTCATAATACATGCATTAGTGCAACTTTACTGATAAACCTCTGTATACTCTTTTCACCGCTGTTGTCTGTAGGCATTTTAGAAGACACAGGAAGAAAATAGAGCTACTGATTTTAAATGCTCTAGTTTTCTGAGTTGGACAGCTCACAATTTTCTCGCCATTCATCCCCTTCCCTCCTTCTATTTATTCAGTGATAAACACCAACCATACACACTGTTATCCATCCTAGGGCAGAAAGTTGTGTCAGCTATTGATGGCAGATGTTATGTTAATGTGTTTTATCTACACACTGTATCTCCACCAAGTGATGATGACACAGTTGCTGAAAGAGACCAAGTGGCTTCAAAAAATATGGGACATGAGGCATTTGGTGGTGGGTGGGCTAAAAAAGCATTGCAATCCTAAAACATTAAATCACTGATTCCAGTGTAGATGGCAGCGGGAGGGCTGGAATATAATAAAATACAAGGGGATCTCTGTCTAGATCTGCAGTGTAAGGAAAAAATATGTCCCTACGCATCTCTGCATTAGCACCTATAACCCTGCTGTGGCTACAAACCAGGCAAAAAACAGCAGTGAAAATGCTGCCATCCCTTCAATAGCATTAAACCTAACAATTCACAAACAAATGTCAAGCAGATGGAGAAAGCACAAGGAAGCAATGAACACAGGAATAATCAGAGGCCAGAAGACACCAGCACCTAATTGCTATCCAAGCTTTTTTGTTGACACCCCAGTTAAGATGTTTTCAAAAAAAAAATTTTTTTTAAAAGATTGGCAGAGAGAACGTCCTAATTTTGCCCATCCCACATGTAATGGAGGATGTGTGACAAGGTTTATCAAGAATTTTTTTAAAGGAGCAGTGTCATGGTACCGTGAGTTAACCTTGTACATGAGCACAGAAACTGTCAGTTCCCAGACTCATGTGAAATAAAAAACTTCCACATGTGGAAAGGCCCCTCACTGGGATTTGCCCACTTCTTCACCTGGCAAAGAAGGCTCCTTTCTCCCTCAGTAAGGAACTGCTGCTAATAGTTTAGCTAAGTGCACACCAGGATTGCTCTTGCTTTGCCCTTAGCATTTCCAAACAAAGGAAAAGGGGTAACAATTGAGAAGGTCAGAAATTGAGTGTCCCCAGCTTAAACACCTCTCCCACAAATGCAGTAGAAGTCCTTAAGAATAAATCCTTAATGAAGAGCTTGTAAATATCTTTTTGTCAGTTGAATGTGGGATGAGGTGTTACATGCTTTCTCAAAATAATAAAAATAAACAAAAATCGGCAAGAAACACCACCACCAACAAAACCCAGTCACTAAATAAATAAAAACTACTACCAGCTTAGACTTAATGTGATTTAAGGGTAGTTTGAACGTAGGCAGCTGACAGAATGGACTTCAGCTTCTACAGTAGGGTGGTCTGCAAAACTAAGATGATCAGGCTTTTACTGGGTGCTCAGAATCCAAATATCTTTCTCAAGATATAACCAGTGTACTTAAGCACAAAAAGTGCACACACAGAAGTGTGTCCCTCTATTAAGATGCTCAAGCTGGTAATGAACAAGCTGTATGCAAATATCTCCTGGTAACATTTGTTGGCTGCGTAAGATTCATGGCTTGGTTAGGTTAGGAAGAAGAGTGCATGGAACCTGAAGTATGTGAGAGCAATGCAGTTGCTCTTTTTGTGCTGTTCTTTGCCTCCTCACCAAACTCACATTCTATTTCTGAATTTACCCACAAAGCGTTTGAGAACATATTGGATTTTCTTGTGATTATTTTAGATAATGGAATTAAGTTATAGAAATTACAAGCAGTATTCTTTTAACTTATTAACTTATTCTTTTAATCATGTGCCTTATTTGGAACACATAACCTGAACAATAAAGCTGTTTAGAAATGGATTTTTCTTGGTTCATCCAAGTAGTTTTGAACGTTTAGACTGAAAAAGCAGTCATCATCAGTTTAGGACAGCATGGCACTGTCTGCTGAGGAGCAATGACTGCAAAGTTAGCTAAATTAGATATGATGAACCAGCCTGAAGCTTTCACTGAGTTCATTAAAGCACACCATGCAAAACCCTGCCTAGCCAGAAGAGCTGATTTGGCTGGAAACAAAAAGCATAGCTAGTCAGCTCAACCAGAAAAAAAAAAAAGGTCTGTTGGGGTAAAATCTGCTTTGTACACAATTGGCAACCTGGACCTTCCTGTCCATATCCTGTAGCTGCACAGCATGAGAAGTGTAAGAAAACACAGAGAAAGAGAAGCTTGAAGCACTTTAAGGAATCAGAAGAAACTCTGTTTGAAAAGCATCTGAATATGAACACAAGAGCGAACTGCAATTGTGGAAACAGAAAAAAGCAGCTGGAACAAGACAGAGCAAGAGGGAAGCCAAGCAAGAGCATAAAACTGAGCTGCTGAAGAGGCAGAGGCAGCATTCAATATCCCAGGCCCCGCTTGCCCACTTCACTTTACACCTCTGAGACCTGTGTACTCATCTGCTCTGAGAGGTCTCCTGTCCTGTGGAGACTCTCATGTCGTACCCTAAGAGGCAGCAGACAAAGCACTACATAGCTGTGCTGATTTTTAACTATGAATGAGGAGGACAGGTGGGAGGGTACTATTCTCAGGACTCCAAGTCCAGATGTTGTGCCAGATGTTTGAAGAATCACTCTTGTTAAAATTTCAACAGATTTATCTGTAAATAACAGTCTTTGAAAAATATTCTGCAAAAAGCAAGGGGACAAGGAAGAGAAGACAAGCAGAAAACACCAAAATGAATGACTAAAACCAAAAAGACTTAGAATTTTTCAATCAAATGCTTTCTCTGTGAGTCACTGATTCACAGAAATTAAACTTTTCACAGCAGACTGTTTAGAGTAATTTCTCAGGCAGAGGTCCTCAGGTATAGTGCAAACCTGAGCAGACAGCAGAAATACCCAACTCACAGAACTTAGTATTGCAGGCATAAAAATTACTTAAATTCAGCTTATGTGCTCTGGGCTTATATTTCTCATTAAGCACCCTCACCAGCAAACTACACAGGAAGAATGTTGCCACCGCCTTTTCTTACAAGGACTATATGTGTGCTCAGAGACACACACAGACATGAAAACCCCCAAGAGAATATATAATATTTTCTTAGTGTGGCATAGGAACATTCTTAAATCTAAAAATCTTCAGAGGCTGCAGCAACCATTTTCTACCCAGCTTTACTAAGAAGTTAAATAAAAGCAATAATCATATCTATTAAATGCTAAACACCTATTTAGTTCTTCCAGTTAACTGGTCTGGAACACATCTAAATTAAAGCAGGCTAGTGCAAATATATTAATTCAATAACAGCAATATGAACACCCTTGTAAATCAGAGCTGATCAGGTGCCAAGCAAGCTTGAAGATATTTTGCAGCTTTCACCTTTGCTTTGCTCAAGTTAGTGTGAAAAAGAGGACTCATGTCTTTGACCTTATGAAGCAGCTTTCAAACATAAATGTGATTTCTAAGTAGAGACAATAATTTTCACTAAGATGAATTTGCTACTGATGGTGCACAAAATACATCATATGTGTATTTCCTCAAGGGTGAAATATATTTTAAGTCAGAGTATATAAAAGAAAAAAACCTGTAAATCTTCCTGTTTGGCATGGTATCTGGGATTTCTACAACTAAATGGAAAAGGTAGAATTATATGAAAAGGTGTGAAGAACTACATGTATTTTACACACATTTCACACATGTTCCCTAAAGCTTCTAAGAAGTAAGGGCCATATTATCGTGACATTTTATAAAGGTATAAACTGAGAGAAAATGATATATTTCATATTTGATTTTACATATCTAGAAAAAGACACACAATAGTATCTCAGAAATTTGAGAGGCATGATCAAAATCAACATTCTGAAACTGAAAATGTAACTGTGCTTATAGGAAAATTTTTTTTTAACCTTATTGTCTTTTTTGTACTATATTTTCTTTATATCTTAGGAAAGCTCCCAGTTGCTTTTTCATCCCATTCAATGACAAAAAGAGGTAGCATGTAGTGATTTAAGATATTTAATCTAAGCTTAACAACTTATCTCGTATTTGTAATATTGCTAATGAGTTGCCTGTCAGGTAGTGGAAAAATATCTTTGCAATTAGAGGCTTGACTTCAACCTAATTTTCTTCTGCAAGATGTTTAGATCTACCCTGAAATTAATGGCATTACAATGTAATAATTTAAAATTGGGGTAAGAGAAAGTTTGAGTTGAAATGTAGCCAGACCTTCTCAAGAAGGGAGAATACAGCAGTAGTAGAACAATTGAGTTTACAGTTAGTCATTTTAGTGCCAACTTTGACAAAAATAGAAATCCTGGAAAGTTGTAAGGTGACTGAAACTGAAACATGAGAAAATTAGTTTAAGCACAGAAAGAATCTGGAAAGGAAAGCCAAATTTTTGTCTACATTACAAATTCAACCATGTGGAGAGAAGCCTAAATGCAAACAGATGTATCTTCTGGCACAACATCCATTTAGCCATCATATTCTTGTTCAGAAAAGACTGAAGACACTGAGATGAATATCTTAATGTCTCAGAGTTGAAAAAAACAAACATCCCTAAATCCTTTCATTTTCTTAAATGTGCTGTTTCTAGAGCTAGCTGAAAATTTCCAGGTCAGGCCTCACAAATACTGGTTTGCTTCCTGAAATCATGCTTTGTTCCTTTCTCCTGCTTCATTCATTGCTCATGAACATTCACACTTGCAATTTTTTGTTTGCACATATGTTTAGGGAACATCTGTTCTTTGTTCCCATCTGGTTGAGATTATCTATGTATCTGTGCATGAAGAAGACAACTGGTTATCTGCTACTGTCACTTATTTTTACCTAACTTTATAAGCTTGAGCCAGAAGGAGAGGGGATCGAATACAGCAGGAGTTGACCATCTGCTTTGCATAGTTGTTGAAATGCATGACTTTCACATAAAGCATATCTTCAGCAAGTAGGTATCAAGGCACTTTATTGAAGGAGGCCAGTATCACAATCATCAACTTGGAAACAGAAAAAAAGAGGGGGAAAGGCCACTTGACTTGGTAGAGATCAGTCACCAGACCAGTGGAAGAGCTTGAGATAAACACTGGTTCTGCATCCCAGTTTATGTCTCTCTCATATGCTGTACACCATCAGTCAACATACAAGACCCTGCACCAGTAACATTTCTTTTTTCTATCACTGAAGATAGCACTATTTCCTACAGTGTTAGTGTTTCAGCAAGAGAGAATTTTGTTTTAACAACAGATTTTTAAAACTGTGCAAATTCTCACAGTTGCCCATCATGAGTGAACTAAAATATACTTGATAATAACCTTTATTTGCTACAAGTCATGTCTGTGATTAGCTCTCCTGCCAGACATAGTGTAAGAATATGTTTAGCTACAGATTTGATGCAGGCAGACAGGCTTCTATAACAAAGGGCTCTTTTAGTTCCCAAATTCTGTTTTCCAAAGTGTCTGGTATTGTACAGCAGAAGCAATTGTGGCAGAACAAAAGTTCCTACTTTTAAACCCTGTTTCTATTCACCTATCTGAAAATAATCTAAATTTTCACTGCAATTCTCCTTGACATTTCCCTTGCCTATTTCCCTTTCTCATTAGTCTGCCTCATGAGAAAATATGGGTGCAGAATATTAAATCAGCTTTATGGTCAACAATCTGATGCATATTGACAGACAGATTGTTCTTATACAAAAGTCTTGGGTTTGAGGATTTTTTTACCAGAAGCATAAGAACATGTTTTTTCTGAGCTGGAATATGTTCAAGAAAAAGCGTTGCAAATAAAAGACTGTTATTCACCTAAAAGGAAGCAGGTGGCATCATTACAGAGAAACAATGTAAGCATAAAAATTAGAGGAGGAAGATGTATTTTCTATCCTTTCTCTGAAGATCTGGTTGGCTGGTTGGTTTGGTTTACCCTTTCAATTATGTATATGAAGCAATTTTCATTAAAAGGCATCCCACGAGGAATTGGTCTGCATCCAAGCACTTGCAATTTTTTTATCTTGCCAAGGAAGAACACAACTGCCAGGGTTCAAGACCAAGAGTCAGGATTCGTGGCTTCAGTTCCTAAGGATTGACTCCCTTGATTGTTATGTTCAATAGGACAGGACTCTGACCTCAGTTGCAGTTCACAGAGGTTTCCTTGATACAGATAAACAAGAATATTAAATTGAATGTATTTATAAACTATGTATCACTAAGGGTCTCATGATCTTCATGGCCCATCTGTGGGGGAAAGAGGCTTATGTTCCTTACTTGTCACCAGCAGAACAGAAACCAAATGACTTGTCTGTAGTTGCACAGAAAGTAAGAAGCAAAGAACAGGACAGGCTTTTCCCTGCTGAAGATATTCAGCAAGCTCTTGACCTTGACAAGAGCATCATTCCTGTTCTGATAGAAGATTCAACCAAAACTAGTGCAACTCACAGTAAATATGACAGCTGCTTCTTCACTGCTGGCAGTTTTCTGCAAATGCAGTGTGATGTGCTGGACCACTTTAAAGTTCCTACTGGCCATCAGCAAAAGGAAAAATTGCATTATAGGCCCCTAGCTGTAAATAGGATGTAACAAGAGAATAAAAAGCAACAAAAATAAAATTATTGAAAAAAATGAGAGAAGGGCAAAGAAGGCAGAGCAACTCAGAGTTTCTAACACTACATGGTGTTTTGCCTGAGCATCTGCAAGTCTGAAGTTTTAGATAATTCTCTCCAAAAACTTGCGAACACAAACATAGCATCAGGTATGAGTGAATGAAAATGGATATCTTAACTAGAGCACACTTCTCTCTGTCTTGCAAAAGTCCAATGCAATTATTTGAACTCTATGGGAAATCCACACAGAAGCAAAAAATAGTTGAGTTTGGAAGGGAACTTTCAAACTCACCTTGTCCAACAGCCTGCGTAAACAGGGTCTAGAGTTTAGTGGCTCAGGACCAAGTCCAGGTAGTTTTTAAATATCAGGTGAAGACACTGTCACAGTAAAAATGTGTATCTTAATGTTCAGAGGGAACTGCCTGTGTTTCAGTGTGTGTCCATTGCCTCTGGTCCTTCACTGAGCACCACTGGAAAGAGCCTGGCTCTGTCCTTTGTGCACACTCCCCTTCAGGGACAGACACATTGATGAGGTCCCTCTCAGCCTTCTCCAGGCTGCACAGGCCCATCTCTCAATCTTTCCTCACAGAACAGACCCTTAAACATCTTTGTGATCCTTTGCTGGACTTCAGTGCATCCATCTCTTGTACTGAGGAGTCCAAAACTGGACATGGCATTTCAGGAATGACCTCACCAGTGCTGAAGAGAGGAGAAGGACCATTTCTCTCAGCCTGCTGGTAACACTCCTAATGCAGCCCAGGACATCATTTGCCTTTTTTTCTCTGCAATGCAACATTGCTGGTTCATCTTTAATTTAGTGTCTGCTGCAATCTCCAGGTCCTTTTCTGCAGTAAATCTAGGTTTATAATCTAATCTTAGTAGAAAATCTAAGCTCTAATATAACTGGCACTTCAGAAACAAATATTGATTTAATTTGTGCGAAACCATCCAAAATTTAGATATCCATTTATTTTAATAAGCTCAAAGACTAGAAGATTTATGATGCTATGTGTTTTTCTTCCACAAAAATACCAATTTATCCAGATTCAAAGATGAAAAATATTACCTTATGTTTAATTTGACAGGACAGAGAAGAAATAGTTTAATTTCAGCATTATCGTGCATAATTTTCTGATTCAAGACCCGAAACATCCTCAGTCATCGTCTGCAACTCTCTGAAAAGAGTATTTTTCAGAAGACTGCTAAAGCAATTTGTTAATTTATCCAAGCAGTGGACAAATGTTTTTGATCCTAAGACTTGCCTTCCATGATTTTAATCTGGCCATGAAATTCCAATGTCCCTAAGTCCCCTTTCCCACCCAGAAAGTGAAACCCTTAGTCCCTTGACCCCTTATCCCCATGATGGTATCGACACCATTTCACAGCCTTCTTTCACTTCCAAATCTGACACAAAGCACTAAGAAGCACTCAAGGGTTCAGAAGTCAAGCTGTACTTATCTGTCATCTCTTAGCAGTCTCTTTCTCACTTTAAAATCAATCTGTGGCTGGATGTAACTGGTGTAAGCAGTAATCACAGCCCTCTTTCAGTGTTTATTGCTCTCTGTCTACCCACTGTGGATTGGGAAGAAGCAGTATGTCAGCCAAGTATATCGGAAGAATGCAAAGCAAAAGTGTAGAAGAAAACATGTATCTTATTAAATGCAGAGTTTTAAACTGAAATCAAACATATGCAAAAATCACCTGCCATTTTAATTTCCTACCAGGAGTATTCCAAAGTTCACAGACTATTTTTTAAAACAAATACAAAGACACCTACAGATGCATTATAATTCAATGTGACAGATCTACTGGAGTTGATAAGAGCATGTTTCATACATCACCCTGGACTGGAAGGGGTTTTTGGGCGGCTTTGAGATATTCTGTGCATGTTCTTCAACACAGCTGGGATGTAATGTTAGCAGCTTGGAGGAGGTGCTCAGCATTTTGCAGACTTTGCGACTTTACAGGTATTGATATGCCAATGTTTAAAAAGTACATTTCCTCAATGTGATTAGTGTAGGTGTGGCTGTTCACAGAGCACATGAGAACTGTATAGAAGCACAGCACCCAGAGTTCAGGTGTTGGAAATGGCAGTGAGTTTAGCACACAGGTGTGATATTCTCTGAACAGCAGGACAAGAGGTGAGGGGAGAAGACTAGGGAGAGGATGAGGTTAATAAAGAGAGAAACAGAAGAAAGAGAAAGAAAAGAGAGAAAGAATATTCCCATAGGCTCAAAGAGAAAAGATGCAAAAGATGAGAAGAAGAAGTTAGAGAGCTAAAAAAATACAATTCTATGACAGCTTTGTAAGATCAGGAACACATATCGGTAACAACAGTGCAAACTAATATACTTCTTTTAAGTCACATCTTGAAAATCGTATTCAGGCAAAAGGGTATATTACAGTAAATACTGAGTAGAATTTCAGATTTTACCATTTCCCAGCAGAATTTGTAGTTATTATTCTCATTTGTTTTTCATTAATGCTGAAATTCCATGTGAAGTCCTAGCTTCATTGAAGTTAATGCCAAAACTCTTTCCCTGTGATGGACTCAGCACTTCTGCATCATTAGGTACTGCTACATATATTAAGTAGCTTACAGAAGTGTAACTTACTACATTAAAGATGTATTTTCAATGGTCACAGTAAGAGAACACAGGCTAAAAGAAAACACAAGACTTTTGGGATGCTTAATAATTACCCTAGTTACAAAAAATATAACCATATTTTCATGCACACTTTTGAGATAGTCTAAGTGCTGCTGCTCAAAAGAAGTCAACCTAACCATTTTTGGTGGATGGTTTCTAATGTGAATTGGTTCTCTAAATCAACTTGCATAAATTTTCAGGAGGGAAAATCACAGAATCAGGAATGAATGTTTCCCATGAGAGAAAAATGTATCTTCCTTTAGTGAAAATGGTGGCTTGTTCCAATTTAAATAGTTTCTGAAACTGTGATGGTGGACAGATCAGGACCTGTGTTTTTTCAAGTGGTCTTGAGTTACAAGTACCAATAGACAATAACATGTCAAAAGAGTGGACAAGATGTGTCCATGAGTACCTATTTATGATGTGCAAGGCAAAACCAAGATGACTGCGTTGGGGATCAGAAGAGCTCAAGCACTGGCCATGACACTGCTGCTGTGCTGAGGAATAGGTAGCTTCAAGCCTCCATCATGTTCAGATCCCCACTGTGGAGGCAACCACAAACTTGCTCTGTCCAAGCAACTCCAAGCACCTCACTGCCATTATTTACAAAACAGAACTCGGTAGCTACAGTCGGCCTTGAAAGCACCAAAGGTACATTGAAATGTAAAATAACAAACACTGAAATATAAAATAAAATTATTATGTTTGTCTTCAAAAGGCAATCCAAATGTAATCCTCTGTCTCTCATCACTGGTCTGGTTTATTCACACTGGGAGATCATCAGACCAACCCTCTCTCATTCCAGATCCTGTTTGAACCCCTCAGTCCAGCAGAGCACCAGCAACAATTCTCCACTGCTCACTCTTAGGAAAGAAGTTTTAATCTGATGTGCCTGAATAAGCCTGCACTGCAAAGCTGCAGGCAGCAGATAATTCCTTCTCCATTACCACATTTAATTCCCAGTTTCCAAGGAGTGGAAGTTGAGAGTGAAAGCCACAGCAGGTAAGAAGGAGTGCTGCTAATCATGAACCTTGTAGGGGGGCATAGGTTTTTTTTCACTCAATACTACAAAACACTGTATTGTCTATGCAGCAGATCCTAATGGCAAAGCACAGTAGTGTCTCTGAAGACTCTAATGGAGACAGGAGATCCCCAAGAACATTTCAGTAGAGCTCCACTGATTTCAATAGGCTGCAGCAAGAACTGCAGAAATTCACCCACCAAGAAAGTAATAACAGATAGGAGTATTTTTTACTGCTTTTCCTATTTTACCTGCTCTTAAGTAACTTAAATATAGATAAGGTGTGTGTAAAAGTGAGGAAAAAAAGGGAAAAAGAAAAGAGGGATTTAGAGGGGAAGAAAAATTGGAGGAGTTCGAAGAAAGGAAGGAGGTAGCAAATTAAATCTTGTCCTGATTATCTCATAGTTATAATGATCTTAAAAGAGGGGGTGGAAAGAACAAGGAAGATAACAAGGAGCTTAGAGTAATGAATTAATTCATTGTTTAGATTGTCTTCTATTCTTCAGCACAGAAAAAGAAATCAAGATTAAAAATAAAAATGAAAGTTATCAGAATAATTAAGTCATAATTGGACTGTTGTGCTGATTTGTTTTTGTTCTAACTATGGAAAACGAAATAAAATGAATACTACTTCATGAAGTTATTATTTCAAAATCAATAAAGTAATTTTTTCAAAGTAAAAGCTTTTGAAATGTGTGATTAAATACCTTTTAAAAAAAAGGAAGGAGAATTGGTGCTCAAACTGAATAGATCAGCCCCCAGAAATATCCTCCATATCATTCTAAGAAATTCTGAGTCTGCTCAGTTTGGACTGGTCTATCTTGCACTCTTAGAGACATCTCTTTTTCCTCTCATAGGCCCTCCAAGAAAATATGCTCCTAAACATGTGCTTCTGATGCAAAATTGGAATCATGGCATGCAACTGAATTTCACAAGTCCAAAAATGCTGCTTCTGAAGGGTTGACCTTCCCAGTGCATTTCTGTGGAAAGCCTCTGCCCTCGATGACCTCTGCCAGTGCAAGCTCCTCCAGTGCAACAAGATAGAAGAGTTTGGCTCCAGCCCAGCTCAGCACAATCATCCCTTTGGCAATGCTGCAGTAGATCTGTTCAGCTGCTTTCTGCTGAGGGAGTAGAAAGGGAACACACTGATGGCCCCGGCTGGCTGGCGAAGCCCAGCGTGCTTCTCCTCCCAAGTGCCCTGCTGGGGGCAAAGCTGTCAGGGACTATGGATGGAGATCCACTCAGTCACTGATCCTGAGAGAGAAACCACTCATGTGCAGCCGTGGACAGCTTTAAATCTGCTAGTGAAGCTGAGGGAGGTTACCCCTGGGCCTTGGAGTGATTTGACAGCATGTACAATATGCATAATGCATGTGACTAGCGTAGAGACAGAGATGATGCAGTATACAAATGAGAGCTGTAGTGGAAAAGATATGCATCAATTCGACTTGCCTAAATTAAAATCACACCAGAGCCACTGCTGAACACACAATATACTGAGCTCCCTTGGCAGCAACTCAGAGGTGCGTGATCTGGGGCAACAGCTAGTGCTGCTAACTTCTCTGAAATACAAGGTGAATAAATTAGTGAGGGTAAAGATATTGAGGCCAGCCTTGCCAGCACAACCCACGGAGAACAGCAATATTATCAGATGAGGCTGATGTCTGCTAAAACAGTGATCAGCACCCCAAAAGCCCTATGCTGGCTGCAGATAACCTTAATCTGGAATACATGGGATTTTGTTTATTACATCTGGTTACCTTCTTCTTTTAATATCTTATTATTTTTGCTGCTGTTTTGGTTATTTACTTATGGTAGTATATATTGTAAGTAATAACAATAAACCAAACAATCATTATCATGATTGTTGTATTACTGTTATTATTATTATCATTAGCATCATCATATACTTCCATAGCCCCTACAAATACTGAAGTTGGTAAATGTCTGCTTTAAGAAACACTTCTAGAAAAAGATTTTCGCATGAATTATTGGTAAATTTTGGCTTTTTAATCTTTCTTATATGTAGATTACAATATGGAAATTTTTTACTGTCAGTAGTCCTGATTGTTGGATATTTCATATCATCTATAGGCTACTCACTCACCTAGGCTGCATTTTTCAACACTGTCAAATTTGACTTGATGTGAAGATTTCAAGGAAAGGGGAAAAGAAAACTTGAAAGGAAACTGCTAACAACACCAGATGAATAGCATACAATCAAGTGGACTGAGTTTTCAGATGAGGTAAATAGCTGCTGGTTTGCCAAAACTAGCTGACCTGTACTGGAAGGTAACAGAATATCTTATTAGATGGAAAGAGATTTTAGGAGGAACTTTAATTTTCCCCAAAACCTACCCTGGCTAACATGTTTCAGGGATTTTGGAGCTGATCACTACAGAATAAGAAAAAAAAGCAAACCACCAAATAAACCAAAATCGATGCTGTATCATCTGAGATTATGATATCTTTAGTAGAGGCAGCACATATTATGGAACATATTGTTCCATAATGCAGTTGTTTTTATTTCACCTATTCCTCTGCACTCTTCAATTATTGAAGTTTAATGCACAGAATTCCTTAGGGACTTTCACATTTATTAACAAAGCATTTTATGTGCTAACAGAAAATCCCAAAATTAGGAGAAATCATTTACATGCAGACAACAGCTGTTACAGCATTAAAATTTTAATTGGCACCCCCAACAGATCATTGGGTATTTTAGTCATCCTCTTAAGGATGTGATAATCTTTATAATATTCAGAAAGAGAACAATTTGTAAGAACAGGATTGCACATTAGCATAGAATGTGTATGCAGATGCAAATATGTATCTATCTAAAAGAAATGATGCCCTGAGAAGACACTATGTATGAGTCAGGGACCTGCATTCTGCCAGTTACATGTGATTTTAGACAAGCTATTTCTCTAATTTGCTTCCTTAGCCACTTCTTGCCAGTATATCTCAAAAGAACCAGGGCCGTCTCTCACTACCTCTCCCATTAGATAGAACCTTCCACAACCTTGATAATGACATTAATAAAAATAATGGATATGATTTGTTAACATGTGAGAATGCAAGAAGGTGATTCCTTCCTTGTGTGCTACGCACATAGGAGAGAAAGATGACTTCTGATGCATATCTAACACTTGAAATCTATACTGAAGCAACATAAATCAGTCCTGACAATGCATCCCTCATGCAAATTCTCCTATTGTAAAAACAAATTTTTGGAGTATTAGGTTTGTGATTGAGAGACAGAGAATGCCAGTGATGGAACTATTAGTGGTCTGGTTCAATGGCACAGTGGAAAATATTATAAAATTAAGAGAGTAATTGATACAGTAAATGATCTCTGTGTTTCAACATCCATTTATCTAAAGCCTGCACTGGAAAATGGTACTGGAATGAAACTGAAAACTATTGTTGTGCTTCTCCTCAGGGATTTTTTCCATCTGTGAACAACATTGCCACAAAGTTTTCTCTGTTTCCTTCATTTCCAAGCACCCTAAATAAAATGGTAAAGGAGAGTTCCAGAGAAGATGATTAAAAGTGGTATTTAAAAAATTGCCTTGGGATGGGTTTTCATCTCATAAGCAGCTGCTTAAATGTTTTGTTGATCCTGAGTCTTAGAGGAAGATTTGTTTCAATGGTAGGAAATACATAATGGTTTCACAGCTCAGCCACAGTAACAACAAAATACATAAAATGCTTCCTTCATAGCATAATCAAGAAGATACTTCCTAATGTTGCTGAAGATTTAACTTTGCCTATTATGTGGCAAACACAAGGCTAAGCAACAATTAGAATAGCAACCCAACTATTTAAAACTGTTTCAATCAACTTCAAATTTAAGTATGGAAAATTCAGTTAAAATTTCAAATTCTTGATTCTAACAAAAGGAAAAAAAGGTAATAGAGAGTAAACAGAGTTAAAAAAATAAAAAACACCGCAAAATATATTTGCAAAGACTTATCCTTATCTTGCTTTCACAGGAAATTTTCTTATTAACTTGGGTGGAGATATATAATTATTGCATGTCTTTCTCTGGACAGAATTAATTTCCAGCTGCTGGCCAAAGAAGATACCCTATTTCTCTTGTAAAGCATAAATGCTAAAGGCCTGAAGTAACATGGACAAATATAGACCTAATTTAGATCTAAGCACATATCTGCACTGAGGAACTTTTGACTCCACAGAGAGATTGTAAGATGGTTTTGGAAACCTAGTTTGAGTAAAGGAAAATCCTCTCTGAATTCCAGTCATTCCTTTCTAACCTGTACACAGTTGCATAAAAAACTCTGGTCAGGTTTTTCAATATCTATCAATTTCTAAAAAATAAAATATATGGATTATGACAACTGCTCTTTACAATTGTCATATATGACTTAAGAAATTAATGTGCACCTTGATTCAAAAGGAGATCTTTCACCCAAAGAACATAATTACAAATGACTGATATCTGTTCTGCATTCTTAAGGAGATACTGCAGAGAAATTTGTATTTAGTGTCACTCTCACAGCTACTACTCAGCTGTGCTTATCAGCAGCATAACAAATTCATCAAAATTGCTCAGAGGGGAAAGCTGACAAGAAAGGAAAAGGTATATCAAAGCATGAGTGACAATCCCATTGACTTAGACTCAATCACTCTTAACATATTTTATTATATATACATGCATGCAATAGTGCTCATGCTTGATGCAATAAGAAAACAGGCAGAACAGATAAATTTTCAGTCTAGACACAGAACAAATTAAATTGTAGAAGTTTGTATTGTATAAGAGCATAATGTTCCAAAACTAGTAGTCAGTATACATGGGAATAAATACCATAGTCCACAGATTATAACTCATATTTTACAAGGTTTCTTCCAGCTTTCTATATGCATTTATATACATAGTGTAGTCCATCTTCAGCATTATTCTAACAATTCGGATGACATAATCACTTGACTTGAATCTCTTTTACCTTCACAACATTTTTAATAGGATATGCTCCCTGCTTTAGGTGACACTTGCAAGTCCTTATCACACCTGTCTCTGCCAGGTCAAAGGAAAGACTAAGAAGTAAGGGTTCAGGAGATTCAGATGCACCAGTGTAGGACCACACGACTGCTTCACAAGAAGTTACCTTACCTGACAAGAAGGCAAGGAGCCAGACAGCTGCATGCCAAAGCTTGCAGAGGTATTAATGAAAATAATGTAGATTAAACACATAAATTCTTATAGTAGAAAGACTTATGTGCTGAATCCCCAATATGAATGCCAAAGAAGAAGTAATCTAAATGGTTATTAGCATAATTTGAGTGCTGAGTGCTGTTCTGCTCCAGCTACAAATGTGATTGAGACATATGCTTGCTCTGATGGAGGAAATTAGCAGAGGATTACCACTTTCCCTAAGAAGATTAAACTAAGAAGAAAAAATAATTTGCTTTCCATTGCACTGCTATACCATCTACCATCAAAAGAAAACAGACTACATTAAAAAGGACCATCAGTTTAATGGAAAGATTATTCTGACAGTTGCCAGCTTTAGAGCCTGTTTAGTTATATAAGTCAAACCCACATAGGAAGCAACAGCAGAAGCTGTTGCATTAGCCCAGACAGTAGAAATGTAAATAATTTATAATGACATCATGAAATGAAATCAGGACTTCAGAAGTTTTTCTAGATTCCTGCCTTGTCAGCATCTTAGCCCTATCCCGTCATCCCATCCCACCCCAAAAGAGGCACCCACACAAAACTGCTGGTTATGAGACTTGGATGAGAACAGTCACATTCCTCTTCACTCTAACTCTGCCCAAGTCTTCAAGAGACATCGCAGAGTTTAATATCTATGTGTTTCAAAGTTGAAGAATGAAGGAATAGTGATTATAACAGTCCCTCCTAGTATCGTCAAATCCATATTTCATGTGCTATATGGTCATGTGCCAGCCATGAGAAAGTGCGTGGCCTGCATTGTCCAAGTACACTGTTAATGATGATGGAGGGAATGGTATGTGCAAAAAGTCGAAATATGTGTCAGCATTAACACGAAGGGCCATAACACCTTTCCTCATTACCTGACAAAAGAGACCACACATAATTCTGTTACCAGTGTAGATGGAGAAAATGTAAGAATTTTGAAGGTATTTTAACTGTTTTACCAGCAGGATTTATAGTTTTTTCTTTTTTTTTTTTTCTGTAGCTGAATAAAGATATGCAGAAACCTTGTACCCAGATACTTTTTATAACTACCTAGGTACTTCACTGACTAGAAGGGGTTGGACCAGAAATACCACCAGAAAATAAGAAAAACCAGGCATAACCACAGATGAGCTCTGATAGGCCTACGTCCTATTGCACAGCAATTCCCACTGCCTCATTCAAGCTCTTCAAGACACTGGAAACAAACACCTGGCACAGATCATACCTGGTATTTTTGTTTGATGGATCTGAGCCCACTTCTCAACTCTCTAAGGGCCACAGTTTAGACACCACTGGGGCAGAAAAAAGGGTCTCATACATACTATTTCCCCAAAGATTGGGGATTAGGATGTGTCAAATTTGTGATACCTACTTGTATTAATTCCTGTATTTCTGTTCGATTGAAGAAGTCAACTGCATTTAACCTCAGTGTACATTATAAAGCAGTCATATCTAAATCAGTTATATTAGTACTGCCATGCTAAGGATAAACCTCTTCACCTCGTTTTACATGGATCACTCATTTGTAAAGTAGACAAAAGAAAGCATTATGAGGCAAAAATGCATCAGAGCTAGCTTTGGGTCAATTCCAGGCACAAACACAGGCTGGGTGGAGAATGCATTGAGACCAGCCCTAAGGAGAAGAACTGGAGGATATTGGTGGATGAGAAGCTCAACATGTCTCAACACTGTGTGCTCACAACCCAGAGAGCTAATCACACCCTGGGCTGCATCAAAATAAGGCATTCTCCCTCTCTTCTCTCATGAGACACTACCTGGAGTGCTGCATCCAGCTGTAAGGCCCCCATCATAAGTAAGAGATGGACCTGCTGGAAGTCCAGAGGAGGGCCATGAAGATGAGCAGAGGGCTGAAGCACCTCTCCTATGGAAACAGGCTGAGTGAGTTGGGGTTGAGAAGAGCCTGGAGAAGAAAAGGTGCTGAGGAGACCTTATACCAGCCTTCCAGTACCCAAAGGAGACTCCAAGAGAGCTGGAGAGGGACTTTTTATCAGGACGAGTAGTGATAGGACAAGGGGCAATGACTTTAAACTGGAAGAGGGTAGGTTTAGATTACATATTAGGAAGAAATTCTTCATTCTGAGGGTGATGAGGCACTGGAAAAGGTTGCCCAGAGAAGCTGTAGATGCCCCATCCTTGGAAGGGTTCAAGGACAGGTTGGATGGGACTTTAAACAACTTGGTCTTGTGAGGGGTTGGAACTAGATAATCTTTAAGGACCTTTCCAACCCAAACCATTCTATGATTCTAGGCACAGTTTGGAAAAACTGCTAGAAAAATCAAATCTCTAAAACCATGCACTATAATGACATTGGCAGAGCAGAGCCTGCTGGCGTTGCAATTCAGACACACATTCTCCTGTGCTTCCTCATTACTTGGCTGACAGTAGTTTACTGAAGGTACAGGTTATTTGGCAATTATTAGCCACTTCCCCTTGCCTGCCCTGTACCAGATTAGCTGTGCTTCCAGCTGAGTGCTGAGAGAGGGAATGAGCTGAACACATTGAACGATTCACTTTGGTATTTCTGGATTATGCACAAGGATTTTTCCTTCCCTCTCAGGCTGTTTTTTAAATATCACAAAAAGCAAAAAAAAAAAAGGAAAGTCTTATCCCAGCCTCAGTAATGTAGATATCTGGTCTTGTTAGGCAGGTGTAAGACAAATGTATGGTTTTAATAAATAGAATTTATCAAAGAAATAGATGCTTTTGAGGGGAAATGGGAAAGATACGTTTTGCAGTAGAAAAATGTCCTTTTCTGAAGGATGAGAAGAGCTACCTACATTACATCCTCATCAGCAAGGCCTTGTTTACCCATTAAATACTTTGTCTTGTTCCAGTTGCAGCCTTTGTACAAAGAGTGTTCTGTACCTGTCTTACTGGTTATCTATGTTTTTCCTTAAGACTATTTTTTCAACTGTCACCATGCTGTTCACTGAATGCCAGCTGGTTCCAGTGGCAATGCCAGAGAGCACAGGTCAGGGCCAGAGGACAGGCCAAGATGGATTTCCCTCTGACCGAGGACGTATTCATCATCCTAGGACAGAACATAAGTAAAAAGGCTCCTGAGAAAAGCAAACTATTTGCTAGAGGTGACATTTAGCAGCTACTTCAACCCCCAGTTTTGATTTTGTCAGTCTGTTCATCCAAACACAGCCAAACTGTCCATAGCAAAATCCCCATTATATTGCTGAAATGAAGTTTGCTCCCCCAGTTTGAAGACAGGTGCTGCAGGTACCCAAGACAGCTGACATGCTGAAGGAATGCAAGGGCTCAGGACTGCCTGTTTGGATTCAGGAAAGGAGCTGTATATAAGCTGACAAAGATCATCAGAAATCCAAGTCCTGCAAAGAAGGGGAAAATTGCAAGGGCACAAAAACCTCTTGCACGGGTGGCCCTTCTGGACATAGCACAGCATGCACTGGCACAAGACCACATCAGGAATTTGCCAATGATTTTCTTAGGAAGCTTTAATTTCTGTGGCTATAAGCTGAAATCTTTCAGTAACAGAAAAAGTAAAAAATGAAGAAGTTGAAGCCACCTAGAACAGTTTTATAACTCTACACATTAAAAATAAATAATATGTAGTTAGCATTCTCATTCTCTAGATTTTTCCTGCTGATGCCTTAGGGTTTTCATGAATTTGTAGATTTTTATACTTCTAGGTAGTTTCTCACATATAGAGTAGCTTGCAACCTCTATCCCTGTGCTAGCTGTCTTAAGGGTCAGATAATAGCTGGAACACCATGAAAGGAAAACATGTACCAGAGCTAAGACAACTAGATACCACATTAATCAAAACAAGAAAGCAAAGCCCAGCAACCTTGGAGAAGCTCCAATAAGGGAAAGTGGCATAAAGTAAGGGATTTTAAGACCTCCAACTCAATTCTAGGAGAGCCGTGCCATGGGGACGAACCAAGGAAAGTTCCGGGCATGGACATATCTTAGATTGGATGCAACCTTTAGATATGATAATTGAGTAGAGTTATAAAATTAGTATGGGNGTCCCTTGTCTGCTTCAGTAAGACATGGCAGAGTGGTTCAGGGATTGGCTGGATACAGCTGGGAATGAAATGAAAGGGTTGCCTTTCAGATTAATTTACTCTGCATGTGTTGAAGCGGTGGTGCCTGGAAAAGAGCTCACATGGTATTCCTGAGGCCATGAGTTCACCCTAGCACCGGTCTTTTCTATCTGTTACTTATCAGCACGTGTGGTACTCTTTTATACTTTTTATACTTTATATACTCTTTTATACTCCTTTATATTCTGTACCCCAAAACCCTATAAGTAAAAGAACTCTTCTTTGCTTTACCCACATGAAATTGTCTTGGGAAGTTTTTTTCCCCTTTCCTTAAGGCAACACTGCCAAGAGATTAAGCTCAGTTATTTGCTTCTTGATAACATCTTCTCAGAATTGCATGGTACCAACTTTTTCAGTGCCAAAACGGACTCTGACATAAGCAAATTGGACTTTGCATTCAGAAAAGAATACTGTGAGACTCACAGTACTTAAAAGAGTTAAAGTTAACCTTTGTTGTGATTTTTACCCAAAAGACAGTTCAGAACAGGCAGTAGCTTTTTGCTTTCCTGATTTGATGAAATGAAACAAAAGCAATTAAGGGCTCATTTTTCACAACATGGAAGGCAGCTTTTACACTGCTTTCAGTTCTGCTAACAGGGATGTCATCCTGATCCCATGGTGATTTTATTCTTCTTCTGTTTTCTTCACCACACTTCCTTAAAGGAATTTCACGATGGGGAGATTCAGATGCCTCAGTCCATTCAGCTGGCTGAGGCAGTCTCTTCATGCTGTCTGGCCATTCTGACTGTGGCTACTAGAGGATTTCAAGTGCAGTAGTATATGTAATCTCATCCAGCAGGTGAAAAAACTCACCCATTACTGATCTCAGCCTTCACAGCTCACAACCCATGAACCAACTGATATTCTCAGTTCTCAACCCTCTGAGACTGACTATAGGGCAGAGAAATGTTGAGCTCCTCCTTGCATGTTTAGCAACTGAAGTGTCTGAAGCAAGACTAATTAGAGAAAGAACAGTCGTTCACTATGTCTGGACAGAACACTGTTCCATCATGCTCTGACAGCAGCTTATATGAGATATGGGAAGTTGTCATGCTGGATCTCAGCCAAGAGCACAACTCCCCCTCTTTAAATCAATAGGGATTTGACTGCAGTGGGAACAAGAATAAACCATTGGTGTTGCTGTGCTCGAAGTAGTGCTCTCCATGCCACCCGCTCTCTCTTTGCATCCTCATTAACATCCCCTAATTGCAATGGCTGTTTCAGGCAGGTTTACACTGCCCAAGGCAAATGAGGAAATGCCCACCTTTCCACCAGAGGGTCATCTGCATAAACAATTAATGAAGAGTTGCTGCCCTCAGCTAATGTTCTGTCTGTGAGGTTGATATAACCTGGGGCTAGTTAGATCTTCTGAACAATGATCAGTTGCTGCTAATGCTCCACCAGACTATTAAACTCCTGTTGGCAGACTAAAACATCAGGCAAACATAGCAGGCTTCTTGATTAAAATATTGAAAAGACTACATCCTGCTGTCAATAATGGTTTTGATCTCCTAAAAGAAGAAAAACACCTTGTGGCAGAAATGTAATTACAAGAGAAGCACTGTACTTCCCTGGTTTAGAGCAGATGGAGAAAAGGTCAGCTATCAATTAAGCTGTAAGATAAAATATTCTCATATAAAGATAAGAAAAAAATCAATGAAAATAAACTCCTCTGTGTGAGAATAGTCAAGTTTCACTTATACTGCAAGGAGATAACTACACAAATTTAGAAGAAAAGTAATTCCCTGCCTAACTTCTAACAAGCCCATGAATACATTTTAAGATGGAGGCAAAACCACAGGAGTTCAGTAGTGTGGGTATGGAATCACCTTTAAATCTGTGCAGTGACTGGCCCAGGTAGTGCAGAGGGGACAGCAAAATGTGTCACAGGCACATGGTGCCCAGGAACAGATGAACTAGGTGCATTAAAATCACCAGGTTAGATTTTGGTATGGTATATTTGGTTTACTGAACTATGACAGGAAAATGTCACCTACCATTAAATACACGTGGGAAACTTTTTCCTGAATGAGCCACATGCTTTTGATTTCATTCCAGTGTTCAAAACCTGAGACCTGTATTTAGGCACGATCTGTCCTGTAAAGTTACATTTTTTTCATTTCTATTCAGCACCATCTCAGTTTAAAATAGAGATTTTTTTGTGGGGGCAGAAAGGATATTTCCTTGAGATTTCATCATTAAGCCTGAGATTTTATATTTAAAGTTTGAAGTTGTTAGCAAACAGAGGTGGGTCAAAGAGAGAAAACTCCTTGTGATGATGGCTAATTGGAAGAAAGAGTACAATTTCAGCTGAACAATTCCAAAATCACTAAATATTTAAAGGATATTTCATTAAAATAAACAGTAGTTAATTTAGTTTGATTCTCTTCAAAACAGCTTTTAAGTCATTTTTCTTGACCTTATTTTTTGAAAGACCACTTTACAGAAGAGAATGAATGATTTTTTCCCCCTCTTTTCTGTATGTATGGAGAGGTCCTGTCCTGAAGTTTTCATGCTGAAATATGGCCTCTGCCTTAGACATATCCAAGTCCATGTAATAAATTACCAGAAATTACTATGGTAAAAGTATCCTTACTCTTTATGCATAAATGAACTCTTCAAAGAAAAATCATTTTTATGTACTTCTGAAATACCCATGAGAATACAAGCTACATTTTTAACTGATGTGTTTTACATCTTTTACATTATAAACACATATATACGGAGTGAGCCACACAGAATTAATAAATTATAAATAATCTTCCTCAGTGTTTACCATCTTCCTTTTTTTTTTGTTCATAGAAATTTATTCTTTTGATATTATTACCAAAATTATATTAAAAGTCATCACAACAATCCTGTTTAAAGTTTAAGGAATTAATTAGTCAATTTTTGATAAATGACAGTTTAACCTGAAAACATTAAAATCATGTGTTTACTTGAAGTGCCCATGTACTTATCTCCAAATTCTAAGATATTTGTTTCCTTCACTTCTCACCCAATGTATTTCTTTGATGGTTCAAAGTAATGGCTAAGACCCAGAAATACATCAGTGCTGACCACAAATTACTGGCATGCACAGACAGGGGTAAACTTGTTCTTATCATGTAAGCTACATATAAGCAGCAAAGGTTAAGTAAGTAATTCTCAAGGGGGGAGAAATTATAAAATGTGCCTGCATTTCAAGGACATTAATTATTTATAGGTGCTCTGTGAGCTAGATCTAATTCAGATCTCAATGTATAGCTTGGCTCTATTTGTTTGGAAAGAAAGCCTCTTTCTTTTCCCCAGTTTCAGGAGAATGTGAATAGAAATTAGTTGTTGTCAAAACATCAGACTTGCGGGAGATCATTTTTCTGTTGCTTGTGCTGTGATTCAATAAGCTTGTAAGCTTTTGCTGATTTAATTTCACACATGCCAATCACTTTCAAAATTTTGACTCAAGAAGTTAAAAACCATGGCCCATCAATGCCTGCAAGCTGCTGAGGAGTCACCTTGCAACTACTACATGGTACATTCAACACACAACAGACTTCTGCTTACTCTAAATAAACATTAATGGTCACAGAAAGCATACATCCCTGAAAAGGATTGGAGGAAGTAACACATACAAGAAGATGAAAACCCCTTTTATTTCTATTTCCAAGAATATTTCTCATGTAAATAAGATAATTTATTTTCTTTTCTCTAGTGATGCAAACTGGAAGTTTAGTTTTGGCCTCTTTCCTCCCTAAAATATCCCCCCTCTACACTGTATAAATGGCATCCAGTTTTTAAAATGGTGCTAAACACTATAAGCTTTGACCTGTAATGCATTTCACTCCATCCTCTCCAACCACTGCTCAGTTCCTTCACAAAAAAACAGTGAATTAGATCCAATGCTTCCTTTCACATTACCTAATAACCTTTTGTAAAATGTTCATTGCTAACTCTGTCAGTAAATCCACTTTCAAAGCTATCTCCTAGCTTTCATAAATTCAAGTTTAACACTTTGAATTAAACTTACACATAGAAAATAGCAAAAGCTATTCTATTAAACTCTAAATCTACACATAGAAGATTGAGTATATACTACATTATGGGTACCATTTATATTTATACTGCACAGGTTGATTTACTTCATACACTAGACTTATATCAAACATTTTAAAACTGTCATCTCAATTGCCCAGGTATTAGATCTTTAAATTGCAGTCCCATCAATGCAATTCTGAAAACATGGGATTTAGATAGCTTCTTTTTTCATATTACAGAAACCAACATAACATAAAATTCAAATCGATTGCAGCAGGGATGAAAAAGATGCTTACAATGAGAAGAACAATACTTGAAACATTTTGTGTATCAGGTTTTCCCAGCACAAATTAACAACATTTATTTGATAGTATTCTACTCCTCATGATAAACCGACACCTATTGTAATTGCTTGGATCCACTATTGTTTGATGACTTAAGAGTCCTGTTTTGTGTATGTTTCTGAGTAGATGAAGGGTGAATTCTGATTTAGGTAATTAGTAGATGGGTCATTGAACATAATTTTTAGTTGGTTAATGTATTAGTTTTTGAAAAATAGATGTTTAATGAACTAATTTACATATAATTATTAAAGTTTGTAACTATATTATTCCAAGTAGGCAAGTTGCATAATTCATGTACTCAGCAAAGGGACACATTCAGCTCTGGTCATGCAAAGCTCTTGCTTCACTCAGTAGGCAAAGAACCACCTAAATGTAGCAAATGCCAGCTTGCCCCTTCTACAACAGCTTTTTGTTTTGAGATACAAAAAAATATTTAGAAAGAGTCTTATTTCTGTCATTCTCAGATCAGAAAGCCCTTCTTTCAATGGAGCAGAAGTCTGCCAAAAGTCACACTGTGAATAATCAGCAGAAGTAAGAACAGACCTTGTACTCCTGAGCTCAGCAAAGCCCAGGTCTCATACAACACAATCCGGGATCAAGCCATAATAACAAACCAAGGTCACAGGCCTTGCAACAATAACAGTTCAGCTATGATAAGGGAAGGAGATACATCTTTCCACTTGAGCAATTTTATCCCTTCCTCCAACTCAACTTTGTCCAAGACAGACTGCTGTGCATTTCCCCCTGCACTAAACCCACCTCCAGGGGGCAAAAAAACCAAAAGAAAATAGTGAAAATCTGCAAATAATCCCTAACTCACCGAGGCAGTATTAAACCATCATCCAGAGCTGGGAACTATATAGAAAATGAGAAAGAATCAGCTGTTCATCAATACTTAATGCAGGTCAGGCTAATTTAGACATCTTGCTGCTGCTCTAAATTATTCTTTGGACCCAGAACACTCTTTATAGAACTTAGGACTATAGCACAAGGTCACTTTTTTCCTCACTATGGATCTAACACAGCTGAGGATCTTGAAGCAGATCTCTAGGAGGGGTCAAGGAACTCTGAGCATCACAGAGGAAAAGGAATTCAGAGCTGATCAGAGAGCAGGGAAGTTCTCTGAATCAGGGTGGTGGTTTTGCCTGGTATAAAAATGAATTTAGTTCCTGACAACCAGAAAATGTCCTTCAGTTTGGGTTATTTCTTGGGGTCTAATTAAATTATTCTGGATGTCTTTCTCTGTAATGCTCATCAGGAGGCTGACAGATTTGTTTCTTGAATCTCAGGAAAAACTGCATGCATATGTCAGTAGAAAAATCACAGTCTTCAGTCATGGTTTCAAGAAGTATAATATAAATAAATAAAATCATGGAACTGTTTTCTGTGAGATCTTTCTCTTTTCTCCCTCTCACATATACAGATTTCTCACTGGGCTCGAGGCCTGTATGAATGTAAAAAATGACTTTAGGGATACAAAGTGCATCCTGCTTGTGCTGAGGTTTTCACACTGTCTTAAACAGATTATTCATGATTGTATGAAAGCCAAGAGAACAATATGGAAAGCAGATTGGCTATGCACCTGCATCCTGATGCCAGCTTGGCTCCCTGTTTAGAGTCTGACATCACCTCTTCAAGAGCTGGAGCTACAAGTCAGTTTAGCATGAAAGGAGGACACTCCACGAAGCTATGGGCAGGTCTCACTAGAGCATGCTAAATACCTGTGATCTCGAGGTGTGTGGGAGTTTACCTTCAAAGTATTTACATTAGTTTGGCATCAAATGTATTCTACACTATACAGTTGGTATTAACTCAAAGTCTGTAGTACCTGTATAGAGAAAGCAGACAGGATATGGCAGACATACAAAAATGCAAAAAAGATGTCCCACATGGAAAATGCTTTTTAAATAAAAAAATAGAAAGATTTAGGGGCTCCATATTGTAATAATATTTCCAAAAATTCATTTTTCCAAAGAGGCCAAAGTGAAGTTAAAATCCTGGGAACTAACAGGAAGTATCCCTATAGTGAAACAGCTGACAAAGACCGCGCTGTATTTTAAGAAATATTCATGTTCTATTCAAAGATTACACAAGATTATCCCGTTTGTTTGCCTCTTATTTGAAAAAAAGAACACCAAAACGCAGGGAAATAGAGTGTGAGTGAAGAAGCAAGCTGTGTGAATTAAGTGCTCTGAAGCAGGTGAGGATATAATTATTGAGTATTAGGTGATCAGCCAGATGAAAAGGTTCATTAGAGGATCTCAGGACTTCAGGAGTACAGAGGAACCCTGGAGATGCTTTCAGATCCTGGATTCTGAGATGCCATTCCTGCTGAAACCTGGGGATGACCCTGAATACTCAGACTGAAAGATTAGATTGGTACATAGTCTACCTATCTTGATTTCACAGAATGTGCTGCGTTGTAAGGGACCCACAAGGATCATTGAGTCCACACAGAATCGTGGAATGGTTTAGGTTGAAAAAGACTTCTAAGATCATTGAGTCCAACTCTAAATTTAACACTGCCAAGTCCACCACTAAACCATGTCCCCATCTACACATCTTTTAAATACCATCAGGTATGGTGACTCAACCACTTCCCTGGGCAGCCTGTTCCAATGCTTGACAACCCTTTCGGTGAAGACATTTTTTTCCTAGTATCCAATATAAAACTTCCCTGGCACAACTTGAGGCTGTTTCCTCTCATCCTGTTACTTGGGAGAAGATGCCCACATCACTACAACCTTACTTCAGGTAACTGTAGAGGGCAATAAGGTCCCCCCTGAGCCTCATTTTCTTCAGACTAAGCAACCCTAGCTCCCTCATCAGACCTCCTCCAGACCCTTCACCAGCTCTGTTGCCCTTCTCTGGATACACTCCAGCATCTCAATGTCCTTCTTGTAGTGAGGGGCCCAAAACCGAACACAGTGTTTAAGATGTGGCCCCACCAGTGCTGAGTACAGAGGGATGTTCACTGCTCTGGTCCCCCTGGCCACACTATTGCTGATACAGGTCAGGATGTCATTGGCCTTCTTGGCCACCTGGGCACACTGCTGGCTCATATTCAGCCAGCTGTCAACCAGCATGCCAGATCCTTTTTCACTGGGCAGCTTTCCAGCCAAGATTGTTAGTGAGAACCCATTAAAGAGCAGCTACTTCATTTAACCAAATAACAACCTATACTTAGTAATGGAATGACAAAGACATTGACCTAATTGAGCAATCAACTAACTTATGACAGGAGAAGCCAAAGATTCTTGGGTGCTTAGATTTCTCTCATCATTCTGTTACACTCACCTGTCACACATAAGATGACTGGGCAAGCACTGGCCCACCACGTGCTGAAGCCCTCATCCTGCTAAATTCCATGACAAAACTCCTGTTGACTTGTAGGATCATGTTGTCTCTATCAATCTGAAATGACACATCACTTATTGAACTGTCCTTGTCTTTTCTCTGAAAACTCAAAAAGTCTCTTCTTACTCACAGCTTATGTACTGCTACAAATCTGGAGGTAATTTTATTATAAACATTACACAACAAAATGGGCCAATGTTACTTGTGTAGGTCTCTAAGCTATTAATTTGACTCCACTTTCTCTTATGGGTTCAGCACTGAGCTGGAACAATCTAGCTTCAAGGAGCTGACTCTGCAATGCCATCCACAGGTGCTGCATTGGCTTTTGGTGTGCTGCACTGAATTGTGTGCTCTGGGGCAGATATCACAGAACTAGTGCTTCAGTGCCATAGGCTAACCCATGAAACCCCTCCTGGCCCATTTTAGGAGAATTTTATTGCACTAATGGGCATAAATAACCTGGAACTAGCATTTCATTTACACAAAACACTTCCATGTTCACACATTTCAGGATTGAATCTGTGACTTTTTTCGGTGGGATGATGCAGTTGCAGTCCAGACAAATGAAGCTAATCAGTTATTAGCCTGGATGTCAGAGGAAGGGATAGAGAGAGAAGGAAAATTCACAGTGACTTTCTCCAGTGGATGGCTAAGAGAAAATAGAGACATTCTTTCCTACAGAGATCACACATGCTGGCGTGAAGAGATATGTGGGGAGAATATTTACACTAAATCTATTGCTAATTTAGATTTAGTGATGATTTATTCTGGGACTGCACAGTAAACAGAAGAGTAGGAAGATAGGAAGACCACTCTATCATGGACTGACTAGCAACAAAGTCAGATCTTTGTGAGGAAGGTCCCGTCTTGGAGGTCTATGAGAAACATGGTGGTGCAGACTGAGCTCTACCCAAGAGTGAGCTATCCAACCTCACTCTTTCAAGGCACATGAAAGCAAGAAATATTAATAGCTTTCTACACATCTGTAATAATGCTGCTGAATCAAAATTATAGCAGTTAACACCCACAGACACACTTGCCAAAAAGGAAACAGTGCAAAAGAGATGCACAGAACACTAAGGACCATTCTTTGGTTCTTCTACAGCTGCACTGGGGGTGTCCTTCAAAGTACAGGCAGATGGGCTGCTTAGTAAAAACTGCAAATAATAATTTCCATCCATCACTCCAATCTCCATATATTAAAATATCAGAACTACAAAATCACAAGTGCTTTTTTCCTTGGTGTGGAATCCTATTGTGAGTCATATCAGAAATCTCTGTAAATACAAATGATGTGAAGCCACTGTCCCTATTTCTCAAATATCTAAAAAAAGGGACTTATATGACAGGAAATATAGTGGCAAATGCCAGCTGATTTTTACTTCAGTTGTAACTGGCAACAGAAATGCATATCATGTATGCACACACATGAACACCTCTCAGCTTCCCACTAAGAGTTTATTGTAGTTTCCATGTAAGACATAGCCCTGTGTAACATATAACATATTTACAGCAAAGTTTTTATTTAAACTAAAATTAGTTATCAATGTCTTCATCGCAGTTAATACAAGGAAAGTAACAGGAACTAATGTTGTCAAGGTAAAGCAAATAAACAGTTCAGTGGTTTGATACACATTTCCCCAATAAACACCTGAGCAGAATTGTGTTCCCTTTCAGGTTGGATACAAAACTCAAATTTACCTAGACACAGCTGTTGGGGTAAAATCGCTCTGGTTGCTTTCAGAAAAAAAAAAAGAATTAAAAAAATAAAAAGAAAATTAAGAAATAAAGTAAAACATATGCAGCAAGTTGGAGAATACATGCGACAACATGCCCTAGTACAGACAAGCAATAATCATTCCAGAGAGAAATCATAGACTCCCCCGATAAGAAAACTTCAACCACGAAGCTGCTCTTCTAATACTTTTAGAGAGCATAAGCATATTGCATCATGTCTGTTCCATCTTGCACTTTTGTACCTGCAGGGAACTGAATTGCTTGATTTCCTGTAAGTTCAGAAAGCTGTTGTGTAGCTACAGTTAAATAGAAGTTTGAATAAATACATTTCTGAGTCATCAATCAACCTCTAATTTACTCATTTAGTGGGAGGATGGATGTCTTTTATGAGTCTGGTGGAGCAGCACGGAGGTTAGGAACACGCTCCATCTGTTTGTTCGCTGCTCAGCAGCACTCCCTGCTTGCCAGCCCAGGGAAGGGAGGGGATTCCTGCCCCGAGCAAGGAGGGAGTGTGCCAGCTTTCCACTAACGCGGCTCCATTTGACCTCTTGTATCCCCCTTCTCTCAGCCTCCGAGCAGTGACTGCCAATCACACCGAATTGTGGAGTGGGTTTGCAACAGCCCATAATATCAGCACATTTCAAATGGCAGGTGGAGACATTTCTTTGTCAGCAAAGTGAGATGTGCGGGTTCTGTTATAAGCTGAAGTGATACAACACGCCTCCCTGTAAACTGCAATGCACAGGAAACAATCAAATACTCAGGGCCAGATTCTCATCTCCCTGAAATGAACCACTTTCCCTAAAAATGACTTACTGAAGCTAGCTACCCGTTTTATGGACTACACTGAGAGCAAGCGTGTATCTGAACATGTTAATCCACATTTGAACTTAGGAATTTGTACTGACTTTGACTGTGTAGGCAGAAGACAGCCTCTTACCACTTACATTAGGACTCTTTAGCTCAAAACCAGCAATGCAGAACAAGTGTCGTGACCGTAATTTACTTCTTATGGAAGGGAATTTTCAAAAAGATTAAAAGAAAAGAAAAAGCATCCGTAAGATGTAGACTTCTTGTCTCTTGAAAGAGTTGAGAGAAGAAATAAACCCATAAACTGAAAGGGAAAGAAAGCATAGAGAACAAGGTGAAGCCTTCCTTCGCTGCTGCTCAGTATAGCTCCTTTGAAATGGAAGCAGCTGTGCTGCTGTGCAGCACTTGAAAGGACCAGAGCAGGATGGAGGGAAAAAACATAAACAGTGATGATTCGATAGATATCCTGAGCTAACGGATGTGCTTCTATGCCTTTTTCACTGACCAAAAGACAGGATTACACACTGTAATGGTCTTAAAAATACTGAAGATTGCAAATAACAACATGGTGTTTTCTTGTTATTACCTGAAATTTCAATGTTCTTTGACCAGTAGGGCACCACAGTGTCTACCTGCAACACTCAGATGCATAAAGAATAGCTATGAATGCCATTATAGTTACAAATGAATAACTAAGCTTTGGCAAGTGATACCTAAATCACTCAGCATGCCTCTACTATACTGTACTACATCCTCTTCTCCAGAAAAAGCTAACATGAAAATGCAAAGTGAGTAAATCACAAAAAAAAAAAAAAAGTGTTCACACTGCAATTCCAGAATGTTAATTATTTGCTATATCACTCAGCTCTGTAAGCAATTTTGTTGCTTTTTGCAACAAAAGTAACAGGTACAGAAATCAAGCAAAGGGAAAGTTAGCTCTTATTCATATGCACTGTATCAGTCAGAACTCAGCTATTATGCCCAGGAAAGTTCCTTGAAATCTCTGCCTCCACCCTCTTGTCTTGAAGCCTTTTGGCAGACCTGTTTAGAGAATAAGATGACTGAGGATGAAGAGTGGTACTGCCTAGCAGAATATAGCCTCAGATACAGAGCTTCTGTATAGCATAATGACATTGAGATATAGTAAAATGTCGATCAGAAAAGCAAGAGAAATTATCTGGCCCTGGTTTTAAAATCACTCAACATATAATTCATTCTTGGATTTGTATATTAAATAGGAAATGTAAATGTATTTAGAAATTGCATTTATACTTTTTCCATGATAGAATGATTAATAATCTGTTTTCTAAAATTACAAACATGCATATGAAATGTTAATTGGGAAAATGTGTGAAAGTAGAGATCTTGGTTGCTGAAGGAATTTTTGAGTTTGGGGCCCTATCATGTTTTAAAGGAAAGAATACCACTCCATTTTCTATAACAGTTCTGTGATTTTTCAAGTAGGCAAGTGAAATGAGCCTCTAGGTCCCACTAAAAATATATCCTGACACTTCCACACAACAGGTTTGATTTTTGAAAAGAATAATGGACTTTTAATACTACCTGGAACCCATTCACTGAAATAACTCAGTCATATATGTGGGAGCTGTAAAAGTTAATTTCAATATCTTCTCACCAGAGAATTTTTGCATCCTTTATTTCAGATTGTATTATCAAGGACAAATGTCTTCAAATGGATTTTCTCTGAATAGTAAGCTACATTAAAAAAATCTCATAAAAATTTCTAACTTCTCCATTTAATTTACAGAGAGAAAAGTGAGAAAATGCTAGATTTACCTGTCTAGATAAAAATCTGGAGGACAAAACAGCATAGTGCCTGTCTAATACAGATTGTCCTTGGTCCCTGAAGATTTCAGAAAGTTTGACACATAATTGCATTCCCATGCACTCTAGAATGGATGCAATGTCAAATTGGTCCTGTCAAACAAATCTGACATGAAATGCTCAGAAGTGAGGTCACAAAGCTTCCTAGCTACAATATTTTAATTGAAATATCCACTGTATTTTAAACAGTGTAGAATAACAAGCTGAATCATCATGCAAGATCCTTTTGGAGCCTCTATCCTGTAAAAAAGGCAAGGATTTGTACTATGTGTGCAACTCATGTTACCAGTTCCATGTTATAAAACATGGAATTAAAAGAAAATATTTATTTTAGAGATTAATATATCATGCAAATTGATATATGGGACATCAGGATCAGGACCACAGGATAAAAAAATCAAAATTTGATAGATATAAGTGATAATGTAAAGGTTATGCTTAGATATAGTAACAACAACAATGAAAGAATGGAATCAAAGGGTAACAGACTACCAGGTTTTAGAACTGCGTTCTTGGCCCTACCAAGGTCAGTATCAAAATTTTCATTACCTTTCATAAGATCAGGACTTCGCCCAACATTAACAAAGCAAACACAGAAACTACCATTTATGAAAACCTCTAATCTCTTGCCCATGCTCCTGTCAGTAACTCGCTCTGAAGTCTAAAATCTAAAATTAAGATGGGAAAAATAACAATATAGAAATTAATTTTTCCTTTTGTTTGTATAATAAATGCATAAGACTTCTATTTCCCATTTTTGCCATCTATTACAAGCTATTCCTTAGGTAATATTTAGTTTAACTACCAAGCTGAAGTCTGAGTCTGTAGAGTTAGGTGATCCCATGGGAGAATCTTAAAAAGAAAAAACAAACAATAAACAAACAAACCAAAAAACCCCCAAGCAAACAAACAAAAAAAACCCCCAAAACATACAACTTTAGAATTACCAGTATTGATCAGTGAAATGTGTGATGTGACCTGCCATCAGGGGTTCCCTTCCTGAGCAGTTGAAGGAGAAATTTCAACTGTTTGATGTCCCAAAGGTCAGCAAAGAAATCACAGAGAGAGCAAATGTGGAGACTGTGGCAGACGTGCTCTGGCTGCATTCTCAGCCATGCCTTCTTACAGTTTCCTGCATTTACAGGCATAACTGCCATGATTTCTTTTAATCCTTAGCCTTTACCTAGAAGCATATGGAACTAATACTTAATGGTTAGTTTTAGCTCCTAGTCTTTTCTGTAGTCTGGTTTGATCTTTCCTCACAACAATTTTTAACTCCAAAGATATGTCTTCATTGCTGAGTTAATTCACATCAGTTAGTGTAGATCAAGGTGAAGGCAGATACATGTGACATAAATCTTGAACAGCACAAGGCAACCAGATGACCACACAAAAAGATCAAATTTTTGTGGGGAGTATAAACCTGTCAGGATCTGCAGAGCTTTAGCCTAGGCTTGTGTTAAAAAATCCTCAGCTCTCTACTGAAGGGATATTTGTGTGGATTTCTGAAGTGGATGGCCTTTAGTGAGCGACAGCACTTGAGTTATAACTTGAGTGATACACTTTAAGCCCACTGATCACAAAGATTATTTGCCCATGATAACAAAAGAAAGGCATGTGTGGGTTTTTCCCTCTCTTAGACTGGGGATTGGAGATACTTCTTCCCCTTGTCTCCCCTGGGTCCAGAAGACGTGCCACTCCAGCTGTGTTGCCTTCCAACTCAAGGCATAAAAATATTTCTCTTTCAATCAGATATCTTGAGTTATAGTGCTCGTTTACAACCAAAATTTATGTTCTCTCTTTATTGTAATTGTTCAGCTCAGCACTGTAATTTGAAATCTGTAGTTTCTGATAATAAAAGCAGTGAAGTATGGAACTTGCTGTCACACCTCTTACACTGCAGTCTAGATGCACTCCAGATCACATCAGGGATCTGGCTGTTGCCCTGCATTAGCTGTCTTCTGATCCATCTGTCTTAGTCGCCTCCCGTGGAAACGGGGGAGCAAGAGCATCAGGGAGGGAAAATTGTTGTGGATTGTGCTCAAGGTGCCAAGCTAACACAAAATATTGATGCAGATGGAGCACAAAGATGAACCTGACAGCTGGATAATTCACCATGCAGCTTTGGGAATCTCATGGAATCACAAAACTAGCTGCAATTTATTTATTTTTAGCAGAATTTGCCAGTTTGTGGAGAGCTAGATGGAAAACAGAACCATGCTGCTTTTGAGGGCATTTCATTTTGATGCTTTCTGGGAATGCATAGTTTTATTTTTTGAATTTCAAACCAAAATTTCATCTCGACTTATATTTCATTTGATACATCACATTAAAAAAAAAAAAATCAGGAGAAAACACTGTGTACAATCCTCTCCCTACCCAGCTCCCCTCCTGAAATTTCATTTCTTTAGTTTCTCACCACTTTTTGCATTCATTCCCTCTGGGAATTTAAAGGAGAAAAGACAAAAGCAAGCTCAAAACCATTGGATTCACATACATTTGAATATAAGAACAACCAGTTCCCTGCGAGCTCTTCTTAAAATGAGACTGCAGATATGTTATTGCATGAAAGAGACCCTCACATAATTTTTCAATTTTCTTTAACACAGTTTTCAGTGTGTGGTTTTTTTCAGTGTATTTTTGATTTCGTCAACTGAAACGTGTCACACATCATAAACGCTGGTGCCATGTGCCTGAGGTTTGGCAGGTTTTGCAAGACTGTAGGTTTCCCTTCTTTTTTACATCCTAGCAATCCTTGCTGATTGTGACAGGAAAGGCCAGAGTGGAATATGAAAAGCAGCTGGGACCACACTGGAGCAAGAAATCACTGAAGGCTTGCCCAGGCTCTCTGATTTTGGTTTTACATTGAGGCCCGCCTTTGATCAACTCACAGCCATAATTTTCAATAGAACATATGCATTTTTACTCAGGCTTTTATATTATTGTCAAATCTTTGGTTTTTAAAGTCCACCCTGCTTTTGGTCTCCTGTAAGGAGAGAACAGGCCAGGAGAGAAAAGAAAGCTGACCTGCTTCACTAGATACTTTGGTATGTTGTTGCAGATAGAGTGGCAGGACTGGTGCCACTGGCATAAGGAGCCAGCTTTATTTAGTATCCAGTCTACCATATAGTTCAGACAGTAATTTGAGCTTCTCCAGGACACCTGCCCCTGGTCCTGCAGCAGTCAAATGTCAGCAAGCACAGACAGCGAATAAATGCCTTCCCAATCTTTCTATTTGGTGAGCTATTCTTCAGCTCCCCTCTTGCTTTCTAGGTCAGACAGGTATATTCCTTGAAGACAGAGAGGGTCTCAGACAAAGGAAAATAAAAGTTGCAAGTTGGAAAGAGAAGTGTCTTCAGGCACCTGAATAAGGCAGTGTGCAGTAAATGCTGAAGGAAAGCTAGAACGATGCTGGCAGCAGTGTTATCTCTCACAGACCACTGCACACCAAAGGTGAGTCATGGGGAGTAAGTGTGCAATTAATACAGTCTGAACTGCTCCAGGAAATAACACACGAAAAGCAAAACCTTTTCCCTGCACCTTGGATTCAGAGAAGTCAACAGAGTGAAAGCATGAAGTAATAGGGCTGGCAGTACACTGTGAAAGGAAATGCTGATTCCAAGGGGGTGCGTGATCTAGAAAGGCAGTGAGAAGAAAATGAAACTCAATTCCTCCACAAAAGTAGAGCAAGTCTGGATCAGTCACCATTAACCCTACTGAGAAGAATGGCCCTGCAACACAGAACAAGGCAGGCAGGATCTCTGACTGTGTGCAATGGGACAAGCACTTATATCTCTCTGTTGAAAAGAATTATAACCCTACTTAAATCTGGTGAATAATTTCTGCTTATTCACGAAGAGGCAATTTCTAATTCCGCCTGCATGAAAGGTGAGCTCCAGACTGAAATATTGCAAAAGAGGCTTACAAGTATTCGAGGCTTTTAAAACTCTGCCAGCAGTCCCCCAGGCAACATGCATTCTTGCAACAGGTTCTTTAATAAGAAGCACATCTAAAATGTGCAAGGGAGTGTTGCATTGATGCATGGAAATTAGCTCAGTATTGGAGTAGTATATGTGAACTTCATGGGCTTAGAGCCGAGAGGGGCAGGAGCATTCAGTGAACTAGGGATTCCATTCTGCCCAACGTAACAGGGACTCATCAGCAGGGTTGACTCCAGCCACCATTCCCAAACGACCTTTTACAACACTCTGAGTGCTGTTTTACCTCTCTGGTGTGACACGAAATTCTTCCACAGGAAAGGAAATGCATAATACAGTTAGAAGGCTATCATTCAAGAATGAAAGGGAAAAGTACATTCCAATCCTGGATACGAACTGGTGTTCCTGGGTAGCAGCAGGGAAACTCTTTATAAAAATGGGGGTTTGAGGCATCAGACTTCTACATAGCACAAAGCTGTGATGAAACTGGATTCTCTGTGACTGCTCAAAAAGAATAAAATGAAGAAATAGCATCAGAAAATTAAAGAGATCTCTTTCTTGGGAAAACATTTTCTCTAGGTGGACTTTCAGTTGTGAAAATCCCATATGGTCTAATTTGGCATAAATGCTAGTGCTGTCCTGCTTTGAACACCAAATGAGACTTTAGTTATGTTTTTCTGCACCATTACCTGCTGAGAATTACCTGAACAAAATCTATTGGTTTGGATCAATATTCTACTTTACATCCAAAAGAGTCACAATACTGCTCATGAGAACTGCAGTTCCTGGCTTCAAATGCTCCTCCTGATTTATTTTCTTGGCAAATTATATTTTGCCAATTCATTAATATTTCAGTAGATATTTTGCTACATATTCTGCAACTAGTTTTAACATACAGACACTTCCTACAGATTCAAGATGATCTCTTCCCTCCATCTCTTCACACCATAATGAAAGAGGTGGTGTGGAAATTATTCAATAAGCTCTTGTATCCCTCCAAAATCCTACACATGGAATAAAGCACTGCAGAGGAAAGGTACCACATGCTCCAAAGACTGTTTATAGTCTGATACTGTGGCAATGCTTTTGAATACCTCATTTCAGCAAATAGCAAAACATATATTAACAGGAGAAAAACTTTTGATAGGGGTATTTTTTTCCCCTCTCTTCCTGCTTGCTTGCTCAGAATGTTTAGTGTTCCTCTTTGGTTTCCTTTCTTTTCATTGCTTCCTACACTAGAAATATATCACTAAACAATGCTGGAGCCTTTCTCTATGGGGTCTTCATTCAAAAATCATTCTATTCTCCACTCATTACTTAAGTTTCAATTACTGTTTCTTCTTAATCCAGATATTCATCCCTCACCCCTAAGGACAGCTGCTCTTTGTTTCTTCCCAACTACCATTTTTGTCCCTGTTCCTTGCCTGGCTGGAGACCATCAAGTTCATTCAGCAGGTGATTTGGTTTTCCCATTAATTTTAGCCTCCCTCAAATACAATCCATAAGCAGACTAATTTTCTGCTGTCTGAGATGGCCATCTTCAGAGAGAAAGATATGTTGTCATTTTATGTTTTACATGATTTACCAATAACATCAAACAGAAATCAAGGACTTTGACTTCTTTCCATCTTATGTAGCTTTTGCTTAGAAGAGAGATATACTCCAACACAGTGAGAGAAATTACCTAAGGCCCTTACATATCCCTTAAGCACTAGATTTTGTGTAAAAGAAGTGGCAAAGGTTACTGATAGTGAAAGCACTGTTAAATGTAAGCAATCATGAATGCAATAAAAAGTCCCCTTGAGGTATTTTTGGGGGTTAGCAATAAATACAGCAGATGTTAGCAGCCATCAGTAGACTCGGATTTTCTGGTTTAGTTGTAGACCACTGGGTACAGTCTACAGACAGGCATGCTTTTCTCAGTTCCCTTCTGCCAAATAGTTGGAAGTAATTGGCAGATGCCACCAGAAATCCACACTCACACATCCTAAACCTCTCACTGATGCCTTTCTTTCCTGCCACGCAGTTGGCACAGAAGAAACTCCAAATTGCTTCTTTTAAGGAACGTCCTCATTGTTTGATTGGCCAATTTCAGATGGCCTTCACGACACTTAGGTGAGTTCCTCTCCTCTTGCTGTGAATACACCAATTAAGGAAATACCATAAGCAGAAGGAATTACTCTGGACACCACAAAAAGTGGTATCAGGCAACATCGTTTCGGGCAAGACCACCAATAGCCTTCACTTTGTTGGGGCCACATAACACAGTTTTCCGTGTTTCCATGAAAATGATATCAGGGTTACTGTTTTTTGTTTACCAATCAGAGCTACCCATTCCTATCAGTCTTTGTGTTTGGAGCCTCTACTTGACTCATCTCACCATTGCTTTACTTTCCTTCCTTCAGGTCCTATTTTATAAACACCGTAGCTACACGAAGAACTTCTTTCTGTTAAGATTTTTGATATTCCAGTTGTCTGACTGCTTAGGCTGGCAGAATACGTGCTAAAACACATACCTACACCAACACAATGCTGAGAAGCAGCTCTCTTTGTAGATCATGCAGCGAGCTATCTGCCCTCCACAGATAAACAATTCAGACTCAGGCTGCAGTCTCAGGGCAGCCCAATCCACATGAAAGCTCCATGTCATCCAGGTGGTTTTAGAAACCCAAAAACAATTATGTCTGCAGTTATCTCTTTTCTTATCTTCTGATTTTAACTGTGACTGGCTTGACAGCATGTGATGCTCCAATTAATTACACCTTTTGTATACAGGTATAGAATCTCATTGCCAACACAAATGCAACCATAAATCAGTTCACCAAACACAACTGAAGAAATTCAGAGTAGAAAGTCAGAAAGATCTTTACAAGTGATCCATAACATTACACTGCTTCTGTGTAGTACTGTAGAGCTTATGTGCTAGAAATTTGCTCTTTCAAACTCCAGAAAAGAGATGTTTTTTCTCGGGCTAAGCAGCAGCAGGGAAGTGACTCATGGCAAAATAAACAAATGAAATGAAGATAAGAAGTTAAAAAGCAGTTCTGAAAATCAGGGCAAAGAAAAGGAAGTTTTAAAAGGTTACACTGCTTATTAATGAGTATAATTGTACCTCAGTCTCTTGTGTCTAACTGCTTTGCAAATGGATGGCCATGAATAAGCCAGTAGGCAGTAGTGCCCTTATTTCTGCTTGTGTGGCTGTTGCTTCCAGGCAAGTGGAAGGCGCAGACACCTTGGCACAGGTAGTTGTGCTACCAGTGCCGCCAAAAGATTTACAAAAAGTGGTTACCAGGCAACTGATCATGACAAAAATCTAAATAGTGTCCTCTTGTTACTCAAATACAAGAAGAGTGAGCCCCCACTGATGGTGTCAGGCCACTCAGGAAACAGCACACCCCCGAGTGCCAGCGTGACCGCTGTCACACACAGGTGTGCATTAAACCGCCCCTCGCTTTTGCTGAAGTTGCCCACTCTTAAGCTGTAAATTGTGTATATTAAGAAGGCAGCTCTTAAAAAAATGTGGATCACAATGCATTAGCGAAATAGGTGAATGTTTAAGTGGGCTTCTGGATCTCCTGCCATTACCTTGATATTTATTTAATGGACTAGACACTTGCACACAATAGTGATAAGTGCCATTTATGGAGTGAGAGAGAAATAGTGCTCCAACTGGGCTGGTAGAAAGCAAAAGGGGGCAATCCTATCATGCTTTTGAAAGCAGTACTCCTCATACTGATGCTTTATCAAATACAGAACTCTTTCACCAGATAATTTTACTGTAAATATTTCTATTTTGGTGGCTGTGTGCTTTTTTTTTTAATTTCCAGTGATAGAACACAATAAATATACGTACATATACTCATACAGATATTTATAATTACATTATATTTTTATGCCTTTTCTTTAGATTTTAAGGATACCACTGAGGGCAGAGTTCAGGTCACAAAATGAAGGACTGCATATTGGCCTCTCCTCACTACAACAACCAGCAGCAGCAAAACTGCATTAATCACACATGAAGCCTCAGACCATTCAACTAGATGTGCTGTTTCTAAGTCTTATTCATCTACTGACCCCACTGCACACAGAGTATTCGGCAACATGTACGTGGGGAACATGGAGAGGAGACAGAGATGGAGGCTTCCTGGGTCTGTCACCACCATGAGTGGTAACAGCCCAAAGAAATATGCCCAAAACTTTTTTCTTTTTTTTTTAATGGGGCAGATGTAAGCTTAGGGATGCGAAATAAGCTTTAGAAGCTTTCTTACAAAACTGATTAGACAGAGAGATCTGTGCAGTTTCAAGTGCTTTGAGAGCTTTATTCACTCCCCTCCTTCATATCGCCTTATTTAAAATTAACTTACATTCTCACCTATACTTAAGCAGAAACTGTTGCCATGGTAACACTGGAGGTCGTCTAAATCTGGCATATGATGTAAGCAACACAAACGACTCCCTATAGAAAGGGAAACTGGCACCACATGCAGCATATTTCATATGGGGGGAACAGAGATGGGAGCAGCCACTGCTGCTGCCGCCCCTGGGAGGCACTGCAGTTCTCGGTAGCAAGGCACCTCGCATCCTTCTCCCTTCTCAAACATGCAAGGAGCTGAAAACAGAGACTGAAGCTCCATAATGAGCTGGCAGAAGGGTGCCTCCAGAGCTGACCCCAGCACTCCTGCATCTTAAAATCTCAACAGAAGCACCAGCCCTGTTAGTTCACTGCCAGTGCGAGGTGAAAGAGAGAGCATAGTTCACATCATCTTTCTCCACATTTGCCTTTATTGTCTGTGTTTTTGCCTAGCTGCCCTCTTTTAGATGCCTAGTGCATTCACATTACTCTCACACCATCAATATCCCACTGCCACCTTGCTGGCCTGCGTTGGGCAACAGTATGTGACTCAAGGGTCAGGTGGCCAAGACAGCACTGTGCTGACTTGCACAGAGCTGCTCACATCCAGATCCAGAGACACCATCAGCTTGAAGCAGTGTCTGCCATCCTCACCCATCCTTCCATGATCTTAATGTTTGTGGGATTACCAAATTGTCAGCCCCTTGGCTACAATACCCAAGTCACCCACGTAAGAGCTGTAGAACTGGACCACACAGTTTCTATACTCCCTCTGACCCTGCCTGTACCTCATAGCCCTGAAATGCAGGATGAAAGCTGTTCTGTCTCCACAACTCCCGCCACCATTTTTTCCCTTGCTCAGCTCGTTAGTGCTTTCATGCAATAAAAAATTATTCATAAGACTGGAGTGAGACCACCACATCATTTCCCACAGACCACTTAGCTGCTATCAGAACAGCAACAATTGCTAATTTGGGCTGGAGCTGAACCAGAGACCATTCCTTCACTTATTACCTAATGCATCTGCTGGAAATTATTCCACATGGCAGCCACAGAGGCAGAAATCCTCTTTAAAACACTTCCTTTCCATCTATGTGACTTGCCTATGTATTTACGGGCTTTCCAGGATTTTAATTTTTGTCCCTGACACTCTGAATCCCAGATTTCGTGGAATTTCTGAGTGTTCATAGATCCCTACAAAGGGTTGATTTAACCATGGAAACAAGATTAGATCTGAAAAGAGGGAATTTAAATAATAGATATCATCCTGCCATTATCCTACAAAATAAGGTGAGGTTTTTACAGCTGGTAAGGTCAAAATAAGAGGCTTCATTTTTCTGTCCTTTTCCTCTTCATATTGAAAAAACTTACAGATTGCAACATTAACAACATTAACATTGCAGCTTACAGCAGGGCTCTTTATGACAAGGGTGTCAAAATCTAGCACAGGAATTCAAGGAGGGCAGAAGCTATTTTTATAAAATTGTCATTTGATCTGCTTGGACTATCTTTATCAGAGTATTGTGAGGATACATATAGCAACATATAGCCTTTTTTACAAGAGCTCCCCTGCTTCCTATGTTGAAAATTTGCTGCTACTTTTGCCTAAGCAAAGAATAGAGGAACAGACTAAATAAAGCGCTTTTTTTGTTGACATTTAAATAAATTAATAAAATAAATAAGAGCAACAACAGTTACCAAAAAAAAACAAACAACCCACTTGCCTACTGAAGTAATGACTTTCCAGCTTTTGCTGCTCTCAATTCTACTGCAGTTGCCTCCTCTAGATATATTAAAACTCATATAGATGCATATATTGGACCAGATATTCTCCTACTTGTGATCTCTGGAGATTTCAGCTCTGTGGAAGCTCAAAAAACTTACTGCTTCTGCTCACCTCCTGTTAGCTTGGCACACTAAGTCACACCAGAACTGTATTTATCACTTAAATTTCTGGCATTTTAACATTTTTATTTAGCTAAGTAATTAGTGACAATGTGCAATAGTTAATGGCCATCTTCTAAATTTCAAAGTTTATTCTTAATATTCCTACCTCCCTATCCATATGTGAACCTCCCAGCTGCTAAGCAGGCTTCGGCTGCTGGCTGATCTTAACTCACAGTGAACAAAGTTAGACATGGTAATTTTTAAAAGTGTTCCTATTGTGTTCAGTAGCAGGCAGTGATGGGCATAGTCAGACACATGGTTTCCAGTTCTCTGCTGTCCCAAACCTTACATAATTTCATTAAAGCCAGCAGAAATCAAATAAAAATAGGGCCAAATCAGAATGCCACACCTTTCCAACTGCTTTATCCTGGTGTGAGTGACTGCATAATATGCCAGTCAATGGGAAATCAGCTTTATATTTTTACCATTTAGGAGGAGATTCAAGCAGACCACTGGGCTCCTGTTGAAATGGCCTACATAGGAGTAGGGAAGAAGAATGAAACTTTCTGGCTGTGATTCAGGGCTATTAATTTATTTCTTTTCTTCGGTCATCTTCCCTAATATTTTCTATTGAGAAACTTTAGGAGCCATCAAAAAAAAATTAACCTACGGCCAGAGATAGTTCTGCTATCAGGGAGAACCTGGAGTAAGAGAGAAGGTCATGGGATACAGCCAAGTATGTTAGGCTGTACTCAATAATTTTGTGATGCTAACGTCATCCTGTGCCCTTGTCAAACAGCATTCCTACCTGCACAAACAGATGTAGGAGCTCTACTTTTGGGCTCTGTGCAGTCATGCATCCTAATCCCAAATGGGTGCCCAACATGCCATCATTTCTTATTGTCATACAGTCTTTAAAAGTGTCTCTATCAATTTAGTCTCCAGTGTGTTTTCTGGCAATAAAACCCCAAGGAATTAACTTGTTTGGAAACTGCCTTTCTCTTTAAGGACTAGGTAGCTGCAAGAAGTTCTGTAGTCAGGGGAGGAAACAAGAACATCTTATCCATAATGCCAAACTTATATTCTAACCCCTTAGAGCTCCAATGCCACACCCAATCAAAAGCCCTGGAAGGATCCCTGCTTTGATACTGTCTGTACATTATGTCTTCTACTGATAAAAGAGTCAAATTTCCATACATCCATCAAATTCAGGAGAACTAATCTTATTCCCACACACAAAAAGGAGAAATATAAAAGACTAGTCAAGGGAGACTCAGAATAGTGCACACAGCAAATACTGTATCCCAGTTCCTCATCCAGGACGTATTTGTCTCACATACCACATTCACTTACCACCTTTTATATATACACATATCTGAATTTACATTTACACGTGAATGTATGCATGCATATATGTCTATATGAATATATTTTTTCATTAGTTCAAAAGAAATAGCATAATATAAGAAATATTACCTGCAACTGGGAGAGATCAGAGTTTTTCTGTGGAAGATGGGAGAGCCTGCCTGCAAGTGAAAGTAGTTGAGACCTTGCTTACCAGCTGAAACACACAAACCACAATAACAAGTATGCTGTGAACCACAGCAAGTGATAAGACATTCTGCTTCACAGCTCAGATGAAAAGCATCTATGCAATCAAGTTTAAAAGACCAGTTTTACTCTGAACTGGTCAGTAACTGAAGGTACCCATTTACCACACATCCCTTGAGTAGCAATAAATTGAGTGGCACAGGTCACTCAGTCACCTTTGCCCACTCATCCATACACTAAATGAAGGAACTGACCATGCCTGTTACCAACATCCTTTCCTAAAATGGCCGGCTATGAAACAAAATCAGTAATCTGATGCAATGTTTAGCTTGCTTATATATAGAATCAAGAATGTCTCATTTAACTCTTAGCCTTAGCAGGTATGTCAAATAAGGTAGACACAGTGAATGAGAGTTCTGGCAAAACCTGAAGTCTGATGCTAGACAAGATGACTTTTTTACTGAGAAAATTAATAAGGACTGATGCAGCCAAAAGTAGTCAAGGTTGTTTCTCATTTCATATGGTACTCAGGTGATGACTTTCCCAGGTACTTTACGGAAGAAAGCTCTATGGAAAGCAAGATGGGGAATAAAATGGGGAGATATGAGATGTGTGGCATGCTGTGTAACAAGATTGAAAGACTGGGCTCAAAATAGTTGGGGTGTCCCTCCATGCAGGTGCAGTTGAATGCCAAAGTAGAGGTCATATAGCAGATTCTTGAAATCACCTGAGAAGCTGGTGAAGGAAAGTGGGACTTGTTTAATGCATGATTAAAAAAGGTGAAGGCTTCCTCTGCATATTGATCTGGCAAGGTAGCTTCAGTTACTAGAAAGATGCACACACAGACTGCTAAAGTGAGTTTATCTGAGTTTAGTTATAAGCTTTCTTTGCCATTTAGGTGGTATTTGAAGTGAGACAGCAATAAAAGCAGTTTCTGAGTCATTTGAAAGCATATTTCTGACACCTCAGGTCACCTGTCATTTTATTTCCAGGGCCGACATATAACTACTCTGCATGGAATTTATTTAGCAAAAAGTGAGCCCCAGACAGGGTATCCATGCTTGGTTTCCAATCTAGCCTTCATCAGAATAGCATTGCCATTTTCAAGCCACACAGATAATTTCTTCCCTGTGGTCTGGCCTCAGCTGCCTGAACTCCACCAGAATGACAGAAAGCTGGGAACAAATTAACTACCAATTATTTTTGAAGCTAGCTGCAGTACTTTTATGATGAATATATTTTTTCTTGGCCCAGAACACTTAAAATTAGCAGCTTTTCCTTTTCAGTTTATGGCATAGAAAATCAAGGTTGCTCTTAAGGGAGTGTGAAGCTTCTTTACATATTCCAACACCGTCTCCAAAGGAGCATACAAAACCTATGGCAAAACCTGGAGCTGAAGTCCTATTCCCTGAAACTTCATCCAACTTCAACAGTATCCAGCAACAAAATCTTACCACATATCTTTAGGAAGTATCATATATGGACAAAGTTTCTTTTTCTTTATTATTCATGGCTTTTTTTCCCAGGCTGTCACTATACTGAGACTATCAGCAAATTTTGTGAGAGAAGCACACAAAAAGAACATATCACCTTTTTTTTTATGTTTTGGTCCACTGTTTCAAAGAAAACACTAATTATTTCTCAGTAAGACCACCATTTCAAATATTATTTACATCTCCAGGAGCACTGAATGGCAGAAAACACTGAAGATGTAGTATAAATATTAGAAGTCCAGCTGTCTATTATGTCATGCAATAAATTCTCTGGGAGAGTATTACAGATATCTCACTGGAACAACTAAGGTGTAGCAGGGAATGCATTAACAGAGGTGCAGCAGAGAACCACCATAATCTCACAGATGGGCCAGTTGACCTCAAAAGGTTTTATCCTCTAATACACAGGATTCTGTGTTATATGTATTTTTCTCAGTATTTGTCTTCTCTGTCTGATTGCAAATCCTATTCAAGTGCACACTCCTCTTGCATAATGCAACTTATAAAATGGCACTAACCAATTCTCTTAGCCATTTAATACCTACAGAGTCTGTCCTTTTGGAATACTATAAGCCTATTTTTTTCCTGGCTATGTCATTAGAACATAAGTGTCACTATGCTCCTGATGACTTGCACAAAAGAAGAAGACAGGACTGATTGGAAATGTGTTAATTATATTTTAACTTTGCAATGTGTTTCAGAAAATATTAATAAGACTGAAATTTCAATTATTAATTACATAATGAGTAACACAATGCAGTTTTGCAGTCTAATCCAGGCACATTCCTGAATAATTTAATTCTGAAAATGGTGTAGCACAAAGGGCTTGGATCACAGTGAAATCAAGCAGTACTGGGAATGTAATAGTCTCAGGGCTAAGAAATCCAAATTTTTTTCTCTCCCTGCCCCAATTCAAATGCCCTTCAGTGATAATAATTACATTAGAAAATGTAATCTCAGCATAATATCTAATCAACGAATAATACACCAACCAGTCATTTCTTACATTATTACATAGCAAAACCTGCCCTTCAAAAATGTGCAGTTCCAAGTGTTTGACTGATGATGTTTGTTTCCTGGTTATTCATCATGGGTTTTAGTTGCTCACTATTAGATCTTTCTTCACAATATCTCTTGTGTAAATGGTCATATTTAATATTAGAATATAGGCTAGCTTGCGGGGAAACGATGTGAAAAGAAAATTGTGGAATACAGAAAGTCTTTAGAATATTTTTACTGTGATGAAGAGAAAAAACAAGCTTCTTTCAAAAATATTTGTGAAAAAAACTGAAATTGTTTCTCATGCCTTCCTCCCTCCCTGCCTCCCCCTCGGACCAAATGCACATATGCTAGAATTTACTGAAAATCAGACAGACAAAGGACTTGAAGGGAACACTCCCACGCCTGAAAAAAAATCACATGCCGGCTACTGCAAGGTGAATGAATGTGATCTCCTGACACCAGCCCCTCTTGTCTGTCACCATTTCATCTCTCTCTCTGTGCCCTCATCAAGCTTCTTTCACTGCCCTCTGCAGCTTGAAACATCTTGCTGATAAAGGGCTGAACTGCATTTCTGCAAAATGTTTCATTTTGGCATACTGGCATTTTCTGACAGCAGCGAGCACCCATATAACTTTAGGTTCAACACTGTGTCAGGGGCGGGAAGGATGCTAGAAGTGGAAGAGTGCAGGAAGCCTAACCAGGGAACACTTTTATCAGGCTTCTTACCAATCTTTGGTGGGCTGCCACATCCTTGCATGTCTCAAGGAGCTATCACAGTGACCTTGGCACCATCCACACATCAGAGAAAAAAGCAGAAGGAAAAAGTGGTGACCACTGTTTTTTTGTTGAAATCTCTCCTGGATTCACAGTGCCATGAGAATGTGTACAGATACAGGAGCCAGATGGAGCAAACGCTGGTGTCTTTCAAATGCCACTACCGCAGGGAAAGGCGCGCATGCACTCACACACACAAATTAAGGGAGGGAACACCAGCCTTGAGTGAGAATACATAAGGTTGCTGTGGGCAGGAGGGCTGGGGAAAGGAACAGATTGCTGCTCTGCTTCTTGCACCTGAGGGCCCTGCCAAATTGTCACTCAGGCCAGAAGTGGCAGCATAACTGCAGACAGGTAATCCCTGCCAAGCCATCCCCAGCCAGCCTGAAGGGAGCCAACATGACCTCCTGCTCACCCCGCAAGCTGGCCAGCTTCCAGGTAGCCAATGTCATCAGGAAAGGGTTGCTTCTCTGCATGTGCTTTTGTCTTTCTGGTTGAAATATGCCCCTCTGTGTTTCAGTGACGCAAGCTGAGCCACGGGGAAACAAACAGGGGTACTGCAGGTTTTTCGGTTGTTGCTGCCTACTGCAAAAAAACAAATCTTGCTTCTTTTAAAGGATAAGTAAATTTTCAAATGCTGGTGAAAACCCTTGCAATGGAGACTGAATGACTGCTGAAAACATGGGAGATATTATTTCTTTAACCATACACAGACAACTGTATTCTCCTCAGCTCTTTTCTACCTGCTTACTGCACAGTTCCACACTCATTCTCAAACCCTAACAGAGAAGAAGCCACAAGTGTTGGTGCAAATATCCACTCTCATGAGTGTCTGCTGACAAAGCCATCATTGTGAAAGTGTATCCTGGGTGCAAGCTAGGGATGCCAACATAATGCAACGTGGAGCCATCTAGTCATATGCACCAAGTTGTTCATTATTGTTAGTTTTATGGTTATGAGGTTTTTTAATGCTAATTAGGCTTATTTAGGCAAAGCTGAAGTGCTCAGCCTGGAAAGCACTCACTGAGTTTGAGATCACATTGTGTAAAATGAATATATCTTCTTACTCCTGTGTGAAACACCACTCGATTCAACCAATGAACAGCAACAGAAATTACTACATAGAAAAATGGAAGTTTCCTGTCTAATAGCAATACTGAAAGCAGGATTTGTCTATGCTTATGCTTGTGGAAAATAAATTCCACTGAAACAATTTAGGTCTCCTTTGGCTCTGTTCCTTACTTGGCCTAAAACCCTTTCTGCACCTCCTTCTCTTCCACTTCATTTTGCCCTGTAACCTGATGAAAGCAGCACTTACTTAGTTGATATTTCTTTGACACCATATGTGCAATTTGCACCAAAAAAAGGTTTTGGCTAAAAACAGACATTTACTTCATACTTCTTTTACAGTCAGAAGCATAGACTTAAATTTCTTTAAAAAAATAAAAATTCTAAAAGTGCCTATCTCCCTTTTCCAGAATGAATCCTAGAGATATTTTTTTTCTTTTAAATCTTTACCTTACACTACACTCTATCTTGATAATGCCACATATAATGGCATTCTAAAGCAAATGTTTTCTTGCTTCACAGTGCCTTTTGAAAAATGACAATTTGATGCACAGAGACCAAACTGGGGTTGGGGGGAGAGATTCCTGGCTCAAGTTTTATAGAGTTAGAAAAATTCCAACATTGCCAAGCAAAAGAGCGAGAGGAGAGGATTCATGCCAAATGTAGAGGATTATCTTCCAGAACCACGAGCACAGCTCTGGTAACTGCAGACCAAGCCCACATTGTTCTGGAAAAATGCATTAGACACAAAGGAAAATTTCTCTTAACAGAGCAGCAGGGTTTCTTTTTCTTACTCTGCCCCTCCTTTCTTTTCCTTTTAAAGGATCTTATTTTTAAATGTAACAACATTTTGGGCAATGGCAACTTTCCTTGGTCATCAGCCATGCAAGGGAAAAGCTACTATAGCTTTATTAGTTTGCAGTCCTATATAGGTATATAAGAAGAGCCGTGTTATCAAGTGTTGTACAGTGACCATATTTGTTCAAATGCACATAATAATGAGCCCAGCTGAGTAGAAATACATTTTTTTAATAAAAAATGCTTTCAGCATAGGTTTGACAAAGTAAACTTCATTAAGTTTATGACTGCCAGCCTAATTAGCATTAAGATTTTGCATGTCATTTAGGAGACCCCAGTGCTAAGTGTTTATGTTGCAAGCAGTTTACCTGCATACACCCCTAACCCCACTGCAGTCTGAGCAGATACCAGCATTTCACAGAATTATAGAATCATAGAACCACAGAACCATAGAATGGCTTGGGGTAGACAAGACCTTAAAGATCACCTGGTTTCAACCCCCCTGTCATGGGCAGGGACGACTTTCACTAGACCAGGTTGCTCGGAGCTCCATTCAACTTGGCCTTGAACATTTTCAAGGATGGGGAATCCTGGGGAACAAACTACAAGCATTGCCCTTGTTCACAAAACTTAAGCAAAAGGATGCAGTGATTTTTCCAGTCACAACACAGAGCTGTTCACAGGGTAGAAGCAATGTTCTGATGCTTTAAAATCTACATATATAGATTTTATTATAGCTTTTTTTAACATTTTTAATATAGTTCGTTAGTACTTTTGGCCTGTTAGTACATTTGTACAATATTCCTGAACTGTTGTTTAATATTTCTTGTCAAGGATTCCAACAGATAAAGATTTTTAGTAAAGGACATCTTGTCTGTAGAGAATGTACTTAGAAAAAAGACAGGCATATTGCTTGATACAACTGAGTCAAAACTACTCAGAAGACTCAGAAGCCTTGAAGCTGTTCCAAGAAGGGCAGATGACGATGAAGAGGAGGCTGAAGGGGTGGTCTTTTGTGACCATCGACTCAGTTCTGAGAGATGTGACTGAAGGAGATCCCATGGGACACACAGTTTTAGGAAGTGGGTGTAACAGATGATGGATGTATTGTTGGATATCATAGGATGAAACTGTAGCACCTCTCTACCTTGATGTGTGTCCTTTAGAAATGATTCCTATGCACCCAGCATGCTGTAAATAAATTAGTGATTTTTGCTTTCTAATACTCAAAAACAGCCTTAGAGAATTCTTTCTAGCCATTTTAAGCATCAGTTCAGATTCAGAGAGATTCCACAGAAAATGCTGCACTGGGTTTAATTTATATATAGGTACCAAATAAAACCAAAGCATTTCCCAAAATAATGTAATTATTTTCCATTATAGGCATGCTATATCTATGCATTAACCAGTTCTATAATAGAGTAGTCCAAGAAAACATTCAATTTTGAAGGACTGCAACATAATTATTTTTGCAGCATAGCAAGCATGCACTGTAAGCAAAAAGGTGGCTGTGGTTCCCACCCTCCTTTCATGACACACAGAAATCAAACAGTTCTCCAGGAATCAGCTCACAGTATCAGTTATTCTGATTATTATTCTGGCAACAGTTACATATTTATGACTTAATAAGTGATACTCTTGCAGGACAAGAAGCAACACCACAGTGCAAGGACATACCCTGATAAAACTGAAGACAATGACAATTCTGTAAGGCAATCAAACCACTCTTTAAGTGGTTGGTGAATACATGGAAGATGGGAACCTGAATCCAATGCCTGAATGAGAAGCTGAAATGTTTTTCTTAACAGAGTGGTAGGAGTGTAGAGGAACATTTTGTCCCTTCAGAGAAAAGGCTTCACTTAGTGAAGATATCATTGAGTTTACAGGCATCTTTTATCATCATGCAAAAATATCTTTATTGCTGAAGTCTTTGTCCTCACCTCAGTTAGTCCAATATGGTCCTGCCTAGATAACCTACTTCTCAGAAACTCTTCTCCCAACTCCTAATTCTCACTTTCACCCACAGACATCCTGCAAATCTAGAGCTGGGCAAAAACTGGAAAATGTAGCTTGAGGGAAAACACTTATTTCCAAAAATACTGTTGTATCATTGTGAACTGCAATTCAGAAATGTAACAGCATGCACACAAGGGAAATCTATATAAATACGTATATATATATATTTAAAAATTATTTTAAAATATAGAAAATTGAATCCTTCCAAACAATCCTCCAAAATTCTCTACCTCTCAGTTCTCCAAATGACTTCAGGGCTGGTAACAAAACAATACATTTTCCTCAGTCAAGTAAACACTCCTTTGAAATCTGCTTAACATGTATGCACTCCTTCATCAAAACCCTGACAGTTTTGAAATAGAAAATTATTAATAAAAATTACTCCTACAGGAAAGGAAAACTTTCATTTGAATGCACGACCATATTTAATTCATCAGTCCGCTTATAGTCATCTCATTCTCTAATACATCCTCCACCAGTGTGGTTAGGAAAATAGGATACTGACAGTTGTGTCAGCAGTTTGACTCTTATTAGTTTTGCAGCTGAGTAAAACAGCAGTTGTGATCCCTTCATGATCACGTCCCCAGCTCAACTTGGCCTAGTTTAGCTTGCCAGCATTAAGTCTGATGTTAGCCCCAGCAAGGTAATTAATTTCACATTTGTGGTACACTTTATATTGCAGCTCTTACAGGATAATTCTCCAAAGTTGTGTGTCATATTATGTCCTTAGGTGTCCTCAGGTGAAGAGTGTGTAAGGCAAAAGAGTGACACGAGGACATGTGGGTCATTGTTTACTCTGCCCCACAGCAGCGTACATACAAAATTAAGCACTTGCATGGTAGCATACGTACACATGTGTCAAAGGGCTGGCCAGAGGGAGAGACTCAGTAATCACACTGTCATATAATTAGCAAGCTCAACGCTGTTATATATTGCATCTTTCTTTTATCTTTAGCAGGCTATAAATTCACCTGCCTCAGGACTAATGCTCACTTCCCAACCCACACTTCCCAGGAGACCAAGCTATGATATGAAACAACTTCCCAAAGACATCTTTTTCCTCCATCTCTGTGTAATTCCATATTCTGCTCCCACAAAGATACAAACCTAGTCATGCACCAGGCTGATATCTTGCAAGCCCCTGGGCTGAACCCTGTGGCCTCCATTCAGGCAGGATGGGGGTGGCTGCGGCTTCTCAATGGGAATCAAACAGTAGCTGTCACATCTGCACTTATTCAGAAATTAAACTCATATTTGGTTGCATTGGGAAATCCTCAGTGAGGGAGGTGTTTTTTCATGAGCAGCAGAAAGGATTGCAGGAAGCACTATCAACATTACATCTGTTTGCACACACTACAGTTTTAGAAAATCCTTAAGCCCAGACATTTTAAGTCTAGATAGGACTACTGAGAGCCATTCCTCTGACCTCCTGCATCACATTGATTTTCACCCAGTAATTCCTATAATCAGGTTCAATGTTTCATAATATTATGTTAATAAAGGTCTGTAACTTTGATGAAGCTATTTCTGAAATACAGAGAGTCTGCTGCATTTCTTGGTAATCTGTACCTTTAGTTTCACATTTTTTGTGCTTTATCAGCAATTGTATTTTTGGTGCTTTCTTTGTACAGACTGACATTTGATTTCATTTGCACTTTTTAACCTGGTATTGAACAATGGGAGCAATTTCACAAATGCTATATGACAAAGGGAATATCACCTCCAAAGTCCTGTTCATTACTCCAATTCTCAGCATATAAAGGACTATATACACATTTCATATGTAGACTGAATATTTGGAGCAAAGAGATCTGTTGCTAGCACGTACACAATGTAAAGGCACTATCACAGACCACACAAACCATTATTAAATCCAATCATTTTGCTTACGGTGTCACACTCTGTTTCATGTGCACACTCTGTTTCAAGTGTATCTCTTTGCTCACAGAGGTGTGTATTTCACACATTTGGTCCTGTACATATGGTCTGCATGTGTTTGTTTCTAACTTTGTGGTCTTTCAGCTGGCTGCATGAAGAAAACACAGTCTTTGATTGGAACCACAAGGCTCGAGTACTCTAAATTTTTCTCTATGTCATATAGACAAAACCTTCAAACCCTGCAGAACCAGCCTGTTACAAGCCTAGAAGTCATAGCAGATTTGCCAGCTTCTGTAGGTTTTGGTTTTTAGGAAACTGGAGTAAACTTGGGAAAAACTTTAAACAGCTCCTGCTTCATTTGTGCTGCTTGTGGAAATTCTGCTATACTAGTGATTGTGCAAATTATTTGCTTTGGGACCAAGTAAAATCCAAATCCAAATACTTAGAGTCTCCTTTTTTATTTAAAACTATTCCAAGATAAATCTGCCTGAACATATCCTTTTGGGTTAAAATCTCTCCTGTGCTGCATTGCAGGCTTAATGTGTTTGACAACATAACTGCAGAGAGACAAGCAGCACAATATACAGCGTTGCCTGAGAGCTGTGAAGCTACTTGTGGGACCACAGACCTCCAACAACCATTTCACGACATTTAGAAAAGGCATTTTGCCACACACACAGTGTGTTGGGAATGCCAGTACACTCAGGAAGATTAGGTGGTCCTTTGTATTTCACCTCTGTACCCATGCTCTGACAAACCTTACTGCCATTGAACCTCACAGGTGAAAGCTAATGGGGAAAGAAATTACTCTTTAGGAAGTTGCCTCTGATGTCAGAGGTGAATCTGGATTAACTGTGCAAAAATACACCCTTGGAATATGTAAGAGGTCAACCTGCCTGGAGGCCTTTGGGAAAAAACTCCTTCACTTTTCATTGTTTAAGATGAGCTTCAGTCACATAATCCTGTTATGAATAAAACTCCCAATTTCCTACAATCCTTGCCCTAAGAATTAAAAAATATTTTCATTTTCTTTTGTGCTGCCTGTACACTCAGATGAGTTTGTAGGCACCTATCTGTCAAGTGGGCTTTGTTCCCTGGCTATCCATCCGTTTGCTGATCTCATTAGTCAGTTTGATTGGCAAGATACTGTATTCTGTTTATGGTTATTATGGAGATTTATAATTACTATTAAAATTCCAAAGACAAAGTTCATCTTTTTTCCCTGATGTCACTGAGACATTTAAACAATAGCAGTGATTAATTTAAACTGAAAAATACATTGTTGCTCCTTGTAAATCCAAATGTCTCTTTGTCTCATTTATGCCATTATCTTAGTGACTTGTGAATTCCTTGCTGAGCCTGGAACATTTTGATCAACCTGTTGCTATTGAGAGAAGTTGTCTGTTTCTCTGACCATTTCCTTGCATCAAATTCAGCTCACACTGACTGCAGCACACACCATGTCCCTTGGCCAAAGGAAAACTCCATTCATTCTTCAGCAGTCAGCATATCCCACAGGTGAGCAGATTTTCAAATCCTGTATATAGCTATTTACAAATCACTCATTATTACTACTCACTTCCCATGCATCAGGACTAGTTATTTGCAAGTGTATGTCCTACTCACACATACTCACATAGAGAGACTTCTAGAAGGATGAAGAAAGTATGGGCTGCTCCAGCATCTCTCTCCCTGTGATTTCTGACACTACTTATGTTGTTGTTGCCATCTGCACATTGTCCAATGCATCCATCTCTGAGAAGTAAAAATGATAATAAAAACCCTCACCTGATTAGAAGTCCAAGTGAACTACAAGAAAGAAAACTCTTTAAAACTACAGTGTTCAAAAGGTGATGGTGGTGGTGTTCTGTGATACAAATTTCAAAAGCCATACACTTCATTCCAATAGTTGAAACAAAAGTACTTTGCATAAGGCACATTAAATTGGTCAAAGACAAAGAGATGATACAACCATAAGACATGTGAAACAAAAGTTATTTATTAAATGAAAATCATATTATGCTTTTAGTTACATTTTCCAAGTGGCTGAGAAGGCCAATGATATCCTGTCTTGTATCAGCAATAGAGACCAGCAGGACCAGGGCAGTGATTGTCCCCCTGTACCCAGCACTGGTATACTGCACCTCCAGTACTCTGTCCAGTTCTGGGCCCCTCACTACAAGAAAGACATTGGGGTGCTAAAACATGTCAAGGGAAGAGCTACAAAGCTGGTAAAGTGTCTGGAGCACAAGTCTTATGAGGTGCAGCTGTGGGAGCAGGAGAAAAGGAGGCTCAGGGAGGACCTATAACTACATTCTCTATAACTACCTAAAAGAAGGTTGTAGCAAGGTGAGTGTTAGTCTCCTCTCAGGTAACAAGGAGCAGAACAAGAGGAAATGGCTTCAATGGCTCCTGTGTTGGAGGAGATTTAGATTAGGTATTAGGAAACTTTTCTTCACTGAAAGGGTCGTCAAGCACTGCTGGAATCACCATCCCTGTAAGTAATAAAAAAATGCATAGATGTGGCATTTGGGGATAAGGTTTAGAGGTGAATATGAAGGAGTCTATGATTCTATACAAAGGAAAGACATTTATACATTCTGGAGACTGGTAGAAAATCTCCAAGAGACTGGGGACTGATAGGAAAACTTCTCCCCACACTGGAGGAAATGCAGCAACTTGGTGTGGAAAATTATATTTTGTGTTTATCTTTTTGATATTGTCCCACCTCTATGGCTAGAGTTAAACCAAAGGATACAAGTAGTTAAATATTCTGAAAAAAAATTATAAATGATAATAAACAGGCAATGATAAAACTGTTCAGGTGAACAACTTCAAAGATTTATCTTCAAAGGATTTGTCTGGGCTACCAGTTATGAAAAATCTGTCTACCCAGATATGAAAATGGTTTTCTATTATTAAGCACAGGATGAGAAGTTATTTAACAGTTATAGAGCCTCAAGCCAGAGAATAGAGTAAGTTACCAACAAGAATGTCAACTGACAGTGAGTCATGCTGCAAGAGATGGGAAAAAGAGAGGAAAAGAAGGTCCAGCAAGGAATTCTATTTAATTCATGCCAGAGATGGAGGTGAGCAGGGTATATATTGCCCCAAACATTTCAAGAAAAAAATAAATATACAGAAAGGCTTTTATTATATTGTAACTTCATGATCTGTGTGTTTTCTAACTCTAGATAAATGAAAATATACTTTGCTAATTAAAAGAAGCATGTTTTGCACCTATTCTCTCTACTTGCTAACCCCACTTTCCCCAGAGAGCAAGGATTTTCAGATGCTATATACATCTATAACTGTTGCAGACAGACAACTTGGAGAATGGAGAACACCACCATCTGCCTCACTCTCAAGAAATCCATCCTAGTGTACTTGAACCAGGAGCTTTTTCAAGAGTGATGAAAAGAAATTCAGGGCTATCTCCAAAGTGCATATTCAGGAATACTTAAAAGGTGGTGGTTTGCTTTTTAAATGTGATACCAAGACAGTAAGTGTTAAGGCAGAAAGTGTGTTACATATTCCTTCTCAATATCCAGAAAGAGTTCTTTCCACCCCACATCACAAGTTTAACTCAATGGAAAATGTGAGAAAAGTGTATGAGGTGTGAGGCCTGAAACATGCTTGCAAGTCCTGTTAGTCAATTAATGCACATCTGCAAGGTCACTGTTTTGTAGGTGTCTACAACACATCTCTTGTAGGCATCTTCTAGTCGAATCAGATGGTCAACACAAGCAAGGCACATTGTCAGGCAGGCACTGGCTTATTTTTTTTATTTTGGAAAGCCATACCCCACCCATGAACTTTTTTTACTTATTTGTCCTTAAACAACCTTGTTTGCCTTACTACCAGACTGTTCTGTGATAATGTCCTAAAGGAGTTGCACAAAGCTGCTAAAATCAGGAAACCTGCTTATAGAGAAACTGGTTCCTCTTTGAGAAGTTAAGGCTACAACTGCAACTCATAAAAGGAGAAGGCTATATAAAGTGGTGTGGGTATAAAGATTTTTGCTTCTGAAAGTGCAGCAGTGGATTAAATTCTGCTTACTAATAGACAACCATATAAAAACTTTTCTTACAGAGAGGAATGATGAGAATAAATTCCTTAGAGTCTGAGTCATTCATTACCCACTGTGTCATGTAAGTGCATATGTGTTAAAGGCACTAGCATGCTTTCACACCTGTTCTGTCATCATGCTCAAGATATTCTTTAGGGAGACTTTTACAATTACAGAAATATGGCACAAAACCATGCAGCCACAAACCTTTATATTCCCTCCAAATTGTCCCATTAGAGTTCAAATGGGACTGAAAAAAAAAAGAGAAAAACTTTCAGTGTCTGTCATGTCCACTGACCATGCATTTCCATGAGAGAAGAATGAGCTCATCTTTCATGAGTTTCAATAACTAGATATGAGTGTGGGTCACAACACTGAGATTAGAAGATATTGACTGTCAGGTTTCCTTGCATTAGCCCGTGTGGAGGGTGATGTCCACATTTTCCAGTGTTCTCATGAAAGGGTGTTTTGTTTACTCTGGTTCCATCAGCTCCACATTCTGAATGAGATTCGCTCTCTTAAATCAACAAATTATATACACACTCTGTGAGATGCGAAGAAAAAAACATACTGAAGGTGAAGAGATAAAAAGAATATCTCAGAGATGACTTCAGCATGGATATAGGAGTATAGCTAGCAGACAAAAGCCACACGTGAGGTAAGCAAAATGCTGAGGGTTTGGACCTGGAGCCAGAAAAAGCCTTGGTGGATGTATCTTTTTTCAATAATGAACTCCCACCAGAGCCTACACTTTATGAGCCTGACACATCTAAATTACGTTCAGCAACATTTAAATGCTGAAATAATAGGATAAATTCAAACCAATTAGAGAGCATATGGAATATTGCCTTCCTAATGGTATGCATAAGCATCTCCTGTCAGATTTATCAGATTAAAGACTCCAACTGCTGGCAGTGATCAGATCTGCGGTGATAAACGGGCACAGGGACAACGAGCAGAGTTGCATGTGATCTTTGAGGTGGGTCTAACACAGAAGGAATCTGCATTGCAGTTGGAGGCTTCTCCCTTTGTTTCAAGGAAGCAGGAAAATTGCTCTGAATTCTCAGCCCAATCGAAGGCCATTGTTTTACCAGGTCAATGCCTTGGATGAAGCACATTTTTCTTTTGTTATCTGGGCATTGCTGTCCCAAGATGAATGCCCCAAAGAACACCCCATTTAACCTTCAGATGACAATGAAAGACTTTCCTTCCATTCTTCTTGCACAAAGTAGTAACAGTCAAAAAAATGTCAGCTTTTAGCTGAGACAGAAAGGCTAATTCCTGAGACTGAAAAAAGATATATAAAGCTCCTTAAAATATCAGAAAGTAGAAAACAAAGTACCAGCAACATCATCAAACCATCAGCCTAAGGCACACACCAAGCATGAAAAATGTTTGCCCAAATTGCTGAAGTTTAGCAAAATTACAAGCAACTCAAAAAAAAAAAGGGGGGGGGGCATGTTACACCTTTGTGTTTGATAATTTTAGATTTTAAATAAACCATAACTGAGGTAGAAGTCCTCGTTTATGTATGTTAAATCAATCCAAGGCTTCTAAGACCCTTGAATGTCTGAGATTGCCAGTTTAGGAGTTTCAGCCTGAAGGATTGCAGTGATGTTAAGTTATTGCAGGTCAGCCTCCAGATGCACAGCTGAGGATCTGGTGTGTGCAACTGTTTTAACCACTTGAAAATGCCCTACATATGCCCTACATGCATACGGCTTTGATTTAAGATGCACTGTGCCAACCGAAATGCTTCCAGGTGTTCTTTGAGCCTCTCCTGTTACCTGCCTGCTAAGACACAGCAGCATACTGAGGTGCTGTCCTAAATATGGTGTCAGCATCGCGTCAGCCCCAAAGCCCATCTGATGACAAGCTGCACTCCAGAGAAAAGGCCCTTGTTCTCTGGAGACTCTTAGCTGATGGAATACCCCCTCATACACCAGTAACCCTGTGTATCATATCGGTCCTGCCCTGGGAAAGCTGTGTGCATGAGTCTCCAGTAGCATGGACTGGAAAGTATTCCAAGTTAGGCATGTAGACCTATCAGGAAACCATAAATCCTCTCCTCAATAGTGACATTAGCAGAACTACTTCAAATATTTAGGATCCTGGCACAGATATGACACAGGACTATTTAACCTGCCCACAATTGACTTAAAAGGCAGCCAGTCATAAGAATGTAATTCCCCCACTAATCCTTAGTTCCCGCTTCTACAATATACTTTCCATCTGTGTTCCTTCATCTCCAACCCTCTTTTTACTTCTCATCACTTTCAGGAAGTACCTTCTCCAAAAGGAAATTCAGCACCAGGGATTTAAGTAAATGCAGGCTAGATACTCTCAGAATTAAAGTTTTTCATTTGTCACACAATACTTGGTATTTTCTTTTTGTTCCTGGAGGCATCAGATTAAATGATCCATTCAGCTTGAATTTAAACACATTAACCTAGCCAATTTTTTAAAATGTTATGACTGGCAGGAGCCTGGCTTTTCAACACCCATGATCACCATTGTTCTACACTATTACCTGGGGTCAAAATGAAATTTAAGAGTACTTAACGAAACCTATTTTTCCTGCAGCCTATGCACTTGGAAATTGTCATTACATCTGTTTCGTGTTCTGAGAAGCAACAATACAGTGTGATTAAATACTGGCCCATTTTGATTCCTGACTGACATAAAACCCTTCTTCTATTTACATATTTCATCTGGCTTCCTCACTTGGTCAAAGAATAAGTGTACAGCCAGCCATGTAACTTTCCCTCATGTTTTGCCAATGCCTCACTCTTGCATGCAAGACACGTTTGCTCCAGAAGCAATTTTCTATTGTTTCCAAAGCCTTACTTCCACTTATGGCAATAGGGTCTTAAGCACAAGGCTGAGACACAAAACCTCTGCAGCAGGAAAAGCAGCTAGATTCCTAGAATTCCACTGAACTGATTTCACCATGCCCTGACTTTAAATATTCTTTTTTCATAGTATTAGAAGGTGATGATTAAATTAATAGATGGCTAGTCAAAACACAGTGTAATGAGAACAATAAAGTACTTTCTGTTTGTAGCTTTAGTTTCAATACCCACAAAGAAGGGTCTTGGCTGAGGGATCAGGTGAGTCAAGAAATAAGAAGCAAGCTTATTTCTTTTGATCAAATTGTAGTACTGCTCTCATAAGAGACTATGATGTTAGAGGCTTCAGAGTGACTTGTCACTTCCTTCCTCAGGTATTCTTATGGACTCAGGTTTATGTCTCTTGCATTTCTTTTGTGCCTTGGTTGGAGGAACAGGGTAGGAATTTCCAACCTCAAAATATTTCGATCAGACGAATCTGAGATAAAAAGAAGACATCTTTTACAGCAAAATGAAGAGTAGGGACAGATGAAAAATGTGTAGCTCCACTTAAAAGAGCAAAATTAATAATTATCACACTATTTTCTTTAATCTCTCCATGTTGAAAAGCAAACATAGCATGTTATTTTCACACATCAGAATTTGTTTTTACTGCAAATACCAACAACAGTTGTTGATAGAAAAGGGGACAAAATAAGGTGACTTTAAAAGCATTCCTTCCTAAAGAGCCATGGAAAAGTTCCCAGGGCATGAAACTAGAATAATGGCCTGCCATAAACTCTATCTCCAGACTTGATAGTAAAATTTGATGAGACTAATACATCTGCATTCTAAGGCAGCAGAATCCAGTCTGTTTTCACCCAGAAAAAAAGAAAACAAAACCTGTAACCCAGCTATGCTCATACATTCTGCCATGTGAAAGTGAAATTTCAGAAAATCAGGATGACTGTGTAGGCATACAGGCAACAAAACCAGTAATTTCTTTATGCCTGTTGCCAAAATATAAAGACAGTAAATTAAACTTTTATCTCTTCTTCCTTTCATTCAAATTTCATGGCCACCGTGTCAGACACTGTGGAGTCTCACCAACCTCTATTCTGATGTGTATGAGTAAAAGCTCCTGTCACAGAAACACGGCACAAATACATATCTTCTTAGATACTCTTGTTTTTCTCTGAGACACGCTGCTCTGGCAAAAGGCAAAGCCAAACCGTGTCATGCCAGCCAGTGCTGAGCACAGCTGCGATGGAGCACTGGACAGACAGCCCACCCTGGAGAGGCAGAGCAGCAGATCCGAAGTGGCTGAATTGTTGCCCCGCCCTTAAATTGCTCTTTCTTTGCATTGGCATGTCGCAACCCTCCCGCAACCTTGCAGGAAGTAAGATGCGTGGATACCAAGGATGCACATATTTTTTCAATGCCTTACATAAGCATGCCAGGAGCCACACTGTTAGAACTGGAGCAGGTAAAGCAAGCATAAATACAGTAAGCTACAGAATCATTAGTGGGAAACAGTGGTGTCCAGACTCAGAAGTTTGACACCAGAAAACTGTAGCTGTGTATTTACTTTTGCATTACCCTACTCTTCAAGCTCTTGCTCAGGGCAACTCTCTGATGGAAGAGGAGACATCAGGGAGGCCAGGGTGTCACACAGCCTGGTAGATGTCTGCTCTTCCAAACCTCTGAGACCAGCATGGCTCATGCAGTGCAAGCACACGCACAGTGGCACAGTTCCCTACAAAGAATTTGTGATGATCACACTTGACATCTGACATGTGGGTGGGAGAGCTGAGGCATACGTCCCAGAGAAAATATGCAGAAGATCCTTTCAGAGAGCTGTGAGCCAGTGAATAAAGGAGATTTAATCACTCAGTTGCTCCTAGTTTGACTCTTTTCACTTTTACCTGGCTGTTACACAGCGCCCCGAGGCAGTCCTCTCCCATTCTGTCCCAGCACCTGAGATTTGCCAGGGAAAGAGGGCCCTGGAGACTTGCCCCCTCCTGACATCACAAGGAGCTGGGCCACTGTACAGGTTGTCTGCTCCACCTTCATCCCTGTGGAGGCAGGGGCAGCCTTTGCACTGTTTTGCAAAGCTCTGTCACACTGTGTTGTTACATTACAATGTGCAACCATCAAACAGTTTGTTCAATTCCTTCTTGATTAAATTCAGGTTCATTAAACCTAAGTAATGTCTCTGTTTAGTTTTAATAGCAACCATATTTCCATTCTAACTGTCTTTCTGAATATCTTCTTCCCCTTTTAGACCTTTCTGTGACCTCAGAGCATATTATGTCCCATCCCATTTTTTATTTCCTTTCTCAGTCTTTTTCTTTCCATGCAGGCAGTTTCCTCCCTATGAACTTTGTTGAAGCATCTCTCTGGTTCCTGCCTTTTAGTATCTCCAGGGGTCTGATTGTGAATGCAGCCCTTGAAGCTGAATCAAACAGGCACCTTTGTCCTGAGATGATGGAAAGTTAGCTGCTTTGATTCCTGTTGCTATTGCGTGCGGCGGATAAAAGTGGTAATGCTTAGACAAATCAGCCGTTTTCCTGGTGGTTGTATAACTCTGTTCAGGTTCCATTTTTACACAAACATGATCTTTCTGCACAGACTACCTACATCACCTAATTATAATTCCTTCAATACATTAATTTGCATTTAGCATAAAATGTACACGCTAACAGGCTACAGTGCAAATGAAGTGTAAGGGATGCCAAAATAAAAACCTATAGGAACCTAAAATCGGCAGAGGAAGTCAGAGCAAATGCAGCTTCAGCTCTCCTCACTGAGTCGACAGGCACTGAGCACAAAGCTGTACAGGCTATGGAACCTGCCTAATTGCCCCTCAGAGATTACCTCACCCACTCTATGCACCTCCCTCCTATACCCTGGGAGAGCCTTCACAGGTATTGCATGTGAGAAATGATTGCTTTCAAATAGCTGGAGGCTTTAGTAAGGAGCCCCTTTTTTAGTGACTAGATTTCTGCCAGAACAGGAAAGAATATTGAAGTAAATGAAAAAAAAAGGCACATCAGAGTTCGGCATGCCAGGTATACACGGGTTGAAGCAAGGGAACTCTGCCCTCCTTTTCACTTATGAGCACATCTTTCCTTCCCAGCTCTCTTAGAGAATGTCCTTGAGTTCTCCTTATATGTACGTTTGTACCATGGGAGAAGAGGGAAGTTTACTTTAAAGCCATTTTAAAGGCTTTTTTTTAATGACACTTTGAGTCAACAGGAGTCTGCTTTCTGTTTTGGATTGCAAATATAATCCAAAGGGGATTAGTGTAGTGCTGAGGCTAGGCTAAACTGGATCAAAAAATGTTAAAGCATAATGTACCCTATCTAATGTTTAATAATAGCTGTTGTTTTAGAGTACTTCTGTCATTTTAGATTTTTTATTAATTTTAGTAGCAACATAATCATTCAGTGTTAAAATTGTTCCTATGTTACCTTGGATGCCTTTTGCAAAAGCAGAAGCTTTTATAACAATATGTCAGTCTTCAAAGCAAGGAACTGCAAAGACTTAGAGCAAATTTTGACCAGAGCCAAGAGGGCTGCTATTCTGTACAATTTCCCTGCACTGGAGTAATTGTGTTTTTGGCGTTGAGGGTTTTATTTGTAGGTGAAATAAAGCAAATCACTTTGTTTGGTGAATAGTTATTAGAGAATCTGCAGGGAAACCAGAGAGATTTTTTTCACAAAGCTGGATCATTCTATGAGTTGGCTTACAGCACAGCTCCTCAAGCCTGTATTAGCAAAGAGACAGGGAGAGCGATCTGGAGGGGGAGAAGTCTATCAGCCACTGAGTGGGTGGGTGGGAACTTAGTTGCCTTGATTGAAAAATCACACTTGATTGAAAAATGCCTTGCAGTTCCCCCATAGGTGAGTATAACTGATACAGCAGAGAAACTGGGAGGCACAGGTCAAAATGTGGGGGAATCTAAATATTCTTTTTAGTCATGACTGATCAAATAGGTTTAATAATTATGTTTCACCCTGACATGATAGCAAAGAGAACAGACCTCAAATCTGAAGAGCAGGTATTTACCACTGAAAAGTCAATTCCTCTGTCACTAGCTTTTGCAATAGTTTCACTATAATTATGAGTTTAATATCTGAAATTCGTTGATTTCATATTTGCATGCATGTATGCTAACTAAAATTAATTAATTTTAATTGCATACACCAATTACAACATCAGGCTCATTTTCCAACATATTATTCCTTGCTGATTACATATCCTCTAAGATTGCTTTAATTTTTCATTTTGTGCTTTAAAGTCAAAGAATAATATGTATTTCTAATTAAGCTCACTTACATATCTCACTGCTGATTAAATCACTATTTAATATTTTATAACACAAGCCACCTTTAATTTCCCCCACTGAGAGCAAAAGCCTTGCAGACTCTTTTCTTTCTCCCCTCTGTTTCACTGACCTTGCCAATGCTGTGTCGCTACAGGCAGATTTCTTCCATCTTCACAGCAGAATGCCAATGAACCACCTTGTTGACAGACACTCATCCCTGCCGGGGGAGGCAAGCACCTTTCTGACCACAGCACCCGCTCGAAAGAGATCAGCAACCTGCCACCATCACTAGGAGCAAAGAAACAGACACTCGGAAGAGATTTTCAGCAGTGTCTTGGGGGATTGCAGGTTTTGCTGAAAGTCTCTGGAGTTGACACATTTAAAACCTTTTAGGGGATCCTGGAAGTCCCCTGTTGGTGCCTACCAAGGGCTGAAGGTTGAGAAATGAAGAGAAAAAGAGGATTCTTCTCTCTCTGACAATCAGCACTGCAGAGTGAAACTTGCCAGTCAGTCCTGACCCATGATTGCACTGGTAAATCCAAAGTCTGAGCAGAAATTGGCAGAAAACCTTGAGAGTCCCAAGACTGCTTCTACATGACAATGGGTATTAAGCAACTTGGGCTGTACCAGCTGAGTAGTCTCATTTCTACCACATCATTCCTGGGGTAACAGAAAAGAAGAATCTAAACCAGACTAAATTCTTAACAAATTTGACTTCTTGACAACCAAAAGAAGAATTTAACTCAGAACTTGACCCAAACTTTACTGCAAATAATGGCAAACTCCCAATCACATTGTTAGAAGTATTATTAATCCCATGCACAATGATATGAGTACTTGTGTCAGTGGGATAGATTTAGGAAGTCCAGTGCTGAATTGGGCTCTCAATGAAAGCAAAGCATTGCCAGTATCTGTGTTCTGTGTTTGTATGCACACCACTTCACACTTCCCCCTGCCACCCCCCCAACTTATGCAAAAAAGGTAATCTTTACCTGAATTAGTTGTTAAGCTATACCTTTGCAGCAGTTAACTCTTTGTTAGCATCTATTTAATTGGCTAGAGACTCATTGGCCCAGATTCATCACATCTCACTTTTAGTACATCAGCAAAGCATTGGATCCCTCCCATAGGGAGGGAGGAGGAGTGAGGAGTCTCCAGAGTGTGGTTCACCACACACCAAGTTCTGAATTCTGCTCTCCACTCACTATCAAAGCTTTATCTGATTCTCTACCACGTAAGACTGGTTAAGTGTGCTGTTGTGATAATGTCAGGTATAAAATCAGGGTGCGATACTATAACTGAGAAAATTTCTCTTGAAACTACTGAGTGAACTGGGAGAAAAATCACAATCAGAAAACTCTGCACACTAGGTTTGTTACTGAATTAAACTAAAAAGTAGATATTGGTGCAATTATTTGGTGTTGCCAAAACAGGAAGACACAATCAAAAGAAAAATACACTGTCCAAACCCTTAAAATATTATGTTTCAGGGACAATAGAAGACACAAGGAAGAAAAATTGGGACAGAAATCAAAAGAGTGAAAATTCCCCCCACTCAACCAAAAAAAAAACCTACCCCAAAACAGGGGGAACAATTTTTTAAAAACATCCTTTTCTCTCACCTCTCAAACATAAAGAAGTCATTTATATTCTCTTTTCTCAAAACTGAATGATTATTCAGGCTGCATTCAAGATGTAGGTACATATTGTTGCTGTGTCAAATTGGATAGCACAGTCCTTCCAAGATGAAAATGCACTCTCTAAACTAAGACTGATGAGCCAGCAGACTTCCTCAGACAATAAATAGAAAAAGAAAAGGAGGTGGGGGAATCTGGTGCTTAAAGCTATATTGTGGAAATTAGCTTAAGTCCCTACCAGAAGTCCCTCTAAGTTTATGTGTCACCATCTAAAAATAGTGATATCAGAATGAGAAAGACCAAATTCAGGCATTAGTTGGCCTGTCATACTATCAGGTGTGAAATGGGGCTCATATTCTTTTATTTCCTTCAGAATAAAATCATATATAGTCAATACATGTGTCATCACAGGTAAAATAGTAGAGGAGACAATGTTGCATTTAAAATAGAGAAAAGTAATATATGAAATTGTTCAGACTTCCTGTGGATTCATTTCCTTCCAGATATTAAGGAGAGAGGGAAAGAGGGAAAGAGGGAGGGAGGGAGGGAGGGAGGGAGAGAGGGAAGGAGGGAAGGAAGGGATTTTATTTACAGGTTTTTCTTAATCTGTCAGAATCAATGCGATCTATATATTTTGGCATACAGGTTTTTTAAGTGTATAGTTAAATTGTGAGTTTTAGTGTTTTGCTTTACCATTAATTGCACTTTGCACATTGCCTAGGTCTGTGTGCTATCTCAGAAGGCAGTAGTAAAATAGGATGGACTTAATTTTCTTTAGTCTAAACAGAAAGGCTCTACACATAGCTAGCTGACCAGACCGACTGTGTTGTCAGTGGGAACAGATGTTCAAGAGGACAATTTGTCTTCAGTACCTTAGACCTCTATCTTCTACAAATGCCTGTTTAAAGGTCTCCTCCATGGACCACAGTAAGCCCAGATAGACATTTTTAAATGCTCAAGTTAGGTAAAGTGAACCCCATACTCCTTGGGGGGAAAAAAAATGACCAGCCCACCCAGAGTGTAACCTTTAGGAGACAAGAGAGGAATATTTATTGGAAGAGACAACATCTGAGAAGAACACAGAGTCATCTTAAGGTGCTGATGACTGAACATTTCCAGGGCAATAATAATGTCCATGGCTGGAATTTTGTAATCTGAAGAGTAAAATTTTTCCCAATGAACCAAAAAGAGACCCTTAAAATCATCCATGTTTAATTTATAGCAGGAAACAGCAAACAGTTTGAGGGAGGCAGAAGATGACTTCTGCTGTTTACATTTCTGTTTCATGCATAGAATCAATATCAGAGCTGCGAACATCATAGTTGATCCTGTGATCATATCCCATATGCAGGGGGGTCTCACAGCAACAAAAGGACTCTTAGTAACCAATATTGATTCACCTTTCCCTAATGCATGGGCAAAAATGTCATCAACAAGCTGGTCAACAGCCTGAAGCAATGAGCCTTATAATAGTCTGCTAAGCCAAGAATAACACAGCATTCCTTTGTTTATTCAAACATCACATCAATTGCATGGAATCCCCCGAGAGATGAATGGATTTAAAGCAACAGCTTCTTTTGTGGGTGTTACACCCACATTGTGCCCCAATCCTGTGTTGCTTTAGAAGCCACTGAGGTGGCTTCACCTGATTCCTCACCTCCACCTGTCTGTGCTGTTCTGTTATACTTCCAGTCACAAGAGCTAGCATTTCAATTTTATTTTTTCTCTTTACCAGGCTATTAAAAGCAGTATATCACAGCAATTATGAAAGATTTTTCACTTTTGCTGCATTAAGGATGATACAAATATAGAAAAGTATTTTGAGATAGAAACAATTCACCTAAGAGCCTTTCCCACTATGTTTATTTTTCTCATTAAAATGTGATCATCCAGGGGAGTGGACTACAGTTACCCCAAAACACCTATTGAACTCGCCTAGGTGAAAACTTTACTAACAGCAACTAGATAACATTTCTCAATTAAATGGTGCATAAAGGTAAGGCAAGCAGAAAATATGAAAATCCTGTAATATCTAATTTCTAATACTACATTCAACTGAATAATAACATGGCATAAGTATAATCCTATGAACCTCCCAATGCAATTGCTATTTGTTTAATTTATTAAAAAATCCAAGTGTACTATGGGAGTTTGAAGGGCTTTGGAGAAGAGGTGAAATTTTTTCTTAATTTTAATCCCATTACGGGTTTTTCTTTCAGTCTATATATTTATAAAATATTAATTACCATAGTTTTGAAACATGTGAGCATCGTAAGAATGTTTTTTATGATTAAATGTTTTTGATTTTTTCCTACTGCGAAATTTATATTGTGTTCAAGCCAGGACATCTGGACAGAGAGCAAGCATCCAAATATCAGTTCATGGTCAATCACAGACTTTCAGTTACTCCATGTAAAAAAATTGAAGGCTTTGATGTAACTTGGATCTAAGTAAAACAATGCCTGCATTTTAAAGTCCTGATGTCCATCTTAAATAAAGAGCTGTTTTTTAGAGCTACCTTTTTTCTCCCTAAAGCTTCAGCCATCAATGAAGGTGACAGAGAAATGTCCATTCCATGGAATATGCATGGCTGTATAAATAATAAATACAAGTACTCAGCAGTGGCATACATGAGTCATACACACAAAGCAGTCTCACCAGCAAGCTAAAAATAACATTCTGGCAAAATTCTGAACAGAAATTGGAACAAAAGGATTGCTAAACATTTCTTAGGTACACAAAGTAAAATAATAAAAAAAAATCAACTAACTTTAAAATTACCTCAGTGTCATAAACTCATAGAATCATTTAGGTTAGAAAAGAGCTTTAGGGTCATTGAGTTCAATTGTTAGCCCAGCACTTCTAAGTACACGACTAAACCATGTCCCCAAGTGCCACATCTGCACGTCTTTTAAACACGTCCAGGGATGGTGATTCTATCGCTTCCCTGGGCAGCCTGTTCCAATGCTTGATAACCCCTGCCATAAAGAATTTTTTCCCAATATCTAATATAAACCTCCCTGGTGCAACTTTCCCCTGGCCAAGAGGCCATTTCCTCTCATCCAGGCACTTGTTATTCGGGAAAGAGACTGACTCCCACCTGGCTACAACCTCCTTTCAGGTAGTTGCAGAGAGCTGAGCCTCCATTTCTCCAGGCAACACAACCCCAGCTCCTTCAACCACTCCTCATCAGACTTGTACTCCAGACCCTTGACCCACTCCCTTGAATTACTCCCTTTCCACTGCTTGGGAATCCATAGAATTATTCTAAGAAAAGCAGTCCCATAAAAATGGCAACATGGAGTTCTGAAGTTAATGCCTCTGACATTTCAGATCAAATCTGTTTGTTTTAAAGAAGCGCTATTTGTTTCTCATTTCCTCTCCCAGTAACAATTCTAAAGCAATTACTGTGCATTTGAAGCCAGCCTTGATCCTCCCTCTCTACTACATGACCATCAGTAAATAATGTTTATGCAGAACTAATTAGGTCTGTTACCGTATCTCAGTAATTCCACTACCATCAATGTATATATTGACCCAGTGCAACATGACTGAGTCGGATACAGTCTCTTGAGGTTATCTGCTGTATCCTTTTAATTAAAACTCAGAAAACACTTCTAATGATAAAGATACACAGAAAGGAGCAGAATCAAGATCTCTTCATGGAGCTGTGCCACTTCTGGAGGATGAACATGACTAAAACAAGCAGTAGAGACATATTTTTTTGCCACAGAAGTCAACAGGTAAAATTCTGAACACATATGGAGCAGATCTGATAAGTTAAAAGGTGACACTTTAGTATTGTCACTATTCAGAATGGAATCAAACTTTCAGAGCATATGTTCTAAGTTCTTTTCAAGAAATTTTCTGGAGTGGTGAACAAATTTTTTTAATTTTGTATTAGAAATGTCTAGCTGGCATTGTAAGATAGACATAATTACTTATGTAGTCATAAAAAATATCCTGTTCATTGTTTATCACTTAAACAAGAAAGAAAAAAAAAAGGAAATCATTACATTCTATATGCTGGCAAATATTTGGAGTTAATCTCTTCTGTAACAATTTTGTTACATCTTTGTCACAACTGTCAAAGAGGTCGAACAATAATAACATTTACAAAGCTATGTGCTCTGGTAGAAACCCACAGAAATGCCAATTAATTGTGAAAGATCCTCAGAACAGCCTGAATATTGGAGGATCAAAAGACATAGAGTTGCCTATTCCTTTACTGTCTAGTCTTACAATTTCTGTCAGTGGATTATCAAAAAGCATATTATTTTCTTCCTTTCTGTTATGACAGCTGTCTGTGTTAAAATAAAAATAATAAAAATTCAGAAGCACGCTTTGATTTCAACCAAAACTTATAGACTAGCCATACTCAGTCTGATGAAAATTTTATCTTGATTATTCTGTGACACTGGACAGTAATGCATGAGCAGGTGAAAATATAGAAATCAATACAATTATGGAATGATATTTCCCCAGCATAATCACATAATTATAATTTCAACCTCTGGATGGAGTCTGAAGGCAACATACACTAATACAGTAACATTATCGGACAAACTGAACAAATTAATTGATTTTGTCTTTTTTTTTTTTTTCTGTATTTGTGTGACTGGTCGAAATTGGCCAAATGCCAATTGCCCAAAGGGCCCAGGATAGAGGCCCCAAGAGCCCTCCCAACCACTGGGGGGGGAACCCACAAACCCAAACTTCAGTAGGACTAAAGCAGTTTATATATATATATAGAGAGAGAGAGAGGGAAAAAGGAAAAACAACAAGTTTTCACTTCCCTCTTTTCCAAAAAAATTGTTGTTTCCCGAATCTCAGGATCCCTTCCTCCCGACTGGCTAATCAGCAGGTCCACGCCTCGGCCCACTCCCACAGAAGAGCGATTGCAGGGAGCTTTTCTGCCCTCCAGCCCTCCCAGAAGAAGAAGGATGCCCCACTGACTTAGGACTCCCCTCTTTATATATTTGCTTAAGTAAGGAAATGAGATGGAATACTTCCTTCGTTATGGCCTTAGTTACCAGGAAGGTAAACTAAAACCACTACAATTTCGTAAATTCAGAGACCACAATGATCTCAAGCAACTTCCAAAAAAATGGCAAAACACCAAAGATCTTTCCTTTTTCACCTTGTTTTCCTTCCTTTCCTTACAGAGTTTTTGTAAGCTGCCACCAGTAAGACTACTTAATTAGAAGCAAGGTCTAGTTCTCTTAACAAAACCAAAAATGAAGATATAACCTCCAGAGCAGTTATTGAACAGAAGCTTTAGTGAAAACTCACAGAGGAGACATTGCAAAGATCAGAGGCAGCTAAGCCTTATATTTAGTGATAGACAGTTTGATTAACTGAGTTTTCACAGTGTTGCTCCTTTTAATTATTCTAAGAGAGGACTATTTCAACATTGCTTCAAATGACACTGCCATTTCTTTCCTAAGAATACCTTTGCCAGCATTCTTCACTACGTCTGATAACCCTCTGAGTCCCAATGCATTACTGTCTGACATGTAGCCTCTCATTTAGATTGCCGTAAGCAAGTCGATTTGGGTTTCTGGGTTATGACCAGTTTGATTATTTTCAGTTTTTGGGTTAGACAGTCAGATACAGAGGTTACTTTTTCTCTCTTTGGATTGAGATCACCATAATTAATACAGTTCACCAACTTAGGTATACTGATCGGTGCCTGAGACTCGTAAAGATTTCTATTGGAAACATACATACATAATCATCACTCAAAAGAGAAAGAAGTTTACTTAGATGAAGATTTCCAAAACATTATCCTTTTGAACACAGAAAAACCCAAAGATTGTGCTTAAGAAGAGTTGTTACTGAAGTTTTGGAAAAGACCTATGTGATCTGAACACCTTTGTCCTGTCATTATAATAGTTTACTCATTGAACTACATACAAGTGTCAGTGTATAATGCAATTACCTTTAGACTAGACATTCTTGGTTGTGACATTCATGTCCTTAAGAATTTTCAAAATCATTACCAATTCCTCCCACAAGAACCTTGATAAAATACAAGGAGAAATTCAGACAAATTTGACCTTGATGAAAACATTGCTGATTAATTTTTCAAGTATCTTCATATCACAACTTATTATTGTACATAGTGGGTTCTGTAAAAAGATATTTGTTCTAGAAAATGTAGTTTACAGTTTCTACTTGTTTTATCTCTTTCAAACGACAAGTTTATCCTAGTATATTTTTCAAAACACTCATTAAAGGGAATGTGGGGCTCAGATAGGAGCTTTTAAAACTTCAGGCAACAAGAAAAGACTTTTTCCCATCATTTGTATAATTTCAATAATTTATGAAAAAGAATGAAAGAAGCTGAGGCTTCATATTTATGACATAGGGATTGGATAATCATGTCTCATCAGATCCGAAACATGAGTGTTGCATAGGGAATAACACAAGTCATACTAGAACTCAGTAATTACTTCTTTTTAAAACTACTGCTTCAGAAACAGCAAGGGATAGCTAAAGTCTCATAGACTACTTTTGAATAAATGAGAAAATTTAGTATCCCTTAGGAAAGGAACACATGCCATTTGTTATTAAAGTACAGTATGCGAACAGTAGCCTCAAAATTTAGCTTTTTTTTCTTTTCTCTCTGCATAGTATTACACAATTAATACCACAAGCTTTATTTAATTCTAATACTGTGGTCCCTACCTAGTAGGCTCCGCTTCTTTGGAAATTAGTTTATCATGGTGGCTACCATGATAGAATCCATCAGAATCAACACAAAGCAAGTGCTCATGTGAAAATTAATGAGCAGTGATGAAACAAAAGGGACCGCTGTTTGTCCATTTTGAAAATAAAAAATAAGGTACTGAGATGTTTCTACTCATGAGAAAAGAAGAAAGAAATATTACCCTTGTATTCATACTCTGCTGGAGTTTAAATACCCTTCTTCTCCACAGTCTTTGGATCAGGCTATATACAATCATCAAGGACTAGAACTAATTCTCCACCTGCAAAATCCTTCAGCTGAAGAGCATGGATTACAAAAAGCTAAGATGAATGAAATACCCTAATTTTTTTCCTATTTTACCATTTGAGTGAGACCCCATTAGTGCAAGTACTGAGTGCATGGCACAAATTACCATAACCTTGAAGAAAGATGTTATCTTTGGTTCTGCATTTAGGGCCACAGGCCAGTCCTTAACGCACAGATGAAGATCCCTCATGCTTAATAACAATTTACATGATGAGGTCATCGACTTAAATGTTCACAGCATTAATGCTTTGAAGTGGTAGATTTTCACTCAGACATGGTGGGGAAAAAAATAGTATCCTAAACAGCCCTAAGGGTTAAAACTGAAGTGTTTTAATGAATTCACACAAGACCATGCTGCCTCTCCAGGGATATTTTAGTGCCTGGGCAGCTTAATAACCTAGGCAGGCTAATGTGATCCAGGTGTTAGATGACTTGAGCATATGAAATCCAGACTCTCCCCACCAATTCCAAACTTTCTGAGTCTCCTATGTATTTTAATGTGTGTGTGATTTAAATAGTGACACAGCAGACTCAACCTGACTTTAAAAATTGCCCTGACACTGACATGTCCTCTCAATGACATACCCTCTCAAGAGCTGAGCAACACGGAGTGCAGGGGTTAATACCGATCTGCCATCCTAATTCTTGATTTATTTCTGTATAAAATACTGTTATTAAGAATAAGACTGAACATCATGATCTGGAAAGGCTGTAAACTGAAATGATTTTGTGTAAAGATTTTTTTTAATGACCTAGTAAAATCAATTGAATCTCATACAGGTCAGAATTACATGATTTGGCAGAAATGTTAAACCTGAGTAAAAAAATCCCATGGAAACAAGAATCAAAGTTGTTTTGCAAGCAATGCATTTTTCTTACTGAAGGGATAATAGCTACCCTTAAGGTTTGGATATTTTAGTTGATTTAGAAAAGAAGTAGAGAGAATAAAGAGAGAGAGAGTCACTTATGCTTTTACTTTAAAGAACATGATTAATGATGTGCAGTGAACAATGAAATGAAAACATTCAGTTTGGCCCAAAATATTACGTATGGGCTAGCAGCAAAGTTAAGCAAAAGTGTGATAATTTTTAAGATTTCAAAGAGGATGGAGAGTAGAGGTATCCAATATTCTTAGTGGTTTTTTTCCTTTGGTTTTGGATCAATTAAACCATTTTATTTTGTTATTTTTATATGTTTACATGCGAACCTCCTTGGTGTTATTGTAAGACAATTTTAAAAGTAAAAGTTCTTACAGATTCCTACTTCTTTCTTGCTATAGCCCTGTCACCTCATTTTCAACCTTTAAAATATCAGGCAGGACAGTTCAACTATCTGAACCAATTTATTTCTTTAAATGACAAGGAAATTTTTGTAGTAGAGTTACTCTTTTGTAAACTTGATCTGCAAAAAATCAATTTTTAAGTAGAAAAACTGTAGCTGAAGGGTTTTTGAGGAACACTTTAGTAGATCACAACACAAATAAGACACATGCTATCCCAATAATTTATATGACATTAACTACATAAAAACATTCTAAATACTACACTGAGGCTCCATTAATGCTGTATTGTTTAATGCCTGCCTAAAGAAATATGATTATCTATTGTTTAGACTCCCTGAAGTATTTTGAAAATTCAGACGTACTACACATTTTTTATCAATTCTCCCTCTTCCCTAACATTCTTGTGAAGAGGAGAAAGAAGCTTCTTCTGGCTTAATTTGTATTTTCCATGCTTTCCACTCTGAGAGGACAAATTTTTGAACCTTGTCATCACAAGAAATATTCTCTTTGCTGTTTGTGCGTGTACTGCCACCTATTAGTATACCAGGTATTTGTGAGAAGGAAAAAGAAAAGAACAATAAATTTCACAAAGTTAATTTCACTAAGTTGAAAAATATTCATAAGAGGATTTTCATTCTGAAGAGGAACGTGAGATTAATGAAACCATTGTAAATATCATTTTTGCATATGCTCTCAATCAAGATAAAAAGGCATCTAGAGTAATAATAGCTATAGCGAACAGGTCAAGGATGTTCCTTCAGTCTTGTTCTGGCTCCAGCAAAAAGAAGTTACCCAAGAAAGACTATAAAGCACAGGGCACATAAAACAGTTTGTGCTGGAAGGGACCTTAAAGATCATCTTGTTCTCACCTCCCTGCCACAGACAGGGACACCTTCCACTAGACCAGGCTGCTCAAAGCCCCATCCAACCTGGCCTTGAACACTTCCAGGGATGGGGTGTCCGCAGCTTCTCTGGGCAACCTGTTCCAGTGCCTCACCACCCTCACAGTAAACAATTCCTTCCTAATATCTCATCTAAACCTACTCTCTTTCAGTTTGAAGCCATTCCCCCTTGTCCTGTCACTACGTGCTCTTGTAAAGAGTCTTTCTCCATCTGTCTTGTAGGCTCCCTTCAGGTACTGGGAGACCACAATTTGGTTCGTCTGAAACCTTCTCTTTTCCAGACTGAATAATCCCAATTTGATCAGCCTTTTCTCATAGGAGAGGTGTTCCATCCCTCTAATCATCTTGGTAGCTCCACTCTGGACTTGGTCTGAAAGGTCCATGTCTTTCCTGTGGTCATACATGAAACACTCCCTGAACAGTCTTCCAGCTTTTAAAGATTGTAATTTCTGTTTTCTTACCATTTAGTTTTTTGACCTCTCCAGACCTAAGGCTAAGATCTCACTCTGATTTCTAAAAATCATCTCAGAACAAGTAATTTTATATGTAAGGCCAGGATTGTGTTTCCCCCATACATCACTTTACACTTCCATTGAATTTCACCTGCTGTTTAACAAAGCACACAGTCTTGCAAGGCTCTCCTGAAATTCTTCTCAATAATCTTTCTTTTTTTTGCTGCCTTGTTTGCTTTAGTATAATTACCAAAATTAATCATAACATTGTTCAGTACCTTTTCTGGGTAATTTATATGCTCAATAGCACAGTTCCCTACAGAACATTATTGGTAATTTCTCTCCTCCAAAAAGCAGTGATTTGCACCTATTTTTTCCCTACCTTTTAGCAATATATATGAAGACATTGTTTGTTATTTCACAGCTTCTCAATACCCTTATTTTTTTTTCTTTTGGTGACGGATTGCCTTTTGGAAATCCAAGTATTATGTTACAAGTGGAGCCTGTCAGCTGGAACTCTCTGTCCACATGGCTGTTGACAAGACCACGGTGGATCTTTTTAAAATTATTTGTAGTTTAAACAAAAACCAAGTTCATGGCTCTGAAGTGAGCTGTGAATCTTTTAATTGTATTAGTTTTCTATTCTATTTCCTTTTCTTTTGACTAGTATAGACAGATCCACATTTCTCTCTGACGATTAACATCCTGTAGTTCTCGTGATCTCTTCTGGAACCCTTTAAAAGCCCTTATAAACTCTTAAAAGACTGATACCACATTTGCCATGTTCCAGGCCTCCAGCAATTCTGCAATTCTATCCCTGACTTCCATTACCCTTTTAGGTCACCACTCACTCCAACAATTTGTTCCACAACCTCTTACAGACATTTCAATTCCATACAACAGTCCCTGACCAAGATGGGTTTGGCTCTGAGCTCCGAGCTCTCTGCCTCTTTTCACGCTGCAGGGAAATGCATTTTTCAGCTTCCTTGTGTCTTTGAAAGATATTTTCTTAGGGATCTGTGTAAATTGGAGAAGATCCCACTGAAATCAGGGAAACCTTATATAAAGCTGTACACCCACACACCAAGACCCAGTTTGGCCTCCAGAACTATGGGGTTTGCTGCTCACAAGATACAGAGGATTGCTGCATTGCATGAGAGTTTGTGTCAATATAGACCACACCTTGCCTCCCACAGCACTGGTTCCATCTGCTTCAGGTGTAGTAGGACCCAAATGGAAGATAGCTAAATATGGAGCAGAGAGGCATAGAAAAGGAGACTAAGAGGCATAATCAACCAATATTGTGTAACTCCATGTATTTTTAACTGCTATACAGAAATCTAAATCCCTTTTGAAACTTTCTGAGCTCTTGACCTCCCTGACCTGCAGTGCCAAAGAATTTTTCAGATCACTTCTTGAATGAAAATGTGACAGGCGGCCAGAAGCGTTAGTAAGCAGAATACTCCCATCAGTTATAATTCAATAAATACAATCCTGCTGTTTAACTATTGACAACATTTCTATTTCTTTTATACAGATATGTGGTAGCAACATTTCTCTGGAGCAAGGCTAAAATGAAAAGGACAGGCTTTTGAACATGACTTTTTAGAGTATTTAGCTAGATATCCCTGGTTCCTTATAGCACCTGCAGATCTCAGCAGTCCTTTTTATTTTCAGGTTTTTTCCCTAAATCTAACTTTGCCTTCCCACAGGTGAAATATTTCATCTTAGTTTTATTCATTGTGCTTTTTTACAATCCATTAGCTTGCTTTCTGTCAATTATCAACAGGCTTTTTACATCTCTTAGTGCACAAGTCAGTGTAGAGGAAATGTTACTAAAATTTCTAAACCAGGGAGACATCTAAAGGAATGTACAGTCTCTAAGGGAGAGGCCCATTTAAGGAATGCTTTTGGAAGGACCAGAATATGACCAAGCTGATAATATAATATAGATACAGCTGCTATCTTGTGACTTTTAATACAGCAATGAGCACATGAATTAATTTACTTGATCATACTGGTTCAATCTAAGGATACCTGCAATAATTTACATAATTCCTATCTCTTCTCTTTCTGCAGGCAATTTAGGACAATGTGTAATGCTTTTAATCAGTCTTTTATTAGTATCCTAAAAATGAAATCTTCCAAAAACAGGTTGTGAATCAACATAAACTCATGTACAATTAGCTTAGTTTAAAAATGTTTTCTCTTAATGGGATTATGTTCTGTAAATGATCTTGTTGCTATGGCAACTACCACAAAAACCGCACCATGTTTTCAGTTCAATAGCAACTATTGCACCTGTGTACCAGCCTTTCTTTCTGTGGTTTATGTTTTTGCTTCTCAGACTGGAGTGTGAAAGCAAAAACAAAAACTGTGACCTAGAAAAGTTCAGGCATTGTTTCAGCTATGCTTGCAGGTACTATTGTTACTAGTATGTTACTCACAATTTTCTTGGAATTAAGTTCAAACTACCTGTATTTGTCAAGCTGAAAAAACACCTCAAAACTGTTGGTGGGGGTATGTGTGCACGTATCTGCCAGGAAAGTAGGAAAGCACACTCCTTAGTTTTCATGGCATACTAGCAAAATGGGTAGATAAATTGCACAATGATAAAAATTTGCTTTACGGTTTCAAAAACGTCAAGAGGAAGCTGTGTCCAGTATCAGCAATAGCCAACAACTAACAATTCTGTGCAGCCACATAGCTATCTATAAAAACAATTATATGAACATCCTCTCTCAAGCTTCTTCTTTCCACTCAAGCCAAGCAGGCATCAAAGAGTTATTTCCGTATCCTATATTCTCTTGAGAGTTGATGCTGGAAGCACAGGGGAATGAGGAATTATTTTTAATAGTATCCAAAGTAAGGTGAGGTAAAAATAGCTCCTTTTTACTTATAAATATATGGCTGAGTTGCATCTGGAGTCAGATACACTGACTTAAGTGACAGAAATTAATGTCAAGCTCAAGAAGTAAATGATAGTGAGGAGGAAAAAGAATTTACATGGTAAAAGTGGAATTTACCACTAAAAAAGGTCAGGTAGAAGCCCCCAGAAACATGTAAGTCCATTTTCCCACATAACTTTTTCAGCAAACAACTTCAATTCTCTCCTGAAGGAAGAGATGATGCTGCACTTATAATTCTGAGGGGCAGTCAGACACAACAGTGATGCATGCTGAGCTTGAACACAAAGAATATTGGGTTCTGTTCCTCCAGCACCCATTATAATTTCTGCCTTATCAAAAGTTTGTCCTTCATATTCTGTCTCAATATAAAAATTATGCCCTTTTTCTTTTTTTTTTTTATGGAAAAGTAAATGAAAATCAACATAGTATTTGCAAATTGAAATTACTAAACTAGGTGTATAACAATTTTTCAAAAGGCATTCTAGGCAAAAGAAGGTCAAAAACAGCCTCTTATGAAGTCTGAAGAGAAAAGCTTTGCTGGGCAGTAGAAGAAGGACTAGCCTATTTGGAGAAGAATAGGGAAAAAGGCATTACCAGATGTTCCTCAGTGGAATACTGCATAATCCTCTGTATTGAAGAGAACTGATGGATTCAACACAGTTAAAAGACACATTTTATCTATGGGTGTGGAGAGCCTGAAAGTAAAATCCTGTCACCAACGTGACCTCTCAGCAATAGCTACACCTGAAGAAAATGTCTTCATATTCTTTCCTTCATAGAAAATGTACATGTCCACAGCGACCACTGAGGCACCAGGAGTGTTGGGAAGGAGCTGTCCTTTCAGACAGCCAGGACAGCAGTGCAAGAAGTCTGTCTTTCCCCATACCTGTTCCACACTTCTTCCCTTCACTATCACAGGAACAGGTTTTGTTCTGTTTCTTCAGTTAATAGATAGAAAGGCTGCAAAGGCTCATTATAAAATAAATATTTAGGAATACAGGTTATCAGGGATGTCTGAACTGCACAATGACACTTTGGTATCAATATTTCTTGGACCAGACTGATTATTATTTCAGTGTTACCACTTCCTCTTCTTCTCAGACAGTGCTTAGAAAAGATTAAACGTCTTCAGTTTATGGCAAGAGATTTTGATTGAATGACAATGTTCAGTTCTCAGCTCTACATCAGACTTCCTTTGTCATTTGGAGGACTCTACCCACCTGTGCTGCTGTGTCTTCTCCTGCCTGGGCTACAGGTTTTCTGTGTGCCTGTGCTTTTATTTTGCATGGTATAACCAAATCCTAGGCATGGGAGGGACTTAGATGTACAACTGGTATAAAAATGAACCAATACATTTAGATTTTAGGAAGCGTCCCCGGTCTCACAGGGATAATTTGTTCTTCTGCATTGAATAGACACACACCAGTCATCCTTCCCTTTCTTTTGTATCATTCAGATTCTGCTGCTTAGCTGCAGGGTGTATTCTCTTTTTCATAGAATCAGAAACAAACTCTTTTAACCACTTTTACTCAAGCAACAAACCACAGGACCAAAGTCCTGCAACCTGAATTAAGCCCTACCACCAAAAGGGAAGCTAAAATTAAAGATATATGATTATCTCTACTTTTTGTTTGCTTCTGTTCTTGTAAAACTGATGCAAAAGGTGCTTCCTGTTACCTGGAATATTATGTAATTTTTCTCATTATATATGAGAAATAAGACATAGAATGGTCCTAAATGAAAACCTCAGACTTCAATAGCCTCAGCTCACTGTATATTTTCATCTGCTGACTGAGGGCCAGTGTTAAATTTTTAAAAACTGTATAATTACTATGAAATGACAGCAATAATGTGTGCATGTAGCCACCCACTTTGGCGTACTAGTCAGATGCAGGCAAAATTCTCAAATGACACTAGAAGGGGTGATCAACTTTGCTCACAAAACATGAATCCTATTGATTAACCTATACCTTCACACCCTAGTATGAAATAATTGAATGAGACAGCAAAGTATCCTCTAATATATGAGCAAAAGTCATCATCTGTATGGTGACATACATTAAGACAGCCAGAAAACTATTTGTTGCCAGGGGTTATTGCTCAATCATTCCCAAAATTTTTAGACAATGGCAAATGGGGGATATTTTTTGACTGTAAACTTTTGCACAAGAAATGAAAGAGGAAAAAAAAAGACAAAGAGCAGTTCAGGACAAAGTAAAACACTACATGCTGGGGTCATTAAGTTTTCATTCTGTGCATTAAACATTAATGAATAAACTAGAATGTAAACAGTGATGAATAGAAGAAAGACTGTTTTGTTTTAACAATTCGCTTTTACTTCTCAGACAGGACATTTTGTTTCTGAAGTATTTAATTTAGAGGTTCTTGATAGTCTCTTCAGTTACCAAATACCAAATGCTAATTAGATCATAAGACTTAACTAGCTGGACTGAAATGCCAAAAAAATAAAGGTTATTTAATCATCAAAGCAATAACAGTTCTACTCTGAAGAGAGCTCTTGTATAGTTTGCTCAAACTAAATCAAACTGTAGTGATTCTTGAATACAAAACACTGCGGGATCAATATTCACAGTCATATAAGTATCAGAAAACCCAGACTTTACTCCTTTACTCCAAGCATTTTCCAGGATGTAGGAGAAAACCCTCACTTCATTGTTCAGTCCTGTCCTACTCCCATTTTGGTATGTATTAAAGAACATGAGTTAGATTTTAAATCTCTCCATGGATGCGATGGTTCTCCAGTATCTCAGGGCCAGTGCTGTCACCAACTCCCAGCAAACTGTCCACAGCCTGCTTGTGACCAGGAGCTGAAGATAGTGCGCTGCTCAGACAAAAAGACTGTCCTTGGAAATAAATTACTTATGGCACAACACAATTGAATCTGTTTCTGAGGTTAATCCATAATGACACAGATGGCTAGTTTTGCCTGTGAACTCACTGTGTTAAGCAAGTTCTGATCTTCCTGGGAGTGGGAAGGGAATCCTGCTGACTCACACTGGTGAGGGGTTGGAAGGAAGACTGGGAATGACCCTGAAAAATAAAAGCCTAAGCAGAACAGCCCTCAAGGATACAAACTCAGGGACATATCTGGAGGCAAAATTTGGTTCATAATAATTATAAAGGTAAGTGAAGAGTCACTCCATAATAAATTAGTTCTACCTGAAAAACATGTTTGCTATATTAACAGCAGTCTGAGAAATCTCCCAGGCGGGTGTCTATAAGCCATCAGTATCTATCTAGAAGGCACTAATAATTCAAAATGAGCACAGAAGGTAGCAATATCATTTTGGGGTTACAGGGAACTAGAGAAGGTAATGTAGAAGAGTGAGAAATAGACTTCATAAGCCTTACAAGTTCTGCGCTGCCCTCTCTTTGGTAAACTATTCATCCAGTTTGCTCTAAATTCAAATCATTGATTATTAAATATTTAAATATATATTATCATTATTTTTAAATTAATGCTCTTTCAGAGAAAAGGCATTTTTACTTCCCAGTCATGTGAAAAGAAACTTACAAGGTCTTCCAAAAAGATAGGCTGGACCGATTTCTTCTACAGGAACTACATCATAGGGAGTCAGCAGAAAACTAAGATACTGAGGCCACTGTGTACTGCTGTAGTCAACTCCAATTGTATGCTATTTTACTCTCAGAAAAACAAGAAGAAATTTAACAGAGTGTGTCCATGTGTATTTTCATTTCAGAAGAACTGGAACGTAAGAAAAATGTTCTCTAGACTCAGACCAATACATTGGAACTTTTCCTACACTGTGACCTTCCTTTCTTGCATCATAACCAACACTAAACTACCCTTTTAAGACAAAGTTAAAATAAAAGGACAACTGCAATTGTTGACAGTTCTGTGATTGATTTCTATCAGTCTTGGCTCTGGAGAAAATACTGAATATTTATACCCAGTGGAACCAGGTATTCCTCAGTTCAGTGCTGTTGGGTCTGGCCTGGAGAGTAGCAAAGTGTTTCTAATCTCCTGTTCCAGCAATAGTATAGTTCTTTACATGAAGCAAAAAAGCTTGCAGGCTGTTCTGCATATGTCTATAAGCTTTCCTTGCCCTTCCCCTTCCCCTCCCTTCCCCTCTCCTCCCCTCCCCTTTCCTTTCCGCCCCTTTCCTTTCCCTTCTCTTTCCCTTTCTCTTTCCCTTTCCCTTTCTTTTTCTCTCCCTTCCCAAACCTCCCCTTCCCTTTCCCATCTACTCCCTTCAGTAAAAATTTTCCCACCCCCTTACTTTTATCTACAAGAAACTCCTTAGAAACAACTGTAAGGACATTCCTATATGAAAAAAAAATCAATTTAATGATCTGGTTTTCCACTGGGAGCCTATGTTGTCAGAAAAATCTTTACCATCTGTAAAAATGGTCCCCTGACACCTAGTTACAATCCTCCCAGGAGAGAATCACCAATATGAGCTCTGTCCAGCCCTGACTTCTGAGAAATGTGGACTCTGAATCTTCTCAAGTCATGCATAGTAAGCAGAGACAAACAACTGACAGGCACATGTCCCCTCAAAAAAAGGGAAAAAAAAGTTTACTTATGTTCTGCATCCCTGAATCCTAACAATGGTACCTGTTTGTGCTACTCAGTGCCACTCCACCACCTCTGCAATGTGTCAGAGAGGACTTGAATCATCTCTGATGAATGTCGGTATACATCCCGCCAAGCATCTGACAGAGTGATCTGCATGATCTACTTGTGATTGATGCCAACTTGTTACAAATCATTTGCCTCCAACAAACTGTTCTGAACAGTTTGTTTGATGTATTTGATAGGAACTGGGAGGAGAAAATAATAATTTCATAATGTAACCTGTCAGAGATAAATTTTTGCTTTTTAGGAAAATTGTGCTTTTGTCATATATGTTGCTGGATTAAACTAAACCAGCTAATGCTCAGGTCTAGAGTGATGATTCGGTAATGGATTAAGTGGTTCCAGTTCTATAGAGAAGTATAGCAAGGGCCAACACAAAGGATTTATTTCTTTTGCTGCCTTAGCCTGTTAAGAGCAACCTGCCCTCCTTGTCATGCCCTGGTAAGAAAGTTGCTCTCAGTACTGGTTTAAATGCTGCCTGGGCAATGAAGAAAGCCATTTGCCCTGTGCTAATTTACTCACAGCTAACCCAGGAGCCCCTGCTTGGGTAGGAGCGTTTTCTGTGACTGATGGGAAATGCAGCAGTCAGTGCCAGGCTGCCATATGGTGTTGCATTTCCTTGCTTGCTCTGGCCCTCTCCCTGAAGGGAAGATGCCACACTGCCCACCTTGGCATCTTGTTTGGCATAAAAGGGAGTGAGGAGCTGGTGGAGGAGGTCACAGCCCACCACCCTCTCAGCTGCTGCTGCTCCCTATCCATAGAATAAAAGGAAACCAAAAACCAAGTAAGATCCAAGACAGAGGGGATTGTTTGTAAGCTTCACTGACAGAAAGGCCTTAAATATTAACTGTATTTTAATAATTTTTAAAAGTTAAAAAAACTCCCCACAAAACCCAACAAGGACAATATTGCAAAATAATACATGATATTAAAGTATTTTTGCCATTTGAAAATCATGAGGAGTGCTGAGGTGATGGGCATCTAAATTTGGCGGCACCTGTTTGACCCTGGTAGCCCAAATTCCACTAAAATCTGAAATATGAATGGGTAGACTTATGAACCTTCTTCAGCTGAGCACTTGTGTCATTTTGCCCTGGGGAGGAGAAGAAACCAAAACCCCAGTGCTCAAGAACTCTTTCACAGTTACCACTCCATCTTTTCAATGAACAGTAACAGATGTCAAACTGTCATTAAGTGAACTGAAAAGTCCTGGCCACAGCCAAAATTCCTCAGAGAAATTTTACTGTAGCTAAGAACTCGATTTTCCTCAAGTTAACAGAACAAACTCAGCTTTACCCATGCTACAAAATAAGTGAGCCCAGCATGGGCTACAGAACCCACTCAAAAGCTGGGAAAATATATAAATGGTTATGTATACACCCTGCTCCGCACTGCTGCAGTTACACTGACATCGTCTGCAACCTGCTCTGCATTGCTGCAGAGCCACACTGGTATCAGCTCTTTTGCTAGCTTATTTAAAGCTAGTTGAACAAGGAATCACAGTCCTATTTTTATCTATAACATACATAGACTCTCAACCTTAAAATTAATCTCAGGCTCTCCATCTTACTGTCTTTTCATATCTGCTTCAGTTTTGGCCATTTAATCTTCCCAAATACACTTCTCCTTTTTTGGGGGGATTTTTTGTTCAGAAGGGTTTTAAGCTTAATTTTTAATTATTTTTTTTTTATTTAGAAATTCATTATTTCAGACAATTTAAATGTCATTTTACTTCTCTGGGCTGGTAACCATAGTGTGACTCCCAGTTCAACGTCCCAGGACAGAGAGTGCCTTGGATCCTTCACCCAAAGAAAGGTTTTCCAAGAGATGAGACCATTATCTAAAATGATTAACCACCAACAAATATCACGTCACTCCTTCACATCCCGAACCAGTTTTAAAGTTATTATGTAGCATATTAAAGAACTGAAAGCTAGATAAGTTTGTTGACAATTTATACAGCAAAAGAAATAATACATGACAGGCAATTGTGAATTCTATCTATAAATACACTTAGGAGGCCTCAGCAATATCAGATGAGAATGAATCTCAAGTATCTATTATTTAAAGAATCTTTTATTTTCTAAATGCCACTGAAGCAAGGATTTTCATAATAGCAATAGATCCAGGCTGAATTTTTCTATGGGGTAGAACAGGATGATCTACATTAAACTCCAGCAAAAACAGGGAAACATATAATTGCTTTGAGAGACATCAGGTTGAGGAGCCCAGTGGCATCACACAGGGTCAGTAAATACCAAGATATTGGGGTCTGCCTGTGTTTGCTAGAAAGCCTAGCTGAGCCACACACGTTCAATCAGTCAATAAATCTAGAAGAGTTCTTCCAGAAAATTTTAAGGAAGTTTCTTCCTAAATGAAACCTTAGTCATGGGAGGTCATATGCTAAGCTAGAATAGCTAGTATTTTTGTAGACATTTTCAAAATGACAATTGATAGCTCCAGGTGATGTTTATCCTTCTGTTTCACGCAAGAGTCAACCGTCTCTTGCACCTGTGTAGGTTTTTACTTGTGACCAAACAACCAGGTTCTGCAAGCTCAGCAAATGCCACATCTGTTTTTGACACTTCTATGCTGAAATATTTTAACTTACTTTACTGTACCCTTCCTTCTGGACTACCAGAAAAAAACAAACAAACAGAAAAAAATATATTCCATTGATATTCACACACTACAGTTTGTCTCCCATGACCATCTCAAAGTTAGGGAGCTACTTAAAGTTAGGCAGGATCCTCCTACTGTCATAACAAAGAAACATGTACAATTAAAAGACCAGTCCATTCTCTTTAAAATAATATAAAACATAACAGAGCTGAGGATACCTTTCCCATCACAATTGTTTTGGACTGCATTTTTCTGTCCAGAGAAAGTAAGTAAAGCCGAGTCTTTAGTATGCAAAAGGACTAGTTTCAAGGTTCTCCTTGCTTTGTTGAATAAGTTGTTCTGATTTATCTACCTGCCACAAGATTCTGCTGTTGTAATGCAAGTTGCCCTCCAGCTTTTTAATACATCACAGACCACGCAGTTCTGAAAGCCAAGAAAAGCACGGCTTTCAACTATTTCCTTACTAAATTATGCATTTATTGTAAATGCCTCTAACTTTTGGGGAACTTGAAAAAATACTGTGGGTTTTTTCTATCACTGAAGCAAGGTTATGTCTATCAACTATTTTATCAAAAAAAGAAAATTTTCATGTTCCTGTGTGTCTGCCAGACTCAAAAAAGAAAATTACCTCCAGACTATTACAGTGCCTGGTATTTTGCATGCTCAGGCATACTTAGAGAAGCACCTGAAAGAAATCCATTCAGTGCCAATCTTCTTTTCTGAGTATGAGAGAGCCATCTCTCAAGAAAGTACTCCTATATTCCCAGTCTACTTATTTCACAGGAAATAAAAGATGTAAAATCCTAATCTCTTCCACTCAATGGCACATTTGTATTACAAGAATCACACTCATGGTAAAGAGCTTCAAACAATAGTTATAACTTGTTCCTAGAAAAGGAGGGTGAAATAGGACAAGGTACTGAAGATCAACATGATGTTCAAGAACTGGCACTAGGAGAAAGATTTCAGATGTCCAATCCCCAGAAAGAATTCACAGGCACGGGACCCTTCTTGACAGATGGATAATTCCCTGAGTATATGGAGTATCTGACCTTTAGGAATCAAGCCTGGTGTGACTGATAAGTCAAGTGTTAGGCTTAGAGAGAGGTGACAAGAACTGAAGAGATTTGACTTGTAATCTTTGTAGCTGAAGTGTATGGAAAAGAATGGGATAAACAAGGTTACATCAATACAAGACTATCAGAACACAAGAAAATTAATATTAAGTGAAATGAAAACTCTATAAGAGTGGAAATTATTCAAACAGCATATGAAGTGAAATGCATATCTTACATGCCATTAAAATTGGATGGACCAGATAATTGCCTAGAAATTAAAAACCTAGATTATAGATCCAGCAGCAAATATTTCATCTCTCTTTGAGTTTGTGATAGTATATGGAAAACAACAAATTGAGACTCTTTTAGTAAATAAAGGAAAAGTTGTTTTGGTCCATTAGACTGACTGCAAAAATAGAAGAGACTTTGAAATAAATTCTGAAGATAAAATCAATTAAAATATATGATAAGTGAAAAAGGAAATGTAACAATACATGGGTCTGGACTGCATCAAGCTATTATCTTTTTGCTAATGAATCTGACTCTTTTACATAAAGGAAATGTTATAGGTCTACTTTATTTAGACTTAATTAAAGTATCTTGCAAGGAAATATGGGAAATTATTAAACTAGAGAAAATTTGTAGCAATAAAAATATTATAATACCTATAAAAGTGAAAGTACTTTCAAGAGAAGACAAGAATACCAGTAAGGGAGAATGGGTCTTTAGTCAACCCTATTTCACATTTTCATGAAGAGGTCAGCTATAATAAATAAAAGCACACGGGTGAAATCCGGGAATGTTGTAATGCTGAGAAGCATATCAAAACGAAAAGGACTCTGGCACTGTCTTGAAGAGTTGAATGACTGAGAATAGATATAAGTATGGGTTGAAAATAACTATTTTTAAGTGCAAAGTCACAGATTTCAGGACAAATATCAACAATTTCAACTAACGTTCTGGAGTTCATACTATGAAGATGAAAAGAAGCTGAAAGCAAGAAACAGTAATTTATTTCAGGATGATCTACAAGCCACCAACGTATTGCCGTTGTGAGAAACTCAGTCTCAAGCAAGACACCTGACACAAGGCACTTCCTTGGAATTAAGGAAATAATCATGGTTCTGCTGAAACATCATGTGAAACACAGCTCTGGCCAAACACGTTTAAGAAGTCAATTCAAACTGGAATGTACATGTGGAAAAATGACAAGGAAGGTCATCATAAGCATGAAAAAAAATTCTCTTATGAAAAGAAAGTGAAACAGTTTGACTCATTCAGTGTAATGTATCTTACACCATGGAGAGGCAAGTACAGGAAACGAGGAAGAGAACAAAAAAGCCAGTTATATAAAGTTGCCATGAGCACAGGCAGGTAGCCTGCAAGGTTGACATGGTTAATACAAACTCTGTTATCAGACAGCACATGGTCTGTCATATATTTGATTACCCTTTGGTTCCCAGCTCAGATTACCAGGCATTTGTGAGGAAGGAGCAGCTTCTCTCAAAAGAAAGAATATCATACTATTGGAGTGACAGCCAATTTTCCACTCACCTACTGGAGTCCACCTAAGCACAAAACTGCCTCCACAGCGGTTTCATGATGAGGTTTACATTTAGAAACCTCTTCTCTCTCCAGCTGTTTCCCTTCTGTCCATTGTGCCCACTTGCTACTTGTAAAACCAGCCAGGATTTTTTAAAAAGCATCAAGATGAGAGAAACATTATTTTAATCCTTAAGGTTTACAGACAAAGAGGTAAAACTAAAAAACTGTTTTCCTATGCCAACAAGTCTTGATGAATTTTGGCCTGAAATAAGAGAATATATCCAATATATTTTGAGAAGGAAACACACTGATAGGTTAAGCCAATGAATGGCCCAAGAGGCATCAGCCTCATCATTATACATCATTTGTGTTGTACCTTTGCTATTCATAATCTTGCATATTCTTAAAAGGCAGTTGTCAAAAAGAAACAATCATATATCTGTTCACAATGGGCAACTAAAAGCAAATGCTCTGTGTGGGATTACTGCTGGTTAGTTTCCACTAGAACATGCCACACCTTGCAAAACCTTATAATTACTAATTAGACAAGAAGATGACTGAGAATGCCATTCTCCAATCCAGATTACCAGGAAACAAACACCAAAACAGAAATAAAATTACACGTGTCTCCAGCAACTGTTATTGCAGCTTAACAACACATATAAAGGGAAACACAGACCCTCAGGGAGCATCTGCCCACACCTCTAAGGCTCTAGGCTGAGACCCAAAACTGCCTGCCAGGTATGACAGTGGCAGAAATGAAAAGCACTTTGGCATATTTGACCCTATTTGGTTCCCCTCTCACTTGACCCTTTGCTGCAGCTGCTGCTTTTATGGTGCAATCCCATTCAGTGCATTGGTGGGGGAACAACGTAAAATCAGCCCACATTCTATCAGACCACAGGGAAATTAAGGAACTAATTTTGAATCACCATGTTTACAAAGAGTGGCCCAGTTTACAGAACTCTTCAGGGAGCTGAACTTTTAACAACAGTTTTAAATACAGTGAAAGAGGTTTCAGAAGGAAAAGCAATATCTGTCCAGAGACTGTAAAGTGTGGGTGGGAGCAAATGGCACTCCTATAAAGAATGGAGCAGCTGCTGCCAGTTTGGCATAGTTATGCAGTATTTACCATATATCACCCTTAAGGACGATTATCTTTCTGTCATGAGCATAAAAGACAGATAACTCAAGAGCCAGTTGAATCTCTTTCTCATAAATGGTAGGGAGGTAATGCACTGGTAACTCTTTGGAGGTTAAATATATTTATTCTATCAGAACGAGCTTTTATTATTATGGTATTTGAAATGGACAGATTTTGTGTGAAATCCTGATTTTCCATTTCTCTGTCTGTTCAGGTTAAGCTTTTTATTATATCTGCATTATGCTTGCCACAGTAGAAAGCAAGAGTAATCCAGAACAGGCAATGAAAAGAAATATTGAATAAACATATACATTTCTTCATTAGACTTCGTGGTGCAAGGACATGAACATGTTTTCCTTCGGTAGCTATGTGGATGAAAACCTGACCAAAGATGAGATCAGTAATACAGACCATTATTAAGAGCTCTGTGTCTTGTTCCTGTGGTAAAATAGCAACAAGTAAGAAAGTCTGAGGAGGAAGTCATGGAGTGGCACATTTTCTCCAAATCCCTCAAAATTCTCTCTCTTTTTTCCACCCCACCCCACTCACCCCACCCCCATTTCATAGCAGTGTAGATGTCTAAAAGGAGCAACAGAAGGAGTTTACACTGTTATGGGACCCTGACCATCCTACACTGAGTAACACTAACAGCCCAGCATGGTCACCTCTAGGGGAAATAATTGCTTTAGGACTTGATTAAGAAATACTTGGTTATTTAATAGAATTTTCAGAAGCTCTGGCCCCAAGTGATTTTTTTCTGTGAAATATGGGAAACTCTTCACTTGTTAAGCTAAAGCAACTTCTTTCGACAGAGGATGGGCAAGGTGCATCATCAGGGAACTAGCCTGTATCAAAGATGCTGCAGCCTGCATTTCAGACTGACATAATATCACAGGTAAGTTTAAAATAAGTTCCAAGAGAAGAATGTATGCACGGCAACATTGCAGCGGAGCAAGACAGCTACAAGCACCAGTGGGACACTTCCTTTTTTAGGGGTGACTCACTTGAAGTTTGGCTCCTAGTTTGAAGGGACCATCCCCTTTTCCTTTAAGGAGTGTCCAGAGGAGTTTAGACTCCGATAGCAGGAATCTGAGTTGGATGGTAAAAGTTAAAAAGGAATCTAGCTGTAACCTTCATGTTCAGAAAGGTGGTGTCTGTGTCATCACAAGAAGGATCTATTCATTAATTATTCACTGTTCTTGATTATCACCTTAATCTAAAACTGCATGTCCAAAGAATAAAATTGCAATACACAGGTTCTTGACTCATTTTATCTTCCACAGCCTTCATAAGATAGGTTAATTTGTCTCTTAATATAACCAATATGTTGAAGAAAAATTTCAAAAACCACCACACAGAAATTGCCTGTTAGCTGCTTTCACATGGAGGGCAAAGAGAGCACAGAGTGAGAACCCCTCCTTCACATCTTTCCTTGTGCATTAAAAACAGTATTATAGAGAGCTACAATAAAAATTTTAAAAGTAGATTGCCTATATGATGAACTGAAAAAAAAAGCCTGATTAAAATCCTGATAGAGACTGATTATTCTAACTGCTGAACAGCTTTTTCAACTGCAAACCTCCAAAAGACTCATCCATACAATGAACCCCTGTCAAGCAATCAAAGAAGTTTTATAATCCACTTTTGAAAGCAATAATTTCCTAAATTCTGTGAAACTATCAATCTTTTTGCTCTCAGAATTTATAAACTGTTCCTATTACAGCACTTTTTAATTTTTTTTTAATGTTAAAAGAAAATTAACTGTATTACTGGGACAGCAGGTTAAATGGTACCATAGAAGGAAAGCAAAACAAAAGCCATCTGAGAGATGTTCTGAATGCCTTGCTGCAGCAGGGGAGCGGGGGAAAGCACCTTCTCAACAACTACAGTCAAGCACAGGTTGAGAGGTTATTCTCCAGAAAACCATGAGAACTTTTCATTTGGGAGTCATGAGCAAGTACATGTATCAATAGCTCACATTACTGTTAGTTTTTGACAATTTGCACTATTAAGTGCACAAATAGTAACTTTTCAGGAAATTAAAAAACCCACCCACCCAAACAAACAACAACAACAAAAACCTCCACTTATTTAATCAGTGCCTTTTATGATTTTTTCTATCCTTTGCTGCTTCTGTAAGAGTTTTTAAGTAGTCCACTGAAGGTTTTCACAGTTCTGTGATGTGAAGTCTAGTACAATTATGGTTGATAACAGACAGTTCTCAATCTGTGAAGTGGGGATAGTAATCTTTCCTTTTTCTGCTTTTAGACATGGTGTTTGACTGCAAAGCACTCAAAGAAAAGGGTATCTCTTACTATTTACATGCATAGTAGTTGGGCATTTTTCTCCTCCTAATGATCTGTTCCTCTCTTTCATTTCAAAGAACTGTGATACCCAAAGCTCTGTGTCTTTTTTTTTTCCCTTTTTTCCACAGAGAATTTGTCAGGGCTTTTTATGACATGACATTAATATTTATTTTTTCATAAAACTGCTAAAAGTAGAAAGAATGAAACCAACCCCTCAACCCCCTCACCAAAAACTCTGCATTCAAAAATCAGTTAAAAAAACAAAACAAAACAAAACAAAAAACAAATAACCAACCAACCAACCAAAAACACTACGAGAATTTACTTTGAATTATTTTAGGCAGTGTTACCTCCTTTTTTCAGTAATTGGACCTCACCAGAGTAACATTAGGAGTGAGTAGGGCTACTTTATAACAGCTATCTAGACCAGGCATGTCATACTGGCAAGACTCATCAAGGCACCAGTCAAAGGAAAAGAGGCTGCATATGAGGGATAATAGGTTAATGCTCCAATAGGGCAAGAAGAAGCACTGGAAAGGGGAAACGTACAACTGCTTAAACTTTCTACCTGCCTCAGGTGACAAGAAAATTGTGCACCTTCCAGTGTAGCAGACACATTTAAAGATATCTATCATGTTCAAGGCACCACTCTTGGGAATCTCAGAGGGTTTGCACAAAATTTACAGCCTGATGCACAAAGGTATTTCTGTTCAAGCAGATCCTTAAGCATAAGCTTAAGTAGACAAAAATTTCCTATTAAAAACAAAAGAAAATTTAAAAGGAAATGTTTTTTACAATTTTTTTATTTCTATATTTCCAGGAAATATTTTCTTTGACAGAAATATTTTAATTTGGAGAATTGGTTATTCAAATATTAAAGAAAACTGACGTGAGCTGTCACAGAATCTCAAGGTTCTTATCTACAGTCCAGACTCACTGGTCAGATCCCTTTGCTCTAGCTAAGATAGTGAGGTGTTTCACAGATAAGAGATGTCATCTGACAATGGAGCTTCATCCTGAGATGGGAAACAGGGTTCACAGGAGGCAGGATGGTAACCCACTACACAAGGTTCAGTGCTGAATTCAGTATTGAATATTAACATTAAATGAAACATTTCTTAACATTCTAGACAACATTTATTTCAGTACTCTTTGAGCTTTTAAAAAATTTATTAAGAATGTAAACAAAATTTAAAAACCAAACCTGCCAACAAACCAAAAAATTCTAATACTGACCTTTTCCCATAATAAAATTTCTTTCTTCCAGCTGCAGAGGATTTGAATTTTGATGCTGGCTTAAGTCAGAAAAACGTCTTCTCAATTGCCTGCAGATTGTCTATCAGTCCAGTCTCTATGCGATGGAAAGCATTATCACATCCTTTTTTATTTACTTACAGCAGTATAGCTTTCCTACATTCTACTGCACTGGCAGAATCAATGCAATGGACACAGAAGAAGATTTTTGCTTAACCTCTGAATTTTTTTACTTCTGCCTGTTTATTTTGCACTTACTCAAATTATTTTGAACTTTCCTGCCACACAAAACTGATCAAGAATTTAGGATAGACTTTTACAACTCCCAAAGTTTCTTTTGACATTTACAGGATCACAGAATCACAGAATATGTCGAGTTAGAGAGAACCCACAAAGATCATTGAGTCCAACTCCTGGTCCTGCACAGAACCATCCCCAAGAGTCACACCTTGTGCCTGAGGGTATGATACAAATGCTCCTTGAGCTCTGTCAGGCTTGATGCTGTGATCACTTCCCTGGGAAGCCTATTCCAGCACCAAACCAATGTCTGGTTACAACTTATACTGTTAAAAAAATCGTGAGTGAACTGCTATTTCTGTATCAATTCCTGCTGTTACCATTGCAAATGTGGAGATGGACAAGTAAATTCAGCCATTTGGGAGATGTGAAAGATTTTTCTTATTGTATCTAAAGAAATTATTTCTAATAAAATAATGCTAATGAATCATAGAAAGATAGGATTATACCAAGGTAGGGTCAAAAATACTTATGCTGTTCCCCCAAACCACTTTCTAGCATTTTCAGAATGTTTCAGTGATGAATATGCCTTAACAAACGCTTAAGCATCAAATCTCCATGCCAGCCCCAACATAATTAGAGTGTTCTTGACATTCAGCATTACTTACACATCAAATTAGATTTGCAACAAACTACCCATTTTACTGCTGCCTTCTGCATTCAGCCTCATGTGGGACAGCTGGGTTTTTCCCCATGATGTTATGCATCAGAAAGGATTGAGAGAACATGAGTAGTCTACCATGTTTGGTGGGTCCAGGCTAAAGGAGCACACTCAACAGCTGCCAGACAAGCAACATTTCTGACTTTGACCCAGGGTTAAAATCCTGAACCATAATCTTGCTTGGTTTTGACCTCCAAAGCTGGTACCAACGAGAAAGCTTCAGCCATAAGGGTATGAAGCGGTAATTACCTGATATAGTAGTTCAAATGTAAAAATGCAACAGACTGGTCCTAATCTAATTCTAGACAAGCTGATGTTCCTCAGCAGTAACACTCCAGGAACTAATAAGCAAAACCCAGGGAATTGTCATTCTCTCTCTTAAACACAGGTGAAATTAAGAATTCGGGCTGTCTACACAGGGTCTATACTGAACTACTAGTGCAAAACAACTCCACGTAGGAATACAAAGTGGGTTTAGATCAGAATAGTTTCTCTGACTTGGCAGTGAATCAAACAAAACTGAATTAATGCAGCTTTTTTTTTTCTAAAATGAGAAAGGCCTTGCATGACTTTAATGTGGTTTAATTAATCCAACTTACATCAATTAGCCTGGAATAAGTTCTGAGAGAAATCAGCATTCTTTGAGTCAGCATTCATACTGGCACAATAAAAGTAGTTGATTTTAAATATATAGACTACAATGGTAATCCCACTAATGCTCATTATGACAGTTCACATACCTGAAGAAAGACACACTTTTAAGTGCTTACATAAAGCAAAAGCAAGAGGTGATAAAAAAAAAGATTTTCAAAATGGGTAGTCTAAAGGAGTGTAAAATAGAATTGCCATTAGACAAATGTAATATCAATATTGCTTTGTAAAGTAAGTGTTTCTTTATGGTGAGATGGATCAGTCCCATTAATGTAACATTACACAATTTAAATGGAAACTATCAAACCAGTGGAACTTAAACTCTCCTTTAAAACTGACCCACATTGCTTCAGTTTGTGTCATTTATTAGGTCGTGTACAGATATTCCCTTTCACACCCAAGCTGGCTTGTCAGAGCAGAATTTGCCCCAGTTGGAAGTGGGTAACTCTCCCAAACTCTCCCAAGGAGTGTGGGACATGTGACAGAAATTGGGGTGTGTCTGCTTTAATGATGCTTAGCCTGCTTCAGGCAAATTCAGCCTTTAAGTGGGTTACTTGAAATACTTAAATCACCCAGTTAGTGCAGGTGCTTTTGCCCAAAGCAGATTAGGACCGATCTGCACAACCCTACAAGGAAATAGATTAAAGAATCCTTGAGCAGAAACCTTTCTATCAGCCCCATGGGACCCAGAAAACCACGCAGTCAGACAGGGCTAAACAACAGTATGAATTGAAAACCAGACTCAGGCTCCTGAAGCAGAGAATGATAAAGGGCAAGAAGTGACAAGACAAGAATGATGCTCATGTTACTTTTGCCCTGTCCTGTCCTAACTGTGCTCAGACAAGGAGAGCACAGCTCCCTTGTACTACTGAACTACTTTATCACTTACCTGTCTTAGAGAGCAGGAAATTTTGTCAGATCTACCAGTCTGTGGCATAATAGCCTCTTCCAGTCCAGGTCATCCTGACTGAATCAAATTACAGCAACAGAACTCAGCAGTAACTGGAGGTTAATCACTACAGTCTGGAGGGAATAATGTCTTCACATGGCCAAGGCCAGTGAAACAGGACACCAGACCACAGCCTCGTCAAGCAAGAATAAGCTAGAAATAGACATAAAATCAGACAAAGGGTTGCAGGAGTGTTTCTGGTTTACCCAAGAAACTATCTTATTATGAACAGACAAAAGCATGCAAGATCCTATTTACAAAGGCACGGTGCAGAGTGATGTATGCTTCAGTGAACCTGGACAGACCTCCTTCTTCCAGCTGCTTCTCTCCTTCTGTCTTTTTGTCTCCCACAGTGTGGGCAAGAGCTACTGCCAGCTGTGACTCCTTGCTGTTTCTCTGGTGGCCGAAAAACATCTGTGTTTTTGTCCCCTCACCATTTCATTTGTCCTGACTCTGAGGCAGACAGCACAAGTACCAGGCTAAAGGTAGAAACAGTTTCTTCTGGGGTTTTCCTTGTGGTCTACCTCTCTCTTGTGATATTCCACTAAACTCTTTCACGTTTTGCAAGCTCCTTTCTCTTCTCAGTAGTAGTCATGAGTCTTACTTTGCAGACAAATAAGGTGGCTGTAGAACAAAAACAAGAATCAAGCTTTAAAAGTTTCTTCACAATTATTAACACAGTTATTTTCAGCACACAGAGAAACATCACTGTGTCCTTGGGCAGGGTCCAGTGGTCTAAATATAGGTACCTAGAAAACCAGTTTATCAGTGTCTTTTAGGACTGCGAAAACCCAAAACTGGACATGGGGCTCCAGGGACAGTCTCATAAGCACCAAATATAGATGAATTAACCACTTCGACCTGCTGGCTATTGCCATGCTGAGGCAGCGTTGCATACAGACTGTTATCTTTCCTCATTGCCAGGATGCACTGCTGGCTCACAGTCTGCTTTTGGTCCACCAGGAGCCCCAGAAAATGTGTGACAGAGCTCTTCAGCCAGCTGATAGGCCCCCAGCCTGGGCTGCTGCAGGATGCATTTGCCTGTGTTGAGCCCCTTTCTGCAGCCTGTTGAAGTCTCTTTGAATGCTGGCCTGGCCCACCAGCACATGAGCAGCTGCCACAGTGGGATGTCACATGTACTGAGTGGAGCTCTTTGTGCCACTGCCAGGTTGTGACTCTAATGTGTTCTAAGCACAGACATCTTGCTGTGCTCATTGTTACTGCATACCCCAAAATAGAACAATAACTGCTGAAGAGGATCAGTGGGAAAGGTAGCACTTTAAGCAAAGGGAAATGCTCTCCCAGCTCATAATACGTGAGGAGTCCTTTCTACTAGTACAAAGAATTTGTCTTTTCCATGTCAGTCCCCTTTAACCACAAGGCAAATATCAACCAGTGACAAAATGAGAGAAAGAACAAGTTGGAGATGCTAAAGAGTCTGTGGAGGGAGGAAATTCAAACTCCTGAGAGCTGAGGACAGCAGTTCCAGCATGATTAATACATGCACAGTCCTGAATGTAAGCACTAATGGCATGCAATAAAATTGAGCTGTCTAGGGAAATCAAGCAGGACACACTTTGCAACACCAGAGCCTTCCTCTAGAGTTTAATTTTCCTGTTTACCACTAACAAAATCCTTTCCCTGGGTCTCAGCACTTTCCCTGTTTTTTTTCACACAGTTACTCCTGCAGCTCAGGTGAGACAAATCATTTTGGAATTCATCCCAGGGACTTGCTTAGTGGATGTGGGTGTAGCTCTACAGAAACTCCACAGTTACTTCAGCTTTCACAAAGAGTACATGATAGAGGATAAGTTAGAAGCATCTTTTACTGTTTTGCTAAGCCATGCAAATATGGGCTGTGCTTTTTTCCTGCCTGACCTCTGTGGCTCAGCTCTTGAAAAGAAGAGAAATTTCAGAAAAGCATCATGGTTTTTGTAGCATTACTTCAAGACTCAAACTGTATTATACCAACAAAATTACAATTTTGAAAGGTGATGATTAAAAATTGGGAGAAGTCTGTTATCTTATTGATCAGTCTTTTGCATGTAGAATCTTTAAATTTTCCACATTTATAAGGGGAAGGTTGTCATTCTGAAAGACACAAAGCCTCCTCCCCTGAAATAAAAAAAAATTAGACTGTCTGTTGAGGTTTGGGTTGGTTTTTTTTGTTGGGGTTTTTGCTTTGTTTTGGATTTTTTCATTTGTTTGGGGTTTTTTGTTTTTTGGTTGCTGGTTTTTGTTTTTTTGTTGGTTTTTTTTTTAGGGGGGGGGGTGTGCTATTAAGTGGTAAAACCACCTAGCAGAACATCCACTTAAACCTCTTAAGGTATCACCATTTACACACAGTTCCAATTTATTTCCTTCATGAGCTAGTTTATGCTTAATAGAATTTGACACTCCTAAATGCTCTATCAAGCTACAGAACTAATAAAGATAATTACCCTTGCAAAGTGGAAAGTACTTCTGAATGGACTCATTGAACCAGACTATATCGGTTGCAGAAGACTTTTTTCAAACACAAACAAAATTGTTAAGGAATGTAGGCTATTAGAAAAAAATACAGTATCATTCCTTGTAATTTATACCTTCCAAATCATAATTTAGTGCAGGAGTTGAAAATGCATTACTGAGTATCAAATGTTTATAAAAGTTTAAATATAACAGCTCATGTATCGTTACAGAGAACAAGAAAGGAGGAAAAAAGAGCATGTCAACATGCTTTCTGAACTACTCTAAATAAGAGAAAAGCACATATCAGCATCTTGCAGGTTGTGCTGGCATATCAGAGAAAAATGCCATGGGCTGATTTGCAAGCCATTAAAAATGACCTCTGTTAGTCACATAATGCGAAGAGATGCCATCACCTGCCCACCTACTCCTGTCAGGGTTGAACGTGTTCCCTCTTTCTACCTCCCTGGCAGGTTGTGTTTTTCTCCTAACAGCAATCACTAAACATGACGGATGCCCTCACCCCCCTAACTTTCTGCCCCAACTGAAGTTGCTACATGGAAGGAGCAGGCTCAGTCTGATCAATGGCACATTTAATATATGTGGTGGTCGAAAGATCTGCAGCTTGCATGGGCTGCTTTAACCTCACAAAATTAATGGAACTAAGACATTTTCAATGCCAGCTGACAACTGACCCATCTTCTCTGTAATTATTTGAAGCAGTCAGATTTGTAAAGAGAGATAAACTATTTTGCTGTACCAGCTGACTGAGATGGATAAATCAGCCAGATTTTTAAGCTTCTTCAGGTTTTCTTCTGACTTTATGCTGTTGTTTCCCCCAACCCACCCATTCCATTAGTAAGGTGATTGCAATCACATCTTTTTTTGTTTGTCCTTAGTGAATTCCAGCCCACCCAGCTGTAAATACATCTTGCACCTCAGTTAGGGATAGTTTCTAGGTAAACAGATCAGATCACTTTCTGAATATGAAAGCACATCTCTGTTTCCCAGCGATATATACAAATCTAAAACAAGTCTGTTCTTAAAAATGTTATCTCTCTACCATCCTTTAGCAATCATGGCTATTGCACAGTCACCCAGAGAGAAGATTTTTATTTATGTTTTTACATTGTTAACTAATATATGTTGCAGGCTGCACATACAGCTTTGGCAAGGAAAGGAGGACAATGACCCTGCAATTAACAATCTGGTGTTTCTCTGAAACAAGAGACATTGTGAAAGTAAAATTGATCTCTTTAAAAAAAAGCCTAAAACACCTCCCGAAAATTGTTTATACTTAACAACTTGTGATTTTGAACTGCAATGATCCATGTTGATGTCAAAATTGAGTTAGCTAGTCCTCATGGATGAGATTCACACCAGTTCTGTTAAGATACTTAACTTGCACCTGCACTGAGCAGAATCACTACCCCCAGACCTGCTGGCTTCACTCTTGCCCATGCAGCCTGGTATGTGCTGGGCCCCCTTGGCTGCAAGGGATGCACTGCTCGCTCTAGTTCAACTCACCCACCAGAAACCCATTTTTCCTTCAAAGATACTTCCTTTTGTAGCTGGCTCTTGGCCTCTGCTGTGGCATGGGACTATTTTGTCCCAGATGCAGGATTTTCCTGTCTTGAACTTCATTGGATTCCTGTCACCTCTTTTCTCCAACCTGTCCACTTTGCCCTCAATGGCAACTCTCCCAGCCAGAATATTTACTGCTCCCACCAACCTGGTATTCTCCACAAACCTGATGAGAGTCCACTCTCTACTACCACCTAAATTATTAATAGAAACACTACATAACATTAGCCTCAGTATTAATCTTTGTGGGACACCACCAGCAACAAACTGCCAGCTAGGACTTTGTGCTGCTGCTGATAGTCCAGCTAATTTTCCACCCACCTTATTATCTCTTTATCTACTCTATATATCATCAGTTTGGCTATTTGGAGATTAGCAGACCATGTTAAAAGACCTAAAATCAAGGTATACAGTACCCATGGATCTCATCTTATCTACAAAGCCATTTCCTCGTCACAGTAGGCTCTCAGGTTGGCCATGCATAATTTGTAGTTGTGAATCTATTCTGGCCATCCCCCGTCACCTTTCTCCCTTTCACACAGCTGGAATTGGCTTCCAATAAGGATTTGCTCCATGACCATCACAGAAATAAGATTAAGATGACTGGCCTTTAGTTTCCTGCATAATGCCCTTCTTGAAGACAAGTGTAGTGCCTTTCTTCTTTTTTTTCCTCTTTTTTAAAAAAAAACAAAACTCCAAACCCTTCTCAGTTGCCATCACCTTTCAAAGGTGTTAGAGAGTGGCCTCAAATTTATATTGGTCAGCTGCCCAGATGTGTCTTCTCTGGTCCCATGGACTTTTTTACACCCAACTAGTTTAAGCACTCCTTACTTTACCTTCCTGTAGTGTGGATAAGGCTTCACTCCCTTAGACCTTGCTAACAAGTACCAGAAACTTAAAGGACAGAGAACAGAACTTACCTGTGAAAAAAAATTGGGCCAAGGACTGAGCATCTTGACCTTTTCCCTGTTTTTTGTCATTATGTACCTGGTCACTGAGTAACAGGCTCACATTCTTCATTTTTCTTTTGGTACAGAAGTACTGGATAATTTTTGTTGGCCTTTACAATCCTTGCTACTTTTATCTCCAGCAAATCTTATTCCATCAGAGTACATTGAGAGCCTTTTTGTATTTTGAGATTAAATGATATATGAGTGTGCATATAACTGTTTCAATCAGTGTGTCAGTTCTGTTAGCTCAGGAAAGGAAAAAATATTTTTCACACATAGTTGAAGGAAAACTTGTCCACCTGCCCACTCAGATTAGAACTTCTTGTCTCTTTCTATGGTTGTTCAGCTTCCTTTTTGGCTAGCCCAGTAGAAAGGTGAAAATGGAAAGAAAAATTCCCTCAAGAGATGTAAAAAGGATAACTTCCTCCAAATGACATATATCACCATTGTGTACAATAGGGAATCAAATAACTACCACTTATTTTTTCATCTAAATGGTCTGTTCACTCATCTTAATATTGACTTTTTTTCTTTTGTAGTAGGAAAAATCTGAAGAAAGGAGATTATAATGCAATCTGCCCCTGCTATACACACATACACTTCACATCAGTGCTTGAAGCTCTGCATTATCCAGAGCTATTAAGTAGAAGCTGAAACTGTAGTCAGTCTTGCATAAAGAGTTAGAAAAACTGTACTCTTTTTAAAATCAATTTACCACTGTGCTCACCATGGTCTCAGGAGAGAGACATTAGGCCAGCCTCAGAAAAGGTTATTGAATCATTGTTTCTCCAACAATGGTTTTCAATTACAAACAAAAGGAGGGCTCCATTCTGCAAATCCTTACTTGTGGCCTATACACACATGCACTGCTACACACCGAGGGGGAATGAAAACGATTAGCAAATAATGTATGAGGTCCTGTTGACTTCACAGGGGTCAGGGGCTTGACTTAACTTTCAGATTTCCAGGTATGACCTTCAGCAAGCAGAGCTGTAAAGCCCTGGCTTTGCAGAAGGAAAAGACCTAAAATTGGATCAGTGTGACTAAAATAAAGCAACAAATGAGTCAAAGTGTATTGTAGTCTTAAGAGTGTTTAGGAAAGAACATTTCACACTATACAGTGGATTTCCTTAGAAGAGTCACTTCACTGGCTTTTTTTTGAAAGTGAAGAATAGCTACATGGTTTGTATATCTGGGGGTAAAAAGGCCTGTTTGAAAGCCAAAACTTAGTCTCATGTTCATGATTACTGTATCATACTCTTCTAATGCCTAGAAAGTGCATGACCCTTTACAAAGAAGTGAAAACAATGCTGAGTGATGCAGAGGGTCAAAATTAAAATTTCCACAACAGATGGGAATATAAAAAAAAATCTTTTGCGAAAGGTGTTATTTAAGCAGGTCTGTCTGTCTCAGAAAATAATAAAGGGGAATAAACACTGTTCTAATCAGTTTGCCAGGGACATCTGTACAAGAAATAGGCAAAAACTGCTTATGGAAAATAGACCTGGAGAATAAGGAGCGACTCATAACAGATAATTAGTAGCAGCAAGGTTAGAGTGCTCCTGCCCATGGCAGTGGGGTTGGAACTAGATGACTTTCAATGTCATTTCCAACCCAAACTATTCTATGACTCTGTGCTTTTGATGAAGCATTCATGTATAAGGAGTGCTAAGGAAGCTTTACAGTCTGACCATTCAGAAGGCACTCTGGGAGTCACACTCTCACCACCAGAAATATTAACTGCTAAGAATGAAGCCCCTTCCCATCAGGCAGCTCCAGTGAGCTGATGGGTGCCCTCCTTGACTCCCTACACCCCACTCTCATTCAGACAAGGTTTCCTTACCAGATTGTCCCCAGGTTTCCCTTCAAAAATTCTAAGACTTCTGGATCCATAAAGCAATTTATTCATGGCTCCATAGCACAGGAACATCTTGAGCTGTCTATCCATGCAGTCTGGGGTCTTCCTGCAGATTGACTCGTGCTGTGGTTCTGACTGGCTGGTGCCACAGGTCCCTGTACCCTTTTTTCTGCAAAGAGATGTTACCAGCCTCTTGATGGGGCTCCTGCCACTCAGAGTTCAATCTCCAGCTTGTACTGAGCTGTCTGCACTAAATGTGTTCCTCAACAAGAAGAAAAGTCAGAGCAGAAACTACCAACCAGCAAGTTTCAGTGAGGTATTACAGAAGTCTCAGGACTGGAGAGCAGGGGGAGGACCCTAAGGATGAGGAACAGCAGCAAAGGATCATGTGCACAAGATGATAAAACCTTCATGACCTTATGTCTACCAGACTTTATGATATTATTAAAGGTTTGTTGGGTGAGACGCTTCCTTTTACACAAAAAAAGGGCTACACAGCACAGAGACACTGATCCCATGACTATCAGCAGAGGCAACATCCAGTGAAGCAGGTCTGAGGGAGTCCCAAAGCCTTTAACCCAAAAAATTGAATATATCAGCCAAAAAATGACAGGTGTGCAGTACTATTCCCTTTCTGAGTGCTCAGCAGGTATTGAAAACAAAGCAAAGAGGGGAGTGCGACACTGAGGAAATCACGGAGAGGAGAAGTTTTGCTCCTTTAAAAGGCAGAGGGGCACAGATTAGACACTGAATCTGAGGCAAATTGCCCTCAAAGAAAAAAGACCAAACAAATTGTGTTCTCAGTCTCATATACCGCAAGGGTAGAGAGGGGAAAAGGAGGAAGAGAAAGGACAGTAACCACAGAATAAAGTGGCCTTTTGTGGTATTTGACCTAAGCAGGAAAGTGCAAAAAAATCCAGGATATCATGACTTGTGTGGTCATGAATATGTTAAAAGAGGGACATTTTCAGTAGAGGAAATAAAAGCTAGAGCTTTCTTCAGAGCCTGATTAGATGGAAGAAAAAATGCCATGAAATAGTTTGATAAACAAACTTATAGTGAAATTATATTGTACCATACTTCCAGGTATTAATGTCAAGCCCATTCCAGAGACAACTGGAAGGTTCACTTAAATGTCTCATCAGTCTTACAGTAAAACAAAATCAGTCCAAAAATTTCCACTGGTAATTAAAAGAGTGGGTGGGGTGAAAAAAACCCAAACAAAGCAACCCAAAAAACCAACAGTTAGAGGGCAGACAGTTTTGAAACTGTAAGATGTTAAACAAATAGATGCATCCTACACACCGTTAGGATTCCACTGGATGTTGTCTGTATGGTTTAATTAACAATAACTATCCACCCCCTGTTTTGCTGCTAATGTAATCTCAAAAGCACTACACTAATTCCACTTGCAGATTTTATGGTAACATTTAAATTAAAATACTCTGAGTACACTTAACTACACATTCAATGCAGATTTAATAAGGTGATTATAGGTTCATTAAGTAGCAATTGATTATTAACTCCTTGCTGGCCTACAGATGTGAATATTTGGTAAAGAATTGTCTATTCTAGAAAAGACAATCTCCCCAGTAAGATAACTTCTTAGCTGGCTTTTTAATTTGTCATTCTAAACCATTTTATCTATTCAGCAGTGAACACAGGATCAATCTTGTAGCAAAATGCCCATCTTCTTCACTATGAGCAAAATGTTTCATACCATGACAGTTTGGTAGTTAATTTTGTCTTCACTAGGAAATAGGTTGCTATATTAAAATGTACTAATGGCAATCATACTATATTTTCTTTGATTTTATTGATCTTGTGAACATAGCAGGAAAGACCCTCCTCTAACCCACATGTTTCAAAAAGCAATTCGGGAAGCCCAGGTCTGATGAAATGCCAACAAGACATGTCTAATAGCACAGCTCAGCGCACAGCACACAACAGCAGTGCTCTGCCCATGCTCATCTGCTCAGCTCAGGGTAGGTTCCACCCTTCGTGACAAATGACAGGGGAAGGAAGCACTTGTTTAAGATAAGGATGTTACTATGGTACACTCAGAAATGGGCTCATTATGCAAAGTGCATTACTGCCCATCACCCTCTTACATTTTCTGTGATTCAAAAAAATCTGCAGAAATGGTTCTGGGGTGGTTTAGTTTTCTTGGTTTTGGCTTAGGCCTTCCCTGGTAACAGGGTCATAACTAAGGAAGTATTCCATCCCATTCCTTTACGTAATCAGGTGTATATAAGACAAGGAGAGGAGGTTCTTCCTCACTCTATTCCTTTTGGGTGCTTGGAGGACAGTAGGTCTCAGTGTGTTGACCTCTCTTTTATCTATGTGAGCTGAAGCCTGTCTGAGAAACTGTTGTTTGAAGCCACACAGAGGTGAAGGAACTGATTTATTGAGGGAAGTTCGTGTGATTTTATTTTGTTAGTTATTTTGTGGAGCTATTCCCTGAGGTTTTTTTGAGTGTATATATGTTTTTGTTTGGTTTTACCTGATTTTTTTCCTTTTTCCCCTTCCCTTTTTCCCTTTTCCCTTTTGGGGTTGTTTGGGGTTCTTGTTCTGTATTTTCATAGTTTTTAATTGTATAAAACTGTAGTAAATGTGAATATACATATTTTTACTACAATTTTCTTTTGGTACCTTTTTTCCTCGCTTGGGAGGGGGGAATCTGTGTGGCCACAGCTGGGTTTGGCAGGGAGCCAACCCAAAACTCCACAGGTTCACTTTCTACTTAATTCCTAATAGTTCTGCTTTGCTGTCTTTGGACTGCTTTACTATTGCCACGGGACAGGGAAGACCATTTAATGGAAAACCATTTAAAATGTTTGTTCTCAAAATTTTTCATGCAGAGGGTTTAGAGGATTCCAGTTCCATCACCTAGACTCAATTCAGGCAACTTCTTCGCTGAGGTGTGATACTAAAGTTTACCAGGCTCCAAGACTGATCGAATAAACTTTAACCTAAAATGGCAACATTTTAAGAGCATTCCCCCGATCCAAAAGAGCATGCACCAGTAACCTGACTATTTAGGAAGTGTTACCAAACAAGATATTTGCATAGCAAATACCTGGTACTCTTTAGCATTTCACCTTAAGGATAACACTGTATGCTTGAAAGCATTTTATTACCAGCATCTGATGTGTTCTGAAGCTATATAGATAATACTTTTTTCTGCATCTTGCTTCAAGAACTGAGTAGCTAAGAAGAAAGCAAACAAAAGCCAATTTCACTGAAAAGAACAAACAGTAACCCCAAAACCCTGATGTATATTCTCCAGGCTTCACATGTTCAGAGACAGCTGAGGACCATGTAGTGTCTACCAAGTAATTGAACAGCTTTCCTCTAAATTTCCTAAGACCAAACTCTATTGATTACTGGTTTAGCCTGTGCAGCACTGATTTATTTTGTTGCATTTCATAACAGAAAGGCCTTCCTCTTACCCAGGTGAAGAGGTGCACAGAGCAGGAGCTTCACAGCTTCATCCTCATAACCTGCTTGCTCTAATCCACAGATCTGAACTCAGGCTATATTGTGCTACTAATGGTATAATCAGGCCCCTCACACACAATAAAGTACAACTTTATTAACTTAATTCAAGCAATTCCCTGGTGCATCTGCAATTCTTGAGCTCAGTTATAATGACTTTAATGAAGAAAGCAAATCTTTGCTAGTTAAATGCCAAACGTGCTTTTTCCTTAAAGTTTCTCTTCTACTTTCATTAACAAGCTCCATTTCCAAATAGCTGTGTGCATGTAAACTGTGAACTCAGATCCACGTATCCAATTAAACCATCTCACACAATCACAGCATGCCATGGGATCAGCAGTGCAGACATGTATTTGGAGCTTACTGGTATAAAGCCTAGTTTCTTCCTCTGAAATTGAATAAAAGACAGTTTTACATTCCAGATAAGCTAACTAGATATTGCCAGAATATCCTTCTTAATTGTTCCAATTATAACATGCACGACAGACATCCTAAATAAAAGACTCTACAAAAATAGAGCTCACTCTTTGCATTTTGTTCACTGTAAAGATGAGTTTGATAAACTACAGAGCCCTTGTTAGTTTGTAAACATTAATTAGAGGAAAAGCAGTGGAAGTGAATGTGACATTTGGCATCTCAATCCAGACGTAAATTTCATGGCTAGCTCCAGTTAAAGCTGTGGATTGAACTAAAAGTCTTGTTTCAAGACTCAGTAGGTTTCCTGCATCCCAATGAAAGAAAATATTTTTTTTTAAAAAAAAGATCTCTTTACTAACAGAAAAAATATACCCAAACACAACAACAAAGAAATTAGATAACCAGCCACAATTTTAAACATATTTCATCCAAATGGATGTCCTGAATTGAAACACACTTGATAAAAGAAGCTATTAGTGCTTTTAGTATCCTCTCTTGTTGGAAAATGTTTGCTAGCTGATCTGACAAAGATGAGTAGAAAGTCTTGTTTTCTGGGGTTTTTTTCTGGCTTCATTTAATGCATTGTGGATATACTGTGACACCCACCAAAATTTCTTTGTGTCACACTTCAATAAACTCAACATCTGTAATAAAGCTTAGGTTATACTTTATTTTTATTAAAATATTTTTCTCCTCTCACAATCATATCGGCCAACCTCATAGACTAGTATTGCCAATATGACTACTCTGCTACAATCAGCAAATGGAATCGATAAACACTCACCTGTCATCTTAGCACATTTCTGTAAAAGCCAAGACATACACTACTTACAGAGTTTCTCAAGGAAAAGAAAAACACAAAGAACCCTCCTCTTCATGAGCTTTAGGCATTAAAAAATCCACCAGAAAACACTTTTCAGCCTGATAATCTGCAATAGCTCCTCTGACCTTCAGAGGCCACATCTGTAGCTCGTGCAAATCACTGCTGTTTCACTGACATCACCTGAGCTTAACCAACATGAAGAAGTGTGTCAATTAGGGTGCATATTAGCTATGTGAAATGAGAATGGGAGGGCTTGACTTCACTTTTCTTCATATTTATCTCAACATGGAAAAAGTGTTTGAAAAGCCTCTTCTAGATTTAGCTAATGAGCAGATTTAACTTAGAATTAAAAAAGTATTTGGAATGAAAGGGACCTTAAATATCTACTTCCAGCTGCCCTGCCATGGCAGGTACACCTTTCAGTAGAACAAGCTGCTCAGAGCTCCATCCACTCTGGCCTCGAACCCTTCCAGGGATGGGTCATCCACAGCTTCTCTGTGCAACCCATTCACCAGTGCCTCACCACCCTCACAGTAAAGAATTTCTTCCTAATACCTAATCTAAACCTACTCTCAGTTTGAATTCTTTTCCCCTTGTCCTGTCACTACATGCTCTTGTAAAAAGTCCCTCTCCATCTTTCTTATGGGCTCCCTTCAGGTACAAGAAGTCCACAATTAAATCACCCCAACACCTCTTCTCCAGGCTGGACAAACCCAATCCTCTCAGCCTTTCCTCATAGGAGAGGTGCTCCATCCCTCTAATCAACCTGAACTTGCTCCAACAGGCCAATGACCTTCGTGTGGTGGGGATCCAAGAGCTGGATGCAGTTATCCACGTGTTCACACTGCTTTGGATGCAGCCCCAGACACAACTGGCTTTCTGGCTGTGAGCACACATTGCTAGCTCACGTCCAGCCTCTCATCCACCAGTACCCCCAAGTCCTTCCTGCCAGGGCTGCCCTGGATCAGCTCGTCCTCAGCCTCTACTGGTACCAGCGGTTGCCCCAGCCCAGGTTCAGCACCTTGTACTTGGTCTTGTTAAACCTCATGAGATTCCCATAGGTCCACTTCTTGAGCATGTCCAGCTCTTCCAGAATGGCATCCCATCTTTCAGGAGTGTCAACCGTACCACTCAGCTTGTTGTCACCTCCAAATTTTCTGAGAATATGCTCAAGCCCTTCAACTACATAATTAATAAAGATATTAATCAACACAGGTCCCCATACAGACCCCTGAGGGACACCACTTGTCACTGATACCCATTGGGACTCTAAGCTGTTGACCATTACCCTCTGACCATCCAACACTTTTGTATCCACCTAACAGTCCACTCATCAAATCCATTCATCTCCAGTTTAATGAAGGATGTTGTGGGGAACTGTGTCACACGCTTTACAAAAAGTCCAGATAAATTACATATATAGCACAGCTTCTAGGAGGATCTGTTCCATGCTTTTCCCAGTCACAGAGGTGAGGCTGACAGGTTGGTAATTCCCAGGGTCCTCAGTTCCACCCTTTGTAAAGATGGGTACAACGCTTCCCCTTTTCCAGTCACCTGGGACTTTACCTCCTGCCATGACTTGTCAAACGTGATAGACAGTGGCTTGGCAAGTACATCAGCCAATTGCCTCAGGACTCTGTGAGGTACCTCATCAGGTCCCACAGACTTATGTACCTTCAGATTCTTCAGGTGGTCATGAACCTTTTCTTTACTTACAGTGGGAGGGACTTTGCTCTCCCAGTCCTCATCCTGCTGTCCATCCACTCCAGAGGTATGGGAAGAGAAGTTGCCATTTAAGGTTGAGGAAAAAAGTTGATAAGTAGCTCAGCCTTCTCCTCATACATCAGCTTTCCAGCATTGTTTATCCATGGGGTACACCTCCTTAGACCTTCTTTTTCTGACTAACTTACCTGTGTAAGCCCTTCCTGTTATTCTTTTTGTCCCTTGCCAGGTTCAGTTACAAGACTTCTTTTACCACTGGGTGCCTTTGAGCAGTATGAAAGACCTTCCATTTAAAATGAGCATAATAAATAAGCGAAGACAAATCTGCAAAAAACATAACCTTCTTTTTTGATCAGAGTGATTTTTTTTTCTTCCCTCCACACAGGCTTTCTTCTTTTCTTTACCATCAGCAAGTTTAGAGTTTAGACTTCCACAAACCCACTACTGTAAAACAGATTTCAGTATCAAAGTGTTTCAGTGGGACTGACAAAATGAGTGACATACATCAGAGAGGGGTGTTTAAAATATGTGATGGTAAGTGTTAAAGACCTCATTGACATCCATTTGGATAAACTGCCTAATTTTGTAAATAGGCTCATCACTCATGAGTAAAGCAAATGTTCCAACTGCATGCCAACATTTGCACAGCACTACCTCAGCCTACTGAACTTTACATGATGCTGAAAGGAATATGTTGTGTCTGCAAAACACAACAGTCAAAAATGTAGGATTTAATTTAGCTCCCTGGTGTGTATATGCTGTGACATAGCTTTTATTTACCTGATTTCCCTCCCCTGAAACTCTTCACTCAGAGTGTATGGTTGGGAAATCATTAAGGGAACAAAACTTGTGAGTGATAGGGTCCCTAATTTATTGTATTCAGAAGCTGGGTATGCCTGGAGCAACCATTCTGCACCAGAAGTTTGTATGCGGTAAGAGCAGTTCTAGTGATCATTTCTAATGGAAAAATAGTACAAGTACTATTTGCATTGTTTTAAGGAAAGGGATAGAATGTGATCATGAAAGAGCTTCCCAACAGAAACAGTGAACATCATTGCATAGAGAATCAATGAAACCCAAAATACTTAACATTTCCTTGATCACCCATGCTCAGAGAGATGAATCTATTCCCTCAAGAGGTGTAGTGAACATCTTCCAGAAAAATCAGAGGAGTGAGGAACCCCTTCTTTTACGTAAGGAAACTAAAAAATTTGTCTAACCTAGTCTAATCAAAGAAATATCAAGAAGTGAGAGAAAGGACAAATCAAAATAAGTACATTTGCACAAGGACAAATAGGTAATAACTTGCCAAAATACATTTAAGCTGAAGACTAGAAGAGTGTGTCCAACCCCCTGAGCTATGAGATTTTTAAATAGTAACAAAGACGAAATAATAAACCTCTTTCTAAAATGGAGTTTGAGAGGTTTGTGTGTAACATTAAACTACAGAGTAGACTGTGAGGCTTTGAAAATCATTACATGGGGACATAAATGGGGTTGTTTGAAGTCACAGAAAGTGTCTGGGGTAGCTGAAGAGTCAGCTTCTTCCCCCACTCACCTTAGAGAACTCTTCTTTTACTCTCAGATTGCTTCATGTTAAGTTATGTATTAGTGGCACACCTGTATTTGTATGCTCTTGAACTGAGACAAACAAAAGAACAGGTGAAGATGCAAATGCAAAAGACAGAAATAATGTACAAAGAAAGGTGCTGACACTACAACACTCAGAATTCAAGAATGGATCAAAGCCATCAGCCCCTGGAAGGAAATCATACACTTAATGTTCCCACTCAATCAGAAAATAGATGCAGCTCAATTTGTTAAGTTTGTGTAAGACAAAATATAACAAGGACTATGTTTCTGAACAAGGGAAATTATGTCTAAATTATACCTTCTTCATGGAGGGACACTGAGGAAAAAACACAGGCCTTGCTCTGAATACTGCATTCTAGCCATCCTTACAAAGACTTTTAATTTCTTCTGACCTTAATAGCAAAATTTTGAGCACAAAAAAGGAGCAGGTGGAGCCAGGCTTTCCATAGCAATGGGTTTTACCAAGAAAACAGCAGGCAGAAAGCTACAGGGAAGCCTCTGCAACCACGAAGCAACACCTCTCCTGTTGGGACAAGGCAATCTAGGAATCTTCTTTGGCAAGTCTTAATTGATACACTGCTCGATAATAGAACTGCCACTTGATTTTAGCTGGGGTTTTTCTTAAGTTATTAATCAAGAATGCATAAGAATAAGGGTACCACAAGTAGTGTTGATAACAGGGCAGAGGGGGCTCCTGTGCCATGCAGTTAACTTGGGTGCAGAGCCATTCACTTTTAGCAGATGTAGAGGAAGACAGATATAGAAAGGTCAAAACAGAGCAGTGGGAAACACTTGCTGATAGCTCTGTCTCTTCCTTTGGGAAAGCTGGTCTTGTACTTGCATGCACAATTCTGCAGATGTTGTTGTGATCCCACTCTGCCCTTACACTGTATATTACCAGCTAAGACTGAGGGTTCAAGTTAGCCCAAAAGCCAAAATTTAGGTGTTCACAAAATACAATAAATATTAGAGCTCAAAAGTAATCTTACATGCCTTCTAAGGTACAGACTGCTGAGCAGGTGCTGCTGATGTTACAGTGTTTATTAACATGCTCTGCCAGGATATCCTGTAGGCATCTTCTCTATTCCTGAGGTCACATTCTTTATGACTGTGCTGTCGGACAGCAAGATTAGCTGGAAGCCTGTAAGTATCACGTCTGAATTCATAGGCTCGAATATCTTGCAGATGAGGATTTCAAGAGCAGGTGGTCAATTCATTAAACCCTGATTCACATCAGCAGGCCTTCTCCTTCCTTGAGATATTTCTGCCTCTTCTCCCCTCTGCAGCTATCTCTGCTGCTGGGGATGAGCGTGCCTAGCCCTTTGAAGGCATACCAAATGCACTCTTCAATAGGTGTGGTCCAGTCTCTCAGCACAAAAATCTGCAGCTGTTCCAGAGATGATGAGGCAGGCTTAGGGCAGGGACTAGTCAGATCTGAAATTGTTGTCATCTTAATTTACAGGACCTTCATCATCTACGTGAAACCTGGAGGACTACCGGTAGAAGAGGTAGAAGGGGGGGAAATAGTTGGGGGACAAAAACCCAGTATTTCCTCCCTCCTTTTTCCCATAGTGTTCAGGATTGGCCAAGGTGACCTATGCTGAAATTACAATGATTGGCCCTTTTAGATAGCAATTAACAGCAAATTGTCACTACAGAGCCCTCTGTCACAGAACTTTGTGGCAGTGGCCAAAACCACAGGATACATTTCATAATGATCCACAGCCATCAGATGAAAATGGTTTTGGCACTGAAAACACGAACCAATAGGAAAAAAGAATACTCTGGTTTTTAAGTTTTATCTAGGTTTTAGTTGTTTGGTTTTGGTTGTTTTTGTTTGGGTTTTTTTCCCCTGTGAGGTAGTATTTAATTTATGGGGCTGAATTTCCAATTGTTTTTAACATGTTCAGTTTTAAATTCAAATTTGAAAGTAACACACAATTCTGTTTCATTTCTAACTCTGCAAATTCTCTATCTCTCACTTCTTCTTCCATTCCTGAGGGAGAGAAAGTAACACAGAGAAAGTTTGTCTTCCTTCTTGATCCCCCTATAAGGTCACATAGTTCTTGCCAACAGTTCATTGTTAAAAAGCCTTTGCTCCCTCTGCTGGTTGTTCTGTCCCGTTATAGCAACAAAATTAAAAGCATCTGTGACTTCGATGACAAAGTTTCAAAGAACATAAATATAGCTAAATGCAAAATCCACAGCCATCCTCTACATAGCCTTCAAGTAAATCCAATTGGCACTTAAATTATCTGGCAGAATCACTTTAGCTTTATTCTTTTTAACTCTGCTGAATATGCTCTTATCCCTAAAACAATGTAGTGACAATACCACATTATATTTAAAGTTCACTCTGTTTACTTGCTTTGCTTCTGTTATTTATGCCTGGAAGCCAGTGCTCTGTGTGTACAGTTGGAACACCTGGGTATCCTCATTCAGAGGATGCACTGAGCACAGATGGATGTGGCCTGTGGTAAGTGACAAGGACTCACCACAGGGCCCAGCTTCTCTTTCAACTGTTTCACAAAAAAATAAACCTGGAGGACTTTTCTCTGCTTATGGAAGAGCCATAGTTGCTCTATTAAGTAAAGTTTAAAGGGATAATTTGACCGGCAGTAACAAAGAGGATTTGCAACAAAGACATTCTTTTGGCGTTTATAGGGCATAGGCAAAAAGGCCTATTGCATTTATTTTTAAAAAAGAAAAAGGTGATTGCAGTGGTATCCCATGGAAAAAATAATAAAAATATTTTCATAAATGTTCTGATACAAGTTGCAATTGTGTTGAATTGTGTTGATTTTTTTTCCAGAACTGGACCAAATTTCTCTTTATTTCAATGGGTGTGTTGCTTTTGTTTTTATCCTGCTTTCAAGCAGTTTCACTTGGTATCTCAAATTTTTGAACACTGGCTATTTCTCTTATTCATGAAGTTAATAGGAACATGCATTCAGCATCAACATTTCTGGTCTGAAGCCAGCATGATTTTGGAGCCTGCTTCTATGTTCCAAAATAAATCCACATCCCTTTAACCACAGAAATTGCACCAGGAGACCTGTCAGAAGCTACACGGGTTTCTGGAGGATGCCAGTGGGGATAGGGGGTGGTGTAAGGCAAAAATAAAGAGACCCACATGGCAAAACATTTTATTGTTTTCCATGGGCAAATTCATCTACTTAGATCTCAACATAGTATAGATTAAGCCTTGCTAAATTTTTATTCTGGAGAGACAAAAAACTGTTCATCTACTAGGATGCAAAGTATTAACAGAGTTCCTCTTGATCTGAAAATCGTTGCTAGAGGGAAGTGTCAGCACCAGTTCAACATCACAGATTTATTGTGCTGAGTCCAGAGTAATCATTGTTCAAGCACCATTACTCTTCCTTCCTCCTTTGCAGTTTGGTACATGGACAAGTTGAAAATATGCTTGGGTTTTGTCCACAGACCCAACTATTGTACTGGTAAGAGGTCCAAGACTTCCAACAAAAAAAAAAAAATCAAGGCCTTAAATATATTTTTTAAAAACTCCAACCATCAACAAAGTACCACAAACTGTATGCTCATTTTGAAAAACAAACAAAGGGTCCAGCAGGATTTTCTCCAAGGTGCTGAAAGGAGTAAAGTTCCTTCTGACTGCCCATACATCACAGCAAAGTCACGGGGTATTTCAGCTGAAGATGGAAAAAACACCAGTCACTTCTCCTAATCTTCCCGCAGACCTCTTCCTTCACAGAGGGGAGCCAGACTGGATCCCACAGTGCACAGCAGAACTTCTCAAGCATGCTTGAGCCCCACAGTGGCACAGGGGAACAAAAAGAAAGAAGAATTCAGGCTCTTATCTCCTGAACAGCTCATTCATTTGAGTGTGTTGTGGTGTGCTTCCCTCCTGACAACAGGTCATGTGTTATGCCACCTTGCCGATTCTATGGAGCACATGCTTAACAGCACAGCCTTACTGCAGGAGCTTTTAAACAAAACATATATACATATATATGTATGCATAAATCCTAGAAGGTAAATTTTAATTATGTATATTACAAGACTGCCTGTAATGAAAGTTGAACAGGAAATTCTGAAATAAATCCCAGAAAAGGTAGAGCCAATAGCAAGAGACAAATGATGCAGTCATGGGATTCCAATAGACGTATTTCTTCTCGGGTACCTTTTTATTTCTCATATTGTACCCACATAATAAACAATTTATACATGTCACAGCCATACAACCTTGTCCATGGCAAAAGAAAATGCAGTCACATAATGTGACAGACTAAAAATGAGCCTGAAAAATCACATATACAAACGAAACAGGATTTTCCTCATGAAAAAGTAGGAAGAACTCCAAAGAGCTTGAGTAATCCAATGACCCAGCTGAGATTTCTCCAGAACTGATGATCTAACACAATCAGTTTCTACAGGGGTAGACTAAAATCTTACACTGACTGCATGTCATCACAACCCTGCCTTTAAAACAACTAAAGAAGTTTAGATCATGCTGTATTTCAGTAAGATCTGCGTTCTCTTCCAACCAATTCCTGAAGACTCCAGACCAGTGTAGTTGACAAGTCTTTTGGCTATTCCCCACCTCTGAATGTCATACTGTATGAAGAGAAATGCTATTTAACACACTTGTGATGCATACATGTAATCCCAAAGCTTTTCCTCCCCTACACTCTTATTCAGTCTTAACATTTCTTATTACAAAAGCTGTTACTTCAGCCTGTTGATGATGATAATTCTAACTTGTGGCTTTACCCCTGAACTGTTTCTGAAGGGGTTTTTTTGACACATCAGAAGCCAGGCTCTGCTCTCTAACATGTTTCTGCACATAAACCCAGAACAATTTCATTAGCAGTTAAGTGTGTGAGGCTGCAGCACGTCAGCAACCATTAACAGATGCACTGGAAAGACTCATACAAGGCCATGAAATGTCAACTCAGAGCAAGGAATACACACGCACAGATAACAGTGTCCTTAGGAACAACAGAGAAAATACACATTTTGAAACATCTCCCTGAAAAGAGTCATAAAATATAACATAAGTGAAGCTGTGACCCATACTCAGAAGTGAATGTGGAGCTTAGACAGAGATTGCCTCCCATGGATGTAAACCTGCAATGAGTTTCATTAGTAACAGGATTTAAACACGTCCAAGAAGTATGTCTGCATCAGGGTATTATCTATCTATCCACTTGCCAAGTATGCTGCAGGGCCATTCTCTGAAAGTATCCACATCCATAGTTTAACCACAGGTTTTAAGCGAGCCAAGGCTGTAGGGTCATCATGCATAAACTGACACAATGCCAACTGTTTTTTTTTTTTTGGAATTACACTCATTCAGAGCAACTGGAGCAGACTTTAATCAGAGACTATATTCACTCTTTGAGTGCTTTGGTCATGACTTTGGCTGAATGTGGGCCACATCAACTTGTGGGGCCATTACTACTGCAATACTAGCTTTTGCATCCCTTGAATAGTTTTGGTGCTCATAGTGGTGCAACTAGCTTGTTGCTTTTTGGACATAAAGGGTTAATTAATGGGTTGATTAATGGTTGATTAAGGGTTGATTAATGGGTTAAAAGCCAACACATCCTAAACCAAGCATGCACAAAATCCACCAAAATTAATTAAAATGCTAAAACTGATGCAGTTTTTTAAATGTCTTTTAAATAATTGAACAGAAGTCCTTCTAATATCCAATAATCCTGTATGCTCCCTTACTTTATCCCCAAACCCATTTCTGCAGTGAAATATTTGCTAGTTTGCACTGAGAAGTCACTACCAGCAGGCAGTTCTCCCCTAAGAGGGAGTCAGATGCTTGCTAATACTGTGGCAATCTATCGACAAACACCTGCTCCATGAAGCAGACATCTTGGTGGAAGTCAATATTTCCTTATTACTTCTGGTTTTGAGCCATGTCAGGACATGCACATGTATACACACAGGATATCACTAGCAAATTTAAGAGCAATTTTCCAAAATGCTGAGGAAATGGCTTCTGAACTCGCTTACCTTATGAGTAAGTGGGTCCTCATTACACCTGTACAGGGAAGAGCTGAGCTTAAAAAGAGGTGAGGTCAATATTCTGCTAACAGAACACCTCCAGTTCTCTTCAAAATCAGGAACTCCCCATGCTGGAGACAGCTGGATCAAACTTTGGAATCAAAACCACACCCTGAAAAAGGTTGTTATAGGAGAACTATAATGCTAATGCTTCAGTTAGACATTCAAACCAGAAAAAAACCCCTGAAAATCTTGCTCTATTCAGAAAACTTTCTTCTCATTTTAATTCAGACTTAGTTTTCAGGCTTATAATAATATCTGTAGTTAATTAAACCATTGTTTTAATTTATATTTCCTTACAGTGTATTTGAACATAAATTTTGAATTAAAAAAAATAACGTTTTGAAATTTATTCAACCAAAATTTACTCTTTTACCTTGTTAATGCACTCAAATATCTTGGAGGGAAAAGCTGTTCATTTCACCTACATACAAATTTTTTTTAATTTCTTAAGATGATCATGATCTGAAAAATTAATTATATCCACAAAATTAAGCTAAGTGTCACAGAAAGTGGCATAGGAAAAAAAATCAGTTCCTGCCTCAAAGAATTTGTAATAAATTACAGAACAAGTGGAAAAAAAAGAAACACTATTCTCTTGGCATTACAGCTGCCTGCAACTAAGCTCAGAATGATTTACTGAGCTGACCAGTCACACTGGAAATCAGTGCTAAAGACACGAATTGAAACCAGATTTGCTGTTCCAGACAAAAACATTTTCCATGTGCTTTTTATTCTTTATTACTATAGAAACATGTAGATTTTGAATTTATTAATGTAGGAATATTCTCCATTTTGCACCTTAACCGTAAAGAAACAAATAAATAAATAATAAGTAAAAAAAGCTCGCATCTGGCCATGGCTTACATTTCAGTACTAAGTGAGACTTTCTGATGATATATAATGTTCTAGATGCAGCAACATAAGCACCACTCGTGCAGAAACCAGCCTTTTCTGTGGCTGAAGTTGATTAAAAATGGAGAGGAGTTGAAGGAGACATTTTATATCCAGTGGTTACACAGTTTCTGACATATGTTTGAGTTTCCATGGAAAACTACCAGTCAGGAAATTTCTAAGAAAGAATGAAATTTATTTCCACTTAGCAAAGAATGAGATACAAAAAGAAATGTATGACACAAGGGGTGAGATTTCTATGAACCTTCTGCACAGCTATGACCGCAAGAAATAGGAGCAGTTCAATATCAACTAAAGCTGTACAAACACTATTGTTTTTCACTTGTTGGCTGGGTTTGGTTTCAGGTTACCCAAAAGGAAAAAAATGTGTGGTTTTCCAGTGAAAATGAGGGCACTGTTAAGCAAATATTTGAGGTTATGTCAAATTTTTCAAATCACTCCATTATGCTTCTGGCTGATGGAAGCATTGCTCTTTTCAAAACAAAAGAAATATACTTAAAATCAAAATAGAAATTTATACATTTTTTTCCAATGAAGTATTCCAGTTCTTTAAACTATATTTGTTCAGGGTGATGTTGGATATAGAATCAAAGTATATGTGAGTTCATAAGCAGCTTAAGTTAGCTCAATAAATAAAACACTTAGCAATAAAATTTGCCCCATTCCTGTATCTTTCTCATTCCAATATTTAGCTTCCATGTATGGGAGAGGTCCCTTCTGGGAAACTTCGGTAGAAAGGGAACAAGTTCAAAAACCTTTTCCTTCCAGCACACAAGACAACCAAGGGTAAAGGAGTAGGACTGAACAGCCCAAAGTACAAATTTACCCATTCGAATATGAATAATTGCAAAAGTGCTTTGAACGTAAATACTTCAAGATATAAATCTGGGGCTGGATTCACCAGTTGGAGGTGTGAGAAATGCTCACACTTACCAATAAAATTCAGAAGGGGACTAAGTCATCGAAGCAAAACTAAACGTTTTATTTAACAAATTCAGCTGAATTGGTGTGTCTCTCTGACCTAGGAGACAGACACAGGCCCGCAAAATCCAGAGGTTTTTATACCCTGTCCCAGCCAGGGTGTCCCTGTTCCATTCCTTTTGGCTAGTACTAGGGAGCTCACAGCCTGGCCCGATCCGCCTACCTGCCCAAGACCCCCACCCCCACAAAAAGGCATGAAAAACAGGTTAAAACCACCCTAAGTCCCAACTGCCAAAAACTCAGCTATCCCCTCCTCCCTCTTCTCCTCTTCACCCAAGAAATTCCTCTGGCTTCAGCAATACCCCAACTCTATTTCTACCAGAGGCTTTAAGAAAATGCCCACCATTTATACAGCAATACAGATGTGAGAAAATTAATGAGGGTTTCGGATATCTTTGTAAAGATATTTTTAAGAACAGAAACACTTCATACAGTAACAGTGTGTGAAATAGGACGTTACCTTCTTTGGGAACATTTGCTAGGGACAGTTGTGGCTACAAAAGTAAATTTACACTGGAGCAGGTAAAGAAAATGCAGAATGCCTGGTTGTGGGAACAGGCATCAAACAAAACACCTCGTGAAATTACATGAGCTGACTGTCAAATTTGTCCAAAGGCTGAAATGCTATATGATAATTCCTTAATAATACACTATAGGGGTAAAAATGAAGACAGCAGCACAGTGTAAACTGAAGGATAGTAACTAGACTATGCTAGAGATAAATGAATACAAGAGACTTCTAGTCATTTAGGGAGTGATGAAATGACTAAAAACTACCAGGAACAGGTATCAATGATGTTTGAAGATGTGAGATTTTCAAACTTATGGAAAGTACTGTTTATAAATCCCAGCAATGAGAACTTAAACTTCTAATTTGAGTCCTTGGTACCTGACGTGCTGATAACTGGAGTGTCTGTGAGATGAGACTCAATCATCATTTGTTTGCACCATTTTTACCAGCAATTATGCCTGAACCTCCTACCAATTGCCTGAAAAATCTCCCTTCCACAACTAGTTTCTGCTGTTTGTACTTCACTTCCCACTGAAGCACTGCAGCATGCCACAGCTAGACAGAAAACATTGGGCTATGTAAACTGGCTTGCCAGTCACACTAAATTCCTTTAGACAAACAGTGGCATTCATAAGCACAAGAAATAGCTAGAAATCAGTTTATGTAGGAATTTTCCCCACAGTCAGATGACTTGCATTAGTAATCTCTGCCCAAGGTGTTGGAACTAGAAGGTCTTAAGGTCCCTTCCAATCCAAACCAGTCCATGATTCCATGAGTAAGGATTGTTTTCACATCCATTGGGGTACCCTCATTTTTCGAAAATCATCTGAGAATTTTACCCAGTAGGTTTCCCTTGAAGATTCAAGTCCTTGACCATGGCCTTGATCTCTTCTGCAGCATATTAGACTTGTGGCATTAGTCTTAAAGCTAGGAAGCATTTGCCATCCACAGTACAGGATATGGAATGAGTCCTCCTGGGTCCTCTGCAAGCTTTGATTTCCCTGTCCTTGCTCCCCCCAGCCTGCAGCTCACCCCTCATTATCCTGAGCTGGATGCAAGAGAGAATATTTCTATCTAACTCAACCAGTCCAACTTTATATACACAGACTATATGTAATAATTTAGGTGTGAGCATTTTTCATTACTATGGTAGTATGTTTTCTAGTGGTCCTAATACTGTAAAAAATAACAAAATTATTTTGTGAGTGTGTTGTATGTGGTTTTTGTTTTTTTTTTCTTTTTCCTTTGGTGAGAAACCTTCTGGCAACAAAACCTTACCATGAGGGCCATTTCACTCCTTTGATCCCTTGCAGAAGTGCTGCTGCGTTCGCAGTTCTATAATTGAGGATATATTTTTCACTCCTGTGACAGGTGGCTCCACAGGCTCCAGGTGTGCTGGGGATTGTGGAGCAGTCTCTCAGCTCGTCAGCTGGTGTAGTTGTCCCATTGATGGACTGCCAGGTCTTCTTCATTATCCTGGAAACATACTTTTTCTATTTTCCCCCTATTTTTGATTTCGAGGAATTTCTCCTGCTGTAAACAAAACTGTTGAAAGTAATTTTTATTATTAATTCTTCATCAAGTCTCTATGCACACTCCAGTGTGTTTTAAAATATGTGCCTGACCATAAAATACCCCACAACTCCTGCCTGAACAGAGGTGATACACTATGTATGGTCAAAATCCCACTGACCTCTTGTCTTGCTTAGCGAGATGAATTTTCTCATTGCAGTTTTGATTGATAAAGTTTCTTCATTTCTCTGGAATTTTAAAGCCATTATGCAGAGACAACACTGGTTCTCCAAAGGAAATCTCAAGAATCTCAAGAAAATAAACTGCTAAAGACAGAGCAACAAGCTTACAAGTTTTTGGTTTATGCTGCTCTCTAGAGATATGCTTTGGCTACGGGGATTGCATACAGACAACGTGCATAGGTAAGTTCAGTATATCACCTTAGCCTGGCTCATTTTCACTTGCTGCAACCAGCTCACTGACTTGATAAAAACACACATTGTATCCCAGGACACCATAAATAATTAGACCTGAGCTAATAATTAAAAGCATAACACAAAAGCTGAGTCGTGCCCCCAGCCTACTGCCTGGGCCAGAATTCCTAAAATCATTTACTGTTTAAACACTGAAAAGCCAAACTATGATTTATCTAAAAATTATTCTAACCCCAACTGAGTTTGTTTGTCTTTTGCCTCTCTGACAAAGAAAGATTTAAGCTACTCCCATAGTATAGCTTATAAAACAGCTTCATGACATTAGTTTGTCAATCAATAGTTCTGCTAGAGTTAACCCAATGCTTCAGTATCACTGCAAGAGAAAAAAAACAAAGCAGCAAGTTCTCAGAGTGAAAAACCAAAGCCGATTAGCTCCATGGAGACTTGTTTCTACATCAGACTGCATGGCTTATTGCCTCTGAAAAAGACTGCAGTGTCAGGCACGCCAGGCTGGTGACACTGAAATGACACAGAGACACACACCAAAATAAATTTGTGAGCAAAACCATCTGAAGACTGTGTGTGAAATCTGCCCAAAGCATGGGCGAGGGAGAGGGAGGGTGTCATTTACATTGCTATGTACTCAGCTCTGCTCTTTGGTCCTTGCAATGCTGACAAAGGTGGACACTTTTTTGGTACCCCTATCTCTGATCGCTGTATTCGAGCAGCTCCCTCTTAAGGTCCTGACTTAATAAACATTCCCTATTCATCAGACACTTAAGCATCTCTTTCAACCTGTTTAAGTGGCACATAAGCAGGTTCTAAAGTACTGTGATGAATAGGGTGGATCAAAGCATGTGCTTAAATGTTTTGCTAAATAATTAAAAATTGGCTTGAGAGCTGACATAAAGGCACTCACTGAAAATTACCAAGCTTTATGAAAATTAAATGAAGCAATTAAGCTTAGCTTTCCTATCTCTACTTCCAGAAAGGTCTATTAAGTCCAGAGCACAAACCCTGGTTGTTGGAAGTGTCTGGATAAGCAAGTCTAGGGTTAGTTAAAATAAAATTGCCTTTTTATAGAAAAGCCTTGATACATACAAAGTGCTTTGTATATCTCTTACCTTGAGGTAAACCCTGAAGGAAGGCTTTTGAGAAACAGCCCAACAACATAAAATAAAAATTATTTATATCTTCATCTTCCTTAGGATTGCAGTCTGCAATAGATGATTATAGCTACATAAATCATACTTTTCTTGTGGAGGCAAAGCTGACATCCCTCTTTTCACTGTACCCCTTCCCTTTTGCGCTAGTTTGAGAATTGTATTTTGCCTGACCCTTCCTACACTTCTGTTAATCCCCAAACTGTAATCTTTCTATACTTGAACAAAACTGATTTATGTACATAGGATTTGTCATTCAGACAGCAAAGCTAAAACCAAAAACAATGCATAGGCAAAGTCTACGGAGATAGGATATGAGTCTATTCTCCATGCAAGGGCTTGCTAAGCATTACATTGCTTAAAAAGAGCTGCAGAAACATTTGAATTTCAGAAAAAAGTTTCCAGCTGAACTGAGTTTATTTCACCTTGCAAAAAGCCTGAATTCATCTTGCGAATCTTGTTTATTTCTTGTTTATTTGGCTTTTGTTTGCTCAGTTATTCTTTACCATCAGAACCATCAACATTAAACCCCAGAAAGGTTCATGTCTTTCTTGTGTAAAACCACATCAAAATCACATGGTGAGAGAGTCCTTCATACTGAAAATAAGTACATTCTTACAATACATGTAAGAAACAAACATTAAAAAATCGTTAAGAAATTTTTATGGTATTCCTCAAAGTGAATTAAAAAGATAGTTGTACTTAAATATAAATGAAAAATATAATAAACAATGCATCCTACCACAATAAGCAGTTCTAAGGTGGAGCCTGAAAAGATGTGTTATAAGCAGTTCCTTATATCCTCTTGCACCAACATCAATCCTGAGATCTACTGGATGGGGCACCTCAGCCCAGCCCTGCTCTGCTGCCCAAAGGTGGCTCCTGAGCACTTACAAACCAAGATGGCCAAAACACAATGCTGATGCTGTTTGTCTCATTACCAAGGGAAGCTTTCCACCCTTGAAAGGAATTTGCTCTGTCTCTGGCACTCCTACTTCCAGCCAGTTTAACCCCTTCTTGTAGTTGGGCCTTCTTGCCCTCTATATGCCAGATCATTCCTCAGCCACAGGTTACCACTGTCAATTAGTATTTCCCCTTCACTGGAAATAGATGCCAGCAGAAGAGACTTGACCAAAATTGTACACCCCATTAGAAGCAAAATTAAAAGTAATACTAAGATCTCATCACTCCTAGAATGTCATCTACTAGACTAAGCACTAATGACCACAGGACAGCTCTCACTTGGAAAGTACATGCATCTTGTTAAGACAGTTATTCATTGCATTACTATTTAAAGAAGACAGAGAAAAAGAGTTATGTGGCCTTGTAGAGAAATGGAAGGTGTGAACAGAGCAGCATAGAAAAGTCAGGAAACTGTTTCATCATCGTATAGGAAGAGACATGAAAGCAGAGGTTAAAATAAAGGCTAGAATATGCTAGGCTAAGTTGCCACAAAGATGTTCAGAGAGAATTTAATGCTCTGAAGTCTATGAAGTTCACGTGAAATGTCCTATGCAGTTGAGATTTAAAAAGCTGCAGTCTCTTCAAAGTGACATAGCATAGATGAGCATTTAAATGACTGCTGCTCAGCTCTTGAAATCCTCTCCACCTCTCTGGAGTCACATCCAAGACTGCTGTTGCCAACAGGGAATCTGGTCTCTTGCAGCAATGGCACATCTGTATCTGCCAATCGACATCCATGAGGTGATGAACTAAACCCCACAAACTTTTTTCTTTCCCTCTTTTTTTTTTTTTATTTTCAAATAAGTGCTCCTGTAAACAATAAGTACTTAATTTTCAGAATTAAAAGAATTAATTTCTTTGGGTTTTATTAGGTAGCCTCAGTCTAGTTAGTATCAGCAATTTTTTCCCTCTAGGGAGTAATTAAGGGAAAGCTCCCACCACAATGCTAAACTGTGATAATGACAGAATTTAAAATAATTTTCATACCACATGCTGCATTGCAGTTCATTTCCATGTGCTCTGCCTTCAATGAAGGTGGCAAGCTTATAAAGTCTCCTGGGCAAAAGGATGACCAAATTCCCAATGCCTGGAAGGAAGCTCAGGGGAAAGACATACATTGTCATGCTATATGTAATAAGATCTACACATTATGAAGTTGGCAGATGGAAAGTAAGAAGGCCCTGGAGATTTTGACTATATTTGTCTTGACGACACAGCCCCTGAGATGTGTGATGTTTTGTTAGTGATTCATCTGTGCCATAAATTATTTGTTAGTACTGGACATTCAGTAGATAGCTATTGCAGTCACCCTAAAGCTAGGTAATGGTGAAGCAGCCATAAGTAATTTTCACAGTTCACACTTTGCAACGCACTGTGGCTGAGATTATCCATTCACTGCAATGTAATATAGAAAAAAATATCATTATAGCCACATTATCTAATAGGTTACTGTTAGCTTGGGTACAGCATTGCTTTGACAGTTACATAGACTGTAATTTCAGCTCTGGTTTTTTCAGCAGAAATGAAGAGACCCATAGGCGAAGGTCATTTGTGAGATATCCTATCTTGGGCTGGAGACAAAGCTATTGATAAGACAAGTGGGGGCCCCAAGAGTGGCCTTCACATAAGATTGAGAACCGAAAGTGGTATGGACAGAGAAATACTCTGGGGAAAAACCCACAACCAACCAAAAAAAACCCCCAACAAACCAAAACAAAAACCCCCCACACCAAACAACTAAACAATAAAACTTGCAATCAGATTGTTAGTAGCAACAAATAGCTTTGTAGAATAATTCATTCAAGTTTTGTCTCTTATTTTGACCATCTCCAAGTTCATTAACCAGATCCAGCCAGGTAAGGTGGTAGATGAATAAATATTTATCACGCACATAACTGGTTGATCATACTTGAGAGAACTCCCTAGGAGAGGTAATTGAAAGAGAACACAGAAGAAGGCTGACAAGACAAATGGGAATTAGAAACATGGTAAGTATGGTAAATGGAAGTAGCGAGGAAAGGACACATCTTATAAAAGGAAAGAGCAAAGAGAACTGGAAAGTGGAATGAGGTGAAAGGCACAGGGAACAACACATGGGTGATCAGAAGCAAAACCTCCAGATTTGTAGGAGCAAGGCAAGACTAAAAAGAAAGGTATTGAGCAGTGAAAACTGTCCACTGAAGAGCTGAAAATGGCCTCCCTGCGTACAGCTAGGCCAAATGTATCTAGAGGTGCACCAAAGAAAGTGTGACCAGCAGGTCTAAGGAGTTGATTCCCACCTTCTACTTCATGCTCATGAGACCCCACCTGGAGTGCTGCATCCATCTCTGGGGTCCCCAGTGTAAAATGAACATGGATCTGTTGAAGGGAGTCCAGAGGATGCCATAAAGATGATCAGATGGGTGGAAAACCTTTCCTATGAAGACAGGCTGAGGAAGCTGGGGTTGTTCAGCCTGGAGAAGAAAAAGCTTCCTGAGTACCTAAAGTGGCCTAATATGAAGGCTGGAGGGGAACTTTTATAAGGGTATGTAGAGACAGAATGAAGGCAAAGGCTTTAAACTGAAAGAGGATAAGTTTAAATTAGACATTAGGAAAAATTTTCTTTCCTGTGAGGATGGTGCAGCACTGGAACAGGTTGCCCAGGGAAGTTGTGCATGCCCCATCCCTGGAAGTGTTCAAAGCCAGGTTGGATGGAGTTTTGAGCACCTTCCTCTAGTCTAATGTGGAAGAAGGTGTCCTTCCCTATGGCAGGAAGTTGGAACTAGATGATCTTTAAGGTTCTTTTCAACCCAAATCTGTCTATTATTCTATCATAAAGAATAAAAAGGACTCAACCCAGAAGTGCAAGGGACAATGTGTTTTCTATTATCTAGAAAAAATGAGGAGAGGGTCAGGTGGCTTGTTCCTCCTGGGCTTTGATCTCAAAAAGCAGCCCTGCAGCTTATGGCACCCTAAGCCATAAGCAGATCTCTACACACCAGAGACTACTTCATTCCTCTTTTGCATACTTGTTCACACAGGGAACAATGATTGAAACCAAACTCCTTTGTTCTGGTATCAGGCTTTGGAGCCATCAGCCTGAAGAGCCTATTTCTGTTGATGGATTTTATAGCTGTCAGAAATGTGAAAACAAAAACAAAACAGTAAAATTTGGAATAATAATGCTGATGTATATTAACACTTTATCCCCAAAGTAGAAAGTTTTGAAAATGCCCATTTTAAACTAGATAACTTGTCATTCAGTTATGCAGGCTCATAATGCTTGCCTCCTGGACAAACCTAGCAAAACACCTGAACTTTTAAACCTTGGCGCAAACTTATATCTCACTAATTCTTTGAGGTTCCTCCATTTCATCTCAAATCATTCATCTCTAAACACAGCAAACAAAGCAAAATCTGTCACAAAGGCTTGAAAACTTATTTCCTTTGGGTTTTTGTTTGCTTAAAGTGGTCTGTCAAGGAATCAATACCTATTCTCATATGCACACAAAGACAAGGACTCTTAAGTGTGCATATGAATAAAAGGCAAGCAATAGATTTTATGCATCTGGGACACTGCATAATCTAAGTTTGTAAACCCCTTTAAAGACCTTTATAGAACTAATTAAAAAGGTAGAAAAATACCTATCTCAATTAGGACCACACTTGCTTATGTGAAGTTTTTGGCAAATATGATGACAAGGTGAATTTTAAACTCTGTGTGCAACCAATGTATCAGAAAGGAAATAAAATGTTCTAAGTGCAATGCTTCAGAAAAGGTCTGGGAACTCAGGATTGACAAACTGCTTGACAATTTTTTAAAAACATCTGGTTTTTTTCTGTTATCCAAGAGGCTAGATTAAAATTCCCAGTAGCATTACAAAAGCATCTCACTGATTACAACAATTTTAATAATATAGTCAGGAAGTAGAGATAAGAATATTGATTTGTCACTGTCCCTAACAAGAGATCAAATTTCAATAACTATCTTTCAAATATTTAAAACCAGCATTACAGAAAAAAACAAACAAACAAACAAAAAACCCAAAAGAAAACACCCAAGCACTTCCATGACTGTAAAGGTTACATTTATTGAGCATATTTTTGTATGCTATTATTCACCAAGACCTACCCTATTTAGTAGAAGTGATCCATTTATTCCTTCTTTATAAATTTTGCATTGAAGTCCAGGCTCATGCACATTATGATAACTAATATCTTCCTTCTACTCCTGTAAGAGAGACTCCATAATTGTATCATTAGTACAGTGAGCATAGTTCCATTTTTCTTCAGGGGCAATACTGCATATTTAAGAGCACACTCTAGCTTTAGTTCAAGAATGTCAGAGTGTCTATGGACAAAAATCACTTCTGACTACACAAATGTGAGATAGTTAAAGATTATATAGGGATGGCATGAGCTACATCAGTGTTAGGTTAAATGATTTCCTGCCAACAGGGTAGACAAAGAGACAAGAATGAATGGTGAGAATTTTCTTCAATAGACTTTGTTGGCTTAACAGGATTTAGATGTTCTATACATATAAATTACACCCACATATTCAAGGTGTGTTATCAGTCAACAATTGCATGAACATTCTCAAACTTACAGAGCTGGAAGCTTTTGCGTGTCTTGCAACAATAATTGTGAAGGTCATAAAATGGTTTGATAAGAAATGAAACAAAGAATTATTTTTCTCTTAGGCACCAAGAGAAAATCAACAGTTTCATTTTGATCCTAACACACAGAGATGACCTGTGTGAATTGAAACAAAGAAAAAGTTTACATGAACTGGAGAACCAAGAAGTGCTGAGTTTTGCGCAAGTCAAATTAGCCTCGTTTTTGCACTCGGCTTCTTGATAACAAATTGTGATCTGGGGACTCAGCTTCTATAGTGGATCAGTGGTTTTGTCTGTGAATTACTCTGGTGACCCAGAGGTCAGCAAAAAGTCTTTGTTCTCTATTAGGTATGTTTTACTGAGCCCTTCAGCGCATTTCCAGCAATAAGGAAATAAAATCTATAATTCAGCTCCCTTCACTTTTGGACCATGAAGAGCCACTGATCAGGATAAAAGACGTCAGACTGGCATTTTATGTTGTACCCAGATGCAACCAGTCCCTGAAGCAACAGACAGCTGAACCAGATCCCACATAGGTAGCATAATGGTATAGCACAATCATTTATCAAGGAGGTGACAGAGGGCTAGAGACTGCAATGAAGAGACACAAATGCATTTACACATCACCAGCAGAATACAAGGGGAGTCAGCAGCCAGTTCCTTCTAAATTCCCGGTAGTTTCATCTTTCTAGGAAGCAGTGGACTCTGTTGTCAAAGTTTTGATCCAACCTATTTTCTTGTTCAAAAGAATGGGAAAGTTCTACTAAGTTTATTGTATCATAGCACAGAAAGCTGATTTATGGGAAATGGCCCCAGAAACTCCCTGCAATCAATGGCTTGAGTATGGCTAAATGTACTCATCTCATCAAGAGTGAGAAGCAGAACCTGGGTGAATATTTGGTGAATATTTTATTTAGCAATGACAACATTAAAGAATGTCCATTTTATTATTCCCCAGCCTCTCTGCTCTCTCCTTACCAGTAATTAATTAAAAAAAAAAAGAGAAAAATAAAAATCAAAGCCACCAACACATTCTCACACAAATTTTTCCAAGAGTCCAGACTCTGTATGAAGGCCATCTTTCACATTTGCAAGTTTCAAAGCAAACGTGCAATCTATACAGTTCTTTAATATACCAGAACAATTTACACTTACTGACGTCTAGGTGACGTAACATCTTTCTGTCGATGTTGCATGTGCCTTTTGGGTACAAGCACAGCAGTTGAACTAGAAGTTTATTGCTTGGAGCTCACTGCTGCTTGTGCTAGGTGAAGTTCTGCAGTCTATGTCCTGCTGAAACTCAGTCTTCTAGTCCCTTAAATGCTCAAAACTATCAATAACTTGAAATTTAGCTTGAAAGCCTAATTTTAATTGAACTCATCATCTGAAATCTAAGCTTTTAAATAAGAAAAATACAAACAGCTCTTAAGAGCCTACAAGATTGCAGGTATGTTCCATTTCCATAGACTTCATAATCTCATGATAATTTAGAGAAACTGCTGTTTGAAAACCATGGTCATTCCTTCTAACTTGTAATAATTAGGAAATATAAACAAAAATAAGTGCAAGCCAATGGAAGTGACATGCCTACCAAATTTTGTAAGCATTTTGCATAGCTTTGTATGATAAGGCCGCCCACGCAGCAGCTGCTGCTGAACAGGCCATGTGCTAGCAGAGACAAATAGATGTACAAGACACAAGTATGTAATGCAGTGATAAATAAATACACCAAAATCTTAAACCAAAAAGCTTTATAACATTTAAAATAAAGTTAGGATGGGGAATTATTTTACCCATTCTCTTACTGGAATGTAGAGTCACATTGAGCCTTGCTCTTGCAGAGATACTGCCCTTTGGACAGAAAGCCATTTGTCAGCAGCTGAAGCTTCACAGCATTAGTATCTACTGCTTGGCACATCAGTAGTATACTGACAACTTAGGTATCACAGGCACTGGGAAGCAGCAGGAATACTGATTCTGGCACAACTGCATATGGAAAAAGAATAAGAATTCAGCCCAGAGAGAATTTTTATGTAAGCTGTATTCTGCTGGACCAACCTTTTAATAACGATGTAGCCACAGGGGCTCATTAGGCATCTGCAAACTAGAAGGATTTTATATATAACCCAAACAACAGGTAACCGTAAATTATAACATTTTTTTTTTATTGGGCCACTGGAGTTAATATCATCAGTCATTGAAAACTCAGGCTGCCAGCCTGTTCCTTGACCTCTATCCCTTTGACCACAGCCATGAATAAGACTTGCCTCTTTCTCTGGCAACTGTCCATTCAGCATAAGTGCCATTCATTACACGAACCTAAAATTCAGCATTATGACCGAGAGGTGAGGTCTTTAGATTTTAACTATGGTCTGTAATATGTAACAAAATTTATCTACTTTGTAAAATTTAAGATAATTTATAAATCAGCTGAATAAGGTAGTAATTGAAAACCCAGAAATGAAAATATGATGGCACGTTAGTGAGAAAGGAACACAAACCATTTCACAGTGGGTCAAAGCAGAAACATTATTCTGTACAGGAATTCTCCCCCATTTAGAAGGCATGTTCCATTAAGAGATTTATTTCAAATTTTGATTGTCTTCTAACCTATGATTTTGTCTTGTCATATCAAGCACACTGCCTGATAACAGGGAGGAACAAGAAGAGTTAATTGAACAGCCAGGTGATAAGGTCTAATAAATCCCTGGATTTCCACCTGCTGAGTACATTTTGATAGGTAAGGGGAAGTAAGCAAAAGTCAGACAGGGTGACTCATCAATTCTGGCAATGTAAGAAAATTAGATTTTAAGTAGAAAAAGGCGTTTCCTAGGAAACTGCATGATCTGCTTGTGGAACATCAAACAAGAGCAATTTCCTAACAACAGCCATGGCTAAATTGATCTACTGCACCTCAAACAGCTTTCCAGTGAGAGAAAGATTGAGTCCCTTTTATATTTTCTTAGTTACCACCATCAATTTTTCTATTATTGGACTCCTTCAGCTGTTACATTTCTGACTTTCCACAAGCACAAGTATGATATTTGCCATTATATAATTGGAAAGCATGTTTTCCCTTCTCTTGTCTTTTTTGTCTCTCCTTTTTGCATCAAGCTCTGGATTACGCTATTGCTGCTGTCATTGAGCCAGAAAGATGTGAGTGTGTACAGTGGCATGCAGCAGGAATAAGCCTGAAGCAAGTGTCCTGTTTGAAACCCTCCACTTTGCAACCACGAAAAGTGAGCTGCGACACAAGTAACTTCCTGGGATCCCTGCTCTGAGATGTTCAGCCTACAGTACTTTCATCCCACCTATACAATTTACACTGGATCAAACCCAATGTCTTTTCTTTATAGTACGCTGTCTATATTTTCATTCCAATAAATTAAACCCTTACATTTCTGTGATAGCACATGATACTTTACATTATGCATGAAAGATATCAAATATTTTAGATGCTAGAGAGGAGAACATTTGCTCTCCCTGATCATTTCAAATGCAGATTGTTCAATATGTATGTCAGAGCTGATGCAATGAAGAGATTGCCTTCAGAACATGACCATGGATTTCTGAGCATAATTCAGTGCATGTGCTGACTGTGTATAGTCAGACATCGAATTCTAGTACCAGACTGCTCCTCAGGACTCATGCTGCATGCACATCTTGAGTCCTGCAGGACAGAGTAGCAAACGCGCATCTGTTCAGCACTTCTGGTCTCAAAGCATTTGGCTTCCTGGACATGCCTCTGTATATTTAATATGCATGTACATTAATATGCCATGTATCATAAAGCAAGTGGATTTACTCAAGATGCACACATAGAGATGCATCCTATCCTAATGCTAAGGCATTCAAATTCCTCCTAGACAAAATTTCCTGGCAGAAAAGTGGGATGTGTTTGATGAAACCCAAATGCCTGATAGCTCTAATCCTGGCCACTCTTGAACTATCACAATGGGTAAAGACAACTGCCAAAATTAAGAGCCAAAATTTAAGTAGGCTGCCAAATTCAACATTGCTGAAACATTTTCAAGCATATTGATTGCACAGACAGTTGCAAATGGGCAAAAATATGTAAGACTAAATCCACTCACACTTACAAACTTGCCTACTATGTAACTTGTGAGGAAACCAGAAACAAAGACATTACAAGTCTCTTCCACATCAGTGTTGCTCTCACAAAAATGAACTGAACAAACAAAGTGTTCTACCTACTACATAACCAGGGTTTTATTATTACTACTGCCACTGATTTGAAAATTCAGATGCAGGCAGAAATTACAGCATTCTAAATTCACAAAGTATGTTCAAGCACTTTTATTGCCTAAAATAAAGCAATATATTCTAGAAAACTCGAGGTTCGCTGTGTTTGAATTCTGTGGCAAATTGACTCTGTACTTCAATGTGAATTTCTCCACTACTGACTATGCATCAGCAAGTCACGCATGAAACAGAATCTCATGTGAAAGCCAGAGAAAGTGAGAGAAGAGACTTTGTGTTATGGATTTGTGGCTCCAGTGTACTGTAAACTGATGGCATGGGGAAAGTTATCCCACCATAACTGGTTCTTTGGACTTGCAGCAATGACTTTTTTGACATCAAAAAGAAGTTAGAAAGTCTATCTCTTTTCCAGACTACTAAACACAACAAAATTCCCCAGATCTTGGTGAAGCCAAAGGCAAATTATTTAATATCAAGAATTATATACTCACTACCACCATTACCACTCCCAGAAAGCTCACATAAAATCTTTTCAACAAAACTTTTATTCCTGCAGTTTTCCCCAAACTGCACCTTTGCAGTGATAAAAAAACCTCTTTCTTCCTCTCAAGTTTACAGCTTTGTTCTTAGCTTAAGACGTATTTAGGTTTAATGCTTTTATTCTAAAATAGTAACATTAAGTATTTTTAGCCCCTGTGAAACAAGATGATGTATGCTGTAATTGTCAAGACCCTCTTAAATTGCATGTAACACATTCTGCTGCTCATAAATATTTAAGATGACTAAATAATTATCCTAGACTCTTCAACTTCCCTTTCTTTATTAGTTCCACGGGGAGCCAGGAAAGCATTTGTTCTTCTTCAGCCTTACAGACAATTATTATATTGCAAAATATCCTCTTTCTGTTGTTGGTAATGCTGCTACATAATTCTCTCCTATTGTGGTGTGAAGGAATTAGCCTCTTGCAGAGGTAAGAAGAGCCCCCACTTCCTCATCATATCAATCCAGCAAGCTTGGCAACTTTTCCAAAACATCTCCATCAAAGCAAATCCCATCTCATGTAATTCCACCCTTAGATTTCTTTTCCCAATAGCAGAGTGTAAGAGCACCCTGAATTATACAGGATTCAGAGAGTCAAGCAGAAAAGGGTGTCTCTGCTTAGAGCAGTTCAGTGGGGAAATGGCAGGGGCTGAATGGATGCAGGTGTATCTATTTAAACCAGCAACTCTAATGACTTGGAGGAAGAGGAGGGTGAGCCAGCAGCTCTCTCACCATGGAATAGCATTGAACAGAATTTTTACAGTTGCTTTACAGCTTATTCTCCTCTCTGTCTCTTTTCAATGCAGCCATATGGTAGCAAGCAGATACTTGCAACCTAATAGCAGATGAAGAGTCTGCACACTCTCACAGGCAGCAGACCATGCCCTAGTAGTCAGCGGCAACACCCACCAGCACAGCCAAGGGAAAGGAGCTGCCTCCCAGATGGCCAGGATGCAGAGCTTTGTTTCAAAGCCTAAGATTCTTGCTTCTGCAGCTGTCAAATCTGTCACCACGGTTCAGTACGCGCTGCCACTGCCCCCACCCCCTTCCATTCGAGTGCACTGCAGAGAAGCAGAGCAGGAGCACAATATTCACCTCCAATGAGTGCATTGCCTTTGGAGAGCTGTTGTCATGTTATGCTGAGATTAACTTGCCTTGGAATGCTACTGTAAAAGAGGGTGCACGGCATCAAGTCAAAATAGCGCATGTAGCTGCTGTAATGTACATCTGTGATGAGCAGAAATATGCAATTGCCTACAAAAAAGTGACGGTAGAGATCAGCCACTGCTGGGTTAGGAGTTCTGCCTAGGGACAGTGCCTAGATACTGGGAGAGATGAGAAATGTAAGACCCGAAAACTTTTCAAGCACTTTCCCAGTGTTATTTGCATGTTGCAGATTCACCTTTATTTTTAAATTCAAAATAATTAAAGCATTAACATAGTTAGGACAGATCTACATGGGGGACCACTGAGAAGTTAGGAGTCTAAAGGTGTGAAATTAGCGTGCAGAAACTAAAGCATGTTACATACCTATGGGAGTGCTCTCATTCAGAAATAAATTGGCTTAAAGTTCACTGTGGCTTAATACTCCCTGGAAGACCATTATTTCTAGTGACTGGAAAAACCAACAGGTAAATCAGCATATTTTAGGGTTCAGTTTGACAAGATTGTAAAGCCTGTACAGTTTTACTACCAGCAAAGCAGGTACAGGAACAAGCAGCTCCCTCTTTGTCCCTTGTGACACTTTGCTTCCCTTCCTTTTGTCCTGGCTCTACACTTCTTTGACCTCTCAGTGGGTGTGCTCAATTAGCTTATTCAGCATAAAACTAACAAGCAGAAAAAAAGATAAGATGCAATAACTGAAAGTAATTTTGTAGTCAACATGGAGGGGGAGGGAGGGGTTGTCCTTATAATAAACTTTTGCTAGAATAGGTTTATGAGCTACAAGCCTGCAGGGAAAAAAGAGAAAGGGAAGAAACAAAACCGCCAAACCAACACCCGCATCCTCACCAGTAAAGCAATGCCTGCAAAATGTCAAGATTTAGTTAGTCTACTTCAGTCAGAGATGGCATACAGCTGTGCTAAAACACTCGGCTTCCCTTTGACTGGGTGGTAACTCTGCAAGAAGGATTCTGCCCGTGTGGTTGTACTGGTGGGAGCAGCCAGAGACAAGCCTTTGCCATCATGTCTCACCTCTAATTCCCCAGGGAATAAATAAGCACAAACCCCCAAACCAATATACAAAACAAACAAATTCTTTACAGATAGTTCAAACTTGCACAGTAAATTCAGTATAAAATACATGACACGTGCTGTTCAAAAAGGTCAAACATCTGGAACCAAGAAAAATACAAATTCAAAGTAGTGTCTGTAATTAGTCTAATCAAAAAAAAAACCCTCCCTTTACAGTTGTTGCTAAAAGGTGGGAGGAAAGCAGCAACAGTAACAAGGAAATAATTTGACAATGAATAAGGATTTACAGTGACAGTATTCAGATATATTTTGATGAAAGAGATTGTAATTACTGGTGCAGCTGCCAAATACGGGACAAATATTTCACGTTCTCCTCATCAATATTGTTATCCTTGCTGTCCTCAGATTAAACAAGCCAGGCCAGATCAATAGGCAGAGTTGAGACTGCAGCATGGAATGCACAGAGCAAAGAATCACATGGAGGGAAGATATTTGACACTGCCTACTTTGAAAATGTCAAACTTCTATATCCTTCCTTTTGTTCTGAAAAGTTTAGCACAGATTAAAGCAACATGAGAAAAAATTAATCCAGATAAATGTAAGACTGTGGATATGAATCAGTCAAATCCTCTGCGCAAAAGCAGGAATAGTTTTCTATACAACAGTATTACCCCTGCTTAGGAAACCTTGAGACCCTAAATCATTGGACATTGAGAGAATGCCTGGGGAAAAGAGGTGAGGAAGACCTACCATTACTGTATTCTTGCTTTTGTACTTGTGGTTTTACTGAGGCACTGCTACTGACCATTCTTGGAGACAGGATGGTGGGGTAGAGGGACACACTTTTGCACAACTGTTCTTAATTTCTTAATGTTGTAACTGCCTCCATCATTGTGCTGTGGAAACAGAAGTGGTGGAAGTCTCTTTAGAACATGGGATGGGAGAAAAATTTGAATAAGCCAAGCCTTCATTTCACGCAGACATGTGGCAATTGCATAATCCCTTGAGGAACATCTAGGCTGATTTAGTGTCTTCGGATTGCCAGTGATGCTTTTTCAAAGCAAACAACCCATTGATGATGGAGATTTTGATCAAGTCAATCTGTTTGACTATAAAATGTACTTTCATGCAGAACACTGTCTTGAAAGATTGCACCAGGTGTCACAAATGACATCAACTGAAGACTTCTTGTTGCCAGCTGGAAATTTTTTATGCTGTAGAGCATTTAATCTTGGTAATTAAGGGCCAAAATTAAAACACACATTATCTGTCAGCAGTTCTGTGTTAAGTGAGAAAAGACTTACACCTCGGTGTACACCTCACAAGCTGCAGAAAGGGAGTTCTAGTAATAGTCTTCATCAAGTTAGGTCATGGAGTAGAGAGCACACAGAAAACATACAGATGACATGAAGCTGGAATGGCTTGCTATTACAGTGAAAGGAAGAAAAAATAATCCAATGCCAACAAGATAAAAATTGCATAAGGGCAAATTCAAAGTACTGCATTCATTAAGGCAAAATCAAGTGCAAAACTGAGAAACAAGGGCAGGCAACTATTCTGAAGAAAAGGATTTAAAACACTAGAAGAACACAGGCCATTGACTCACTTCTAGGATGATACATAAAGGCAGCTATCATTTGGAGATGTCTTGACAGAAATACACTGTGCAGGATGAGGATGGTAATTATTTATTCTGTTCAGTACTGTTGATATTTCAGTTGCAATACTGCGTCCAGATTTGAGAAGAATGAAGCCAAATGAGAAAGCAGAGGGGAGCTACATAAAATAAAAGATCTGTGAGGGAGTAAAAAAGAAACTAAAGAGGATCACAGGGGAAGAGATACAACTACAGAATGTAAATAGTTGCTTTGAAGAGAAAGGTAACCAGACATTCCCGTGTCTAGTCGGGAGACAGGACAATTAAAGACTGGCTAAATTTCAAGTAGATAATGTTTAGGTTAGCTACTGGAAAAAAGATTTTTGACTGCAAGGATTACAAAGGATTAAGAAAAGGTACTCATAGTTCTACAAATTTTTACCTGTAAGGGTTTTGGGAATAGGTTTAACTAACCTTTGTCAAGGTGGTATCAATCCTAAACACAATTAGAACTTACAGAAGATTCCAGAAATCTCATGTGGCTAGAAATCTCTAAATGCTATCTTTTCCCTGCTAGGATGTTGGAAAAAAAAAACCTGTATTGAAACCTTCGGGATTTTTAAGTAGAAAATGAACTAATAAAGCAAGCTTCAAATACACATAGGAAAAATGTCACTCATTCACAAGAACAATTTCAAGTAAGATGCTAAAAAATAAACATAAATGTGAAGCACATTATTTATGACAATCTAATTTGGTCTCCTGTGGATGATATGAGTCATCTGAGTGGGCTTGGAGAGTAATTTTAGGTAAACTCACAGCAATTTATTCTGGAAAATAATGTTCATCAATATGATATTTACAGCTAGGTAAAAAGAGAGATGATATCTTGTGTTTTCATTTCTGATACTGCATATCTATTTAAACAGAATTACACTTTAAATACAAATCATAAATTATATTTGGTATTAACACTGTATAAGTCCAAGCTTGCTAGTGACTGGAGAAAGAGGCCACAGTGAGTTTTCTTTCTTTAGTCAGAAGCCAGAGCAGCTCTGCTCAACCAAATACCAAATTCACTTTCCAAAATTCAAACTTAGCCAGACAATGGAAAGTGAACGACTCTACTCAAAGTTTGTCATAAAACGAGATATAATTTCTAACTTGCCTTCCCTTCCTTTCAGAAGGATCTGCTTGAGTGTAGGATTGCGTTTTTTAATATCAGAAGGTTAGAAAGAATCTAATACCCTGTAGTGAACTCAGCCTCAATCATACATCTCATTTTTCTAGGAACCCTAGAGCACAGCTGCAATACAAACTGAAAACTCTATTTCTGGAGTTCAGAAATCAAGCCACGTTGTTGTATAAACCCAGGTACTGTGTTCTTTAATTCAAATCTTTGTTTCACACAGCACTAATTATTAGGAAATAAGATAGACATAGGGAGGGGGCAATGTTCATTACCACATCTTCTAGATTAATTACCAGATAGCTCCAACTATGTCTGAAGCAAGTGAAGAAATGTCGATCCATGTTCAAGAAGGCCAAAGTAATTCTATAGAAAACAAGAAAACATAATGAACTCTTCAACATATGTACCTGAGTAGTCTGGAGTCAGTGATGACATCCAGGTGAGCAAAGTATTTTCCCCCAGGAGTTGCATCTCCATCTGTAAACAAAAAAGAAATTTCCCAAAAATAAAAATAATAAAAATAACCAAACCCAATGCATTTTTCTGTATTCCTGTCAAAGAGTTTCTTTAGTGACTGCCTGCAGGGTTTTGAGCTTGTCCCAAGGCATTCTAAGTGCATCATGTAAAATAAGAAGGGTTAGAAGTGTGCATATTCAAAAATAACCACGATGTGTATTTGTTTAGAACTATGTCCCCCTTGTGGATGAGCCAGGGGAATACAGACATGGATCAAAGGCAAAAAAAGCTTTCTTTTAAACATCACGTAAAGGCTGGTTCCTACCATATAGAATTCCCTCTGCAGTTTCATAGCTAGTTGTGTAGTGGGAAATTCAAACTCAATTCTACTTTGAAAGAAGTATTGAGATCTCAAAACTGTGTTTTCCTCTAGCATGGAAAGAAATTTTACTTCTTAAAATAAAAATAAAAAAAAATACAGTCAGTAATAAAGAGAAGGTACACTCGCACCAGGCATTCTGCCAGTCAGATATAATACAGTTTTAGATGGAGTCCCCAGGAGCCACGGGCGAACAGAATCACTTCCTTCTCTCAACATTAGGCTTTAATCACAGTGTTTAACCTCACACTAACCCTTTCAACTCTATTGTTTGTTTCAGATATATGATCCTATCCTATAAGTTCGGTTATTTCTGGATGACATCAGACAGCTCAAAGTGCCATGCCGAATTTCCCTACAATTTGTTACACGTCAAATCTAAACCAAGTAAAGCCCAAATGACGTATGTGAGACAAGCTCACATGACAAGAAAAAGGAAAAAAAAGAAAAATTACCATTTAAACTTACAATCCACCTGTTCACAGACAGCCTTCTCTTCGAAAAGAGAGTGTCAATGGAAAAAAACAGCAGCAGATTTGTCCAATGCCGTCTCAATGCACCCTCAGGAAAATTCTCCCATCACACCACTATCCATCACTCAGTACAGCCAAATTACTTCTACCAAATTATGTTCCTGTCCACAGTAGAGAGAGAAATTTACCTCTGTGCAAAAACTACCTTATAAACAACCTGATTTACCCAGCTGCATGTTCCATGAAGCCAGATAATAACCCAGTATTTATATTACCTACACAGCACTGCTACTAGCAGGGAACTTAGCTGATGTTACTGTGTTTGCTACAGGACTTTCCAACAGTAGCAAAACAATATTCTGCATCTAGAAAGGCTTTGTAATTATTGTATTTAATTTTTACAATTAGATGGCAACATAAAAGCAAAGCACTCATCTTGATCAGAGTAGTTATAAAAGTAATTTTGCACTTTTGGATCAATTTCTCACAAATAAATATTGATTATTGAAACAATTTCCTGCTACGACATTCAATTTAAAAGATAATTTTAGTATTTGTGCCTCCAAAAGCACTAGATTAGAAAAAATCATAAATATTTGGTGCCTGGCTAAGTACTTCTTGAATGAAAATGGATAATAATAGTGGATTTCATAACTATAGTTATCTATTGCAAATAACATTGCTGTATGTTTCAGCTCAATATGATAAAGATTTTATAGACTTTTCACATTGATTTTCTTTTTTATAAATTCTACTTTACATTATATGTTGATTTAATAGAAATATGTACAAACTATAGCACATCTAGAACAGAAATTCTAGAGAGCGACAGATAGCTGTGATGTTATCTCTGAAAATGCTTGGAGAAGGCAAATTTCTATGGCTGAAGCTCCACTTTTCCAACATTTATTAAGACACTGTGTGGAGCAGGAGCTTGTAGATCACATTTTTCCCTGCAGTATGACTCAGGAAGCTTCTCCTGCCCAGCTATAGTCATCACAAATACGGAGGGGATCGGCTCCTGGACCAGTATCAGACTTTAGGGTGCAGACACATAGTAAATACATGCACTTGTAGAGATTAAGCAATCTCTGAGTGAGGCAGGGGCTGTGAACAGAAAGCAAACATTGCCAAATGTCCCCATCCTGGGGCTACTTCTGAGCAGCTGCACACATGTGACCATACAGCATTATTGCTCTCTATAACCACCTGAAAGGAGGTTGTAGCCAGGTGTGTGTCAGTCTCTTCTCCCAGTATCCTCCTCCCAGTGATAGGACAAGACAAAATGGCCTCAAGCTGAATCAGGAGAGGCTTAGATTAGATATTAGGAAAAATGTTTTCATGGAAAGGGTTGTCAAGCATTGGATCAGGGAAGGGATTGAGTCACCACCCCTGGAAGTTTTTAAAAGTCCCATAGATGTAGCAATTAGGGACATGGCTTAGTGGTGGACTTGGCAGTCTGGGTTAACTGTTAGGCTTGATGATCTTAGAGATCCTTTCTAACCAAAGGAATTTTGTGATTTTACAATTCTACGTCTGTGCAGTGCTGCTTGAAGCCTATGACACGACAGAGTCAGTGTGTGCAGGGTGCAAAGATGTACTATATTTTGAAAGGTACAAAAGTGAAAAATCTCTAACTCAGCATACTGTATCTTCAGATGCTTTCTTTCTGCACAACTTCATACTTGTTAAAACTGTTCCAAGATTAAAAAGGAGATCTTTTATATTTTTTGTCATTTATGTATCTTTAGTTGTGCTAATTAGAAAGGTTATTGTTTCTAGATCCAATACATAACTTTTCAGTCTTTTGTTCAGTCAGGAGTTTCGAATACACACACAAAAGCAAATGGAGGCCTCTCTCATAAAGATGAAACTGCTGTTATTTGACTGCAGCTCCCCTTCACACAGCAGCATGATGAGAATTTCGACTACCTTATTTTACTTCTTGGAAAAAATAAAACAGCATTTCTAGTATGGTATCAAAACTCCTTTTATCACCAACAAAACAATTCCAGAACTCCCCTTTGAGCAGAAAGCTCTGCTCAAAAGACCACCTTCTCTGTTTTGTGCAGTTGCTATATAAATGCATAATACTATATTATTGTGTATGTACACATGTATATAGAAATGTCTGAATATAGGGAAAGATGGGAAGAACCAGCAAACAAAATTTGGTTATTATTAGGATTTTTGACACTCTCATTTCACACATTTATATTATGTGATTAAAAAAAATATGGGTTCATGAAACCATTATAACAGTATCTATGTACATACCTGACTGAAAACCATACTGTAAATACTTATCAGGGGTCAGTATTAAAACAGAAAGTATAGTAAGATGAAACTCCTCAAGATACGTAGTTTTCCCATGCCACTGAAGATTGCAACTAATCAAATTTGTATGACACAGTAAGTATGCTCATTGAACATGCAAATGACAACAGCATAGAGGTGATTTAAGCATGTTTAGACCATTGTTGCAGTTCAAAAATATTGCAAAGCTGGAGAAGTTATTTCAAAAAACAAGATACTAATCAGTAAAATCAACTTCTTACAAAAATAACCAAACTCTGCAAGCACAGAAGTGTTTTATTAACTGTTTTGCAGAAGAAATTGAGAGTATGTCAATGATTATGGATTACAAGCTAGCATAAAGCAAGAATGTTGAGTTTTAAAAAAAAGATACTGTCTTGAGATGCATAAATGTGACTAGTGCTGGCAAGTCATATACAGTAATCATCTTGTTTATGGTGAAGCTGTTAAGATCTCATCTCAGTTGTTCCAATTGGAAAAAGTCCAGAAGAGATCAATGAGAAAGTGAGAGGTCTGCAAAATTTGGTCTATATGGAAAAAGGGAAGGAATAGTAGTTGCTTAATCTAAACAAGAGAAGGCTGAAAAGAGGGATCATATAATAATCACAGCTGAAAAAAAATGAAAATAGAATGGTCTTCTTGTTCTAACTTCAGATAGAGTAACTGAAGAATTGAAATTACAATGAAGGCAATGGGGTGAAGAAAAAAAAACAACTTTGTAGCAGTAAGGATAAGAATTGTTGCATATTTTACAGATTGCCTAAATCTTTATGGAGTCTCTAGAGTTAGAGGGTTTGGGCTTGGGAAAAAAATAGATAAACTTCATTCAGGAATGATTTTAGATTGTCTTGACGGTCTTTAGGGACAAAGGGATTGATTAGATAACATTTTAAGGTTCTTTCAGTCCTTTGATTCCTTTCCTTACTGTTGTGTTGCTTTTTGAAATTTTAGGTGAGTCACTACTGCCAATTTCATGCACTACAGTAAGTAGTGCAGCAAAAATTCTAGCGGATAAGCAGTTGATTTTTCAGCACTTGTTACATACACAGATAGGAAAATGGGACTGTTGAACTTTGCCTGTCTTCAAGGCCACCCCTTTACACCTGGATTCACTCACTGTCTCTTCCCAGAAATAACCATTCTGAGTTATAGTGTTTTATACCATCCTGATCTGTTTGCTCTTTATAATTTCCAGTTAAATTCATCAGCTGCACATCACTTGAAGTCATATTTCAGTTTGCCCTTGAAGTATTCTCTTTTCCTCAAATGCATGCTTTGTTCTTCAGTTTATCATACCAGAGCTTCTTTATCATTCAGGTATTTTCAATTCAGCACACATGACTGGCCCAAACAAGTGAGTAACTACAAAGTTTTTGCATCTTAGCAGAATAGAAAGGCATCATCTTCCTGTCAATCATGACTAAACGTAGAAACAGAACTAACGAGTATTCTGTCCCAAGGAAATTCTCAACTTTAGTAAAAAGTTTAAATATCAACACTTATTCACAGAAACTAATATTCTTTTTCTTCAAATTGTGTGTGAATGTTCATTATATTTAATAATTAAGTCAGTCTAGAAAAGTACAGCTTTTCTTCCTATATAACAGAGAATTAAAAACATGGTACGTTACAGTATAAATACAGTTATTAAGACTTTTTCTCAGGCAAGATTCCCATTCAAATAACTGACATCAGATCTCTTTGATGTGATATGATATGATTTATTGAATTTGAGATATTGTTGCCTATGGGTATATAAACACCTGGATTACCAGATGTATTCATTGTGTTTGGAGTTTGCAGGGAGATACTGAAAGGAGGGCACTGTAGTTTTCTTACTAACTCGTTCAAGAGGAGACAGTTAAGTTCTCATCTCTGCAATGCTAACCCTCTGTCCTGGTTATAACACACAGCACAATAAATCCATAAGTTGCTAGCAGCTGGAACAATTTATGGGAAATGTGTTATCAGCACATGCTTAAAAATGGATTTTAACTTTGAGAAGCTAAAGTTGAATATCCATATTTTCTTCTCAATAGGTGATTAAGAGTTCATAATATATTTACGACTATTTCCAGTTCATCAGGTTTATTTGTGGATTCTGATTCTCCTCTAGGGATTTGCACATGGCTGTGGTTAAAAACTGGAGCACTTGTGATGCACCCAAGACAACGTGACATTGATACTGAAGAGCGGATGATTCCAGTAGTAGATATTTAAAATATTAAGGAGAAGCTCGAATAAATACAGCACAGAGTTGCCTGCAAGAGTATGCAAAATATACTCATTTCACATTCATGCTTGTACCCAAGCACTTAGCAATGGTGCAAAATTTGGTGTACTTGCATTTTTTAGAATGACAGTAGGAGGCCTACAGTATGTCATGACTAATTCTGACAGTCACAGCCTACCTGTGGTTGTCATAGAAGTTAATGATGGATTGTTAGAAACCACTTCAGCCTCAGGCAAAGCCCTGGGAAGTTAACTACTAAGACAATCTCTAATAAGCTGCAAAACCCAGTTTATGGGCTATTTTGGGGATTGAATTTACTTCTAATCAAGAGAAACTTTACTAAGCCATCACCCAGTTTCAAAATCTGGCTCCGGTAGTGGCACAGAGGCCAGGTCAGAGATCAGTGCATTTCCATCCATCACATAATTATGACAGATAGCTAGAACACATTGGGAAAACGTTACAATTCATATTTATAGTTATTTTGAATCTATTTAAATTGCTAGAAATAGCAGGTGACTTTGTCAGCAGATTTTAGTGAAGGTCATATGCAAATACCATTTCACCTCACTACACTAGAATTTCTTACTGAAAACCAGCTCTGCACTAATGATACTTAACATCATTATCTCTTACTGAAGACATTAACTCTGCCTCTAATCATGAAACAGAGTAATCTGGTTTAAGTCATGATGGTCTTGACCAACTTGAAGAGCGGGCAGTCACTCATTATAACAAAAACTCAGTTCCAATTTTTTAGTTTGCTCAAGCTATGAAATTCTCTACTGCTATAATGTATTCGGTATTTACATTTTAAAAATGCCTTTGATTCACAATGAAGACAAGTGGCCAGTTGTGCAGATGCTGTAGAATAACCTGTGAATGTACACTATTTTTATAAGGGCAAGTCATTCACAACTTGTACACTAAGACAGAAATTCCCTAAAGCCTATGATACTGACACCAAAGTCAGTCATTAACATTGTTAACCTAGGTTGATAGGGAGGTTGACCAAGAGTGAATGTGCAAAAAGCCAGTGTTTCTCAGAGCTGTGAGCTCTGCTGCCATGCAGGTTCATTTTCTTAATTTGAAACCAGACCCAACACTACAAAGCCATTTGCTTGTAACTCACTCTTTTAGCCTTTCAACTACAACCAATTCTATAACTGGACCTTGCAGAATGTGTACCAGTAAGGAAAAAGGCCTGAGACCTATTAAAAAATCAGGATGGCAGGAAACTAACCAGCAGAACTCCAGGAGCAGCTTACAAGACTTGGAAACACTCAGGTGCTATGGACTAGTGAGGTAGGAGGCTTTGCTTCTGATAATGAATACAAGAAAAATAAAAAGCAAAAGCCTGCAAAAAGAGCTCTCTCTGTGGCTTTTGGTTTGTTTGGGGTTTTCTTGGGTTTGGTTTTGTTTTTTAGAGGGACTCTTATTGCTCTTATAAAAGCTTAAGAGCAGCCTAATCCTAATATTAAAGTACTTGGAGTGATTCAAGCTTATCTGGCACCAAAGTAGCTTTACATGTAGCATGCATGTCAGGTCCCCTTTTCTGCATGGATGCAGGAAGAATACCTCAGCAGGTACATCACTAAGTTGCCATTCTGCAGAATTGGCTAATTCCAAATTAGCCATAGTTACTAAGTAAGGAACTAGAAAGGCCCATTCTGGCTGAAAGTTCAATCTAATCACTGTTCATAAAAAACTTCAGTGTAAACTGAAGTGCAGTTGAGAACTATTTAGTGAGATAGTAAGAAAATAATCTAATCTTGAAAGAAAGTACTTCTGAACAGCTCAAAAACAGTGCACCATGATTTACCTTCAATTCTCTGTACTACTGCATTATTGAACAAATATTCTAAGAAATCAAGAGGGTTATTTTGGACTCATGTTGATAGACCTGAGAGAAGACTTTAATTCTTTATTAACATTCTGTTCAAATATTAATAGGTTTAATCTTATTAAATCAGATTATCCATATTTTTGAAGATCAAGAAACATGCACAAAAAATGAATTATGCCAGAAGTTCATAACTGAAGTCCTAGTTGCATATTCCACAACAATGAAAATACTAAATCCTTTCTCTTTATTTCTCTATTTTCTTATGTTTCCTCTTTTTTCAACTTCCACACTAAGTCTATGCCGTTATGAACTTCAAAGCTGAAAAAAACAGAAACAAACCTGCATTACCTAAGACTTTGGCCTCTGCTTCATGATTGGAATACCTGTCAAGGGAAAATAAAAGGGGAGAGGGAATGTGCAGGTCCTTCCATTTAAAAATTATATAATCATAGAATCATTCAAGTTGGAAAAGACCCGTAAGATCATCCAGTCCAATTGTAAAACTAACACTGCTAAGCCTGCCATTAAATCATGTCCTTAAGTGACACAACAGGTTTTTCATTATAATTAACAGAAAGACTTAGTAAGACAGATCTACTTTTGGTTAGAAGATTACCATAAGCAATATTTGGACAGATTTCACCATGAGTATCACTATGTATCAACTAAAGTAGTAAAAATATATTTGGGATGTACCTTTGCAGTAAAACACAGTTAGGAAATGACCAGCACAACAGTCACATCATTATACTGCAATGGCATACTTAACTTTGGGCGTACAACTCATCTCCAGTTACAGCACTGAAGCCTGACAAAGAAATATCTACTGTTAAAAGATGAACTAGTTTCCTATGATACCTACCTTTTATCCAGGAAACAGGTCAGGCATTGGAACATGCTGCCTAGGGAAGTAGTGGAGTCATCATCCTTAGAAACATTCAAGAAACTACTCAGTGTGGCACTTAGTGCTATGTTTAGGTTGGACTCAGTAATCTTGAAGGCCTTTTCCAACCTTAGTGATTCTATGATTGCAGCACTGCACTGCTGCCTGGGTGAAGAACCTGGTACATCACAGGGATGCTCACGTACCAAGAGCTGGGCCCCTGAAGAACATCAAATTAACCAACAGATAAATAAGGCTGCTAAAATTGAAATGGCTTAGGTGGATCATAAGGGTTAATTTTTTCTAGATCAATGGGCTTATGACACCTTGGTCCATGAAGGAAGAGATGCAATCTATAGAGGGGTTCATGACCAAGGAGTGGACTTGACCACGGACACTATCATAAAGGTTATTCAGGACTGTGAAATATACTGCAGTTAAGCAGGCCAAACATTTAAAACCTCGCTAGTGTGGAGGATTATATCTGCAATATAAATATGTGGCAACCTGGCAGACTGACTATAGCACACTCCTATAAACTCACCAAGGCCATGTGCCACGTGCATTCAGTGACGGAAACAGGCTCTGGATGGCTGGACATATATCCTGTGCCCCATGCCACTGCTAGGAACATTATCCTGGGCCTTGAAAACCAAGACTTATGGCACCATGACACCCCAGAAAAAAAGAAAAAAGGGCCAAAGAACATGGGTGGGTGTATCACATCCTATCATGTACCAGACTTTGGGAAAATCTAATGATACAATGGACTGTTAAAGATGACACTGAGACCAATGGGTGGCGGGACCTTCAACACTGGGATACACATTTAGCAAAAGCTACCTCTTAATCAACTAGGAGATCTGCCAATCTGGCTGGCCCTACTCAAACAAGATTTTTATATTCTGTAGAAGGGGAAAAGTTCCTGCAGTGCACATAAAAATATGCTCAAACAAAGGCAAACCCATCTATGGGATTGCTTTATCTCAAGGATCTTGATGCACTTGGTGAGTAATTTTGGAGAACGGGGAAGGCTGATGTGTGGCTTTAGGGATTTGACTTTGGTTGAGAATGACCAAATAATTAAATAATGTTATGTTAATTCCTATAGAACACTCTATAGTATCACTCTTATGGCAGCTATGTGCCCATAGCCATAATGGGCACCTTGTGGTACCATCTCTGGCACTCCAGAACTGGGGATCTGAACACAACTCTTTTTCAATCATCACATTAATGAAGAATGAACTTTGATGAAACTGACAAGCACAACAACAATGGAATCAGAACTGGCTTCAGAATGTAACAAAATCAACACTGTGCTCCACCTTTCCTGCCCTGAATGACATTCATGACAGATGGGGCATGAAGTCATGGAACAAAGGAATTCAATGGACTTTTATACGGTTGGGCCATAGAATAAGGGAACAACATCTGTATGTATATAAATCAAAGGACAGGAAAAGTGATGGTGTACTGGAGAGCATGGAACATAGCATGACACAAATGTTATGAAATAAGGGGTGGATACTGTCATGGTTTTCTCCGGGATAGAGTTAACTTTTTTCTTAGTAGCTGATACAGTGTTGTGTTTTGGATTTAAGATGAGAATAGTGTTGATAACACATTGATGGTTTAGTTGTTGATGAACAGTGCTTACTCTAAGTCAAGAACTTTTCAGTTTCGCATACTCTGCCAGTGAGCAGGTACACAATAAGCTTAGAGGGAGCATGGCCAGGACAGCTGACCTGTATTAGTCAGAGAGATATTCCATAGCATAAAACTCAGTATATAAACTGGGCAGAATTGGCTGGGAAGGGCCAGTCTCTGCTGTGGCACAGGCTGGACATCCATCACTGGGTGGTGAGCAACTGTATTGTGCATCATTTTTTTCTTGGGTTTCATTCATCTCTCTCCCTCTCCTTAAAATTAAAATTATTATTATTGTTTTCCTCAATTTTCAAACTATTCTTATCCCAATCCACAGGTTTTATGTTTTTCTGATTCTCTTCCAAATCCCAAAGAAGGGTGGGGGGACAGGTGAGGGGAGTGAGCAAGTGACCGAGTGTTATTTAGTTGCCATCTGGGGTTAAACCACAATGGTAAGATAAAGTGTGCGATTTTATGTCTGACCTACTTTGAACCCATATAGGGAGGACATGAGAAAAATAAAAGCTATAGTCCAGGAACTTGCTATAAAGCTATTTCTTCCTTAGCAGTTATGTTCTCCAGCATTCTCTCTCCTTTGCAGTTCCCTGTGGTTTAATCCTTTTTTATTTCTTTCCTTTTCCAAAAATACTCTCCCATGTTACCAACAGTTGCCAAAGGCCAATTGTGCTGAAAATAGAGGCTATTACTCTCAGAGGAAAAAGCGAAAGGAGTTGTTTTATCTAACACTGCTAAATTAGCCACGTTTTTCATTCTCAGTACATGACACTGAACTTCACTCACAAAGTCTCTGATAGGGTAAAAATAGCAGTCAAAGCAAGTTCAGGCCTCATTGGGTCATCTGTCGTTTATGCTATGGAAGAGTCTAGATGAGTTTAATAGAAAGAAACAAACAAGGTTCCAAGGAGTTTACTCCCCAAAACAAGCTAAAACTAGAGAGTAATAACTTTTAATTTAAAAAAACTAGAAACAACTTTTTAGTGGCATTTTAAATGTGCTTTAGCATTTTACAAGATTCTACATTACATTTTAGGATCCTTTGCCTTAACAATCTAATCACAACATTCAGAAAAAATAGCTTCCTTTACATAACAAGAGAGGCTTCTCTGCCCTTCAGAGCTTACTCACTGGAGATTGACTGCTGCAGTTTACTTTTCAAATTGAGGAATGAGCACTGAACCACCTATCTATGTCCACTCATACTTCCATTATTGAGGAGAAATGTTTTGACCAAACAAACTCTGTGTACAGTGTTAACATTTGCCAGAGAAGTTCACAATAAACACAAGCCGTGATAAAGTTAAAACCTCACTCAAATGTGTCTGTCAGAGGCAAAGAGGCATCTCCTACTGCCAAATTGTATACATCCCTAATATCCCGCTCCATTTCCACATCTGAAAATCTCTCTTCTAGAAGTTCTCATTACTACTTTGCAAACAGCAGACAGGCATAATCTTGCCAACTCCTTGTTAAAATGTGGTTTCCTCTCAGAGCCTTACCTCTCATGCACACCAATCTTCCTTGAAAATGCCTCCTACGTCTAGTGACAGACTTCAGGGTGGATACACTGAAATGATAGTAAACTTCACCGACGATCACAGCTGCCACTTACAACAACAACAAAAAAGCAACAAAAAGCACACTACTTGTCCTAGACCCCCTGCCATTCCAAGCCCCTCATTCCTCAGCACCACAGCGTCAATTCATTTCACAGCTATCAGAATGTTTGCACCTGACAATCATAGATTGAACATCCACTGAACCTACTGTTCAACTTTTCTTACTTCAGTGCTGGAAAAACAGGGAATCTTATAAAACCTACCACAAAGCAAAAAAAGAAGCCTCTGTTGTTTAGCCCAACAAATATAACTTGTGTTTCTGTTATCTCCTGTAACCATTATAGAAAACAGTGCTTTAGAGAAAGAACATGAGGTTTCCTTGGTACCAATCCTATATTAAATGTGGATCCAAAAGTCCCATGCAAGTCAGTGGCAGCATTATGGAAAACATCCATAGAATTTGCTGAAGGCTTCAGCAAATTTTTCCTTAGGCTGACTGGTAGTAACTCAGTAACTCAGTTCATACAATGGTGTTGCTGAAATATGAGCCAAGGTGGTTAAAGAAAATTATTAAAGAAACACTTAGATCTCAGAACAAGATGTCAGTTCAGGAACAATTAAATGCTATTCACAATTTCCAGCTGTTGAGCACTCCCTGCTACCTGTTTATACATTACCTCAATGATCCCATTGATTAGGTGACTTTTTTAATCAAGTAAGAATGTCCATTTTCAACTGTGCTTTTCTGCACTTGATCATTCTCTCTGTGCTCTGATGCATTTATTTTATTTTAATTGAAGAAGCAGGTTGTTAAAATTCTGTTAAGGTATTTAGACTATATGAATCTTTAACAATGGTCAGTGATTAGCAAAGCCTTTTACATATTTAATGATGCAGTTACTGATAATGATAAGCTATTCACAATGCACATTGAATGTTGAAGTGATTACCTGCATCTAATATCGTTTTTCTGGTGAATTCAGAGTAATACGTGCAGTGAATGAGCATGAAAAAAACCAACAATCAGGCTTTTTTTTGGTGACTATTGAAAGTACTCTAACAAGTCAACTCAGAGAATCCCAGGACAATTTTAGGTTGGAGGAGACATCTGGAAGACATTCAACTCAGCCTTCTACTCAAAGCAAGGCCAGCTTCGCTGTTAGATTGGGTTGTTCATGACATTGTCTAGTCAAGTTCTGTCAAAACTCCAAATATGAAGATTTCACAACCTCTCTGGGCCCTGATCCAGTACTCAAACAGACCAAGAGCAAATTATTTTCTTTTTGATCCAATCACAGTTTCTCCTATTCAGACCTGTGATTGTTATGTCTGGCTTAGACTTCCATCATACATTGCCGAGAGGAGTCTGACTCCACCTTCTCTTCAATCTAAATTTAGGTAATTGTAGAGAACAATGAGATCTCCCCTTAGTCTTCTGTCCTGGCTGAACAAGCTGAACTCAGTCAGCATTCCTTCATATATTCCAGTCCTAGTCACCTAAGTGATCCTTCACTGAACTTGTGCCAGTTTATCTACACCTGTCTTGTACTGGAGGGTCCGGGGAAAACTGGACAGAATTCTCCAGATACTATTTTGTGAGTGTCAAAGGGGAAAACAGGCACTTTCCTCAACCCAGACTAGCATGCACTTACCTTTCACCTTGCAAAGAAATGCTGTGGATTCACGTCCACCATGACTCAGAGTCCTTTTCTGCAGTGCTGCTTGTCAGTCACCTGTGCTGCTGCAGGGGGTTATCACATCCCACAGGAAGAAACGCATTTACCATTGCTGAACTTCACGACGTTCCTGCTCACCAGTTTTCCTTGCCTGCCAAGGTGTCTCTGCAGGGCAGTCCTGACCTGTGGTTTTGTTGGCCACAATCCTCAGCTTGGAGTCACCTGTGGACTTGCTGAAATGTGTTCTAGCTCATTGCCCAGGCTGCTGCTGAAAACATTAAACCACATTCCAGTACCGGCCCTTCAGGAATGCTATTTGTACCAGTTAGGCTTTGAAACACTGATCTTCCACTTAGAGGCTGATGAATCAGCCAGTTTCTCAGCCTCTTTATAATCCACACTTGCAGCCCGTGCCTCCTCAGTTTGGCTACAAGGACACTACAAGAAACCACAAGAAAAGTCTTGCTAAGGCTGTGGTATACAACTTTCATTGCCTTGTTTGCAGACACAGTCCAGTGCCAGCACAGAACGAAGTCAGTAATTAGACAGGTACAGTTTGCCCCTGTGACATCTATGCTAGCTGTTCCCAGTCACTCAGTCCATCATGCACCCAGAGGTGGTTTCTCAAAGGACATAACATTTCCTGGCATGGAGGTGAGGCCAACTGGATGACTGTCATTCTTTCCTTTGCTCAAGACAGAAGGAACATTCATTGTTTTCCAATCATAATGCCCTCTTTTTTGACTTGCAATGTTTTTTTTATCTCCCAGCTCTGAGGAATTTGAAAACAGGTTCCTTTCTCCTCACTTTGCCTCCATTTGTAAATTGCTGTTGTAAGCGAAGCATTACCTCTTTTCCACCACTCCTTTGTATTTTGTTTTTTCCCTTGGTATTACTTATTTTCTATCACCTATTTATTTCCTTACAACTGCAAAGATGATCCTGCCTTCCCACTAGATAATTGCCTTCTACAGTCTATATTTATCAGGAAAAAACTGCAGTGTTTTCTGCATGGTATAAGACCAAATTCAGCAAATACGTGGGATCTTGGGACAGAACAGTTCCTCACTGCACTGGAAATCTCAGAGTCACAGCTGAACTGTTTCCTCTGTAATAAGCCTGATGAAAGCCTAACAACACACAAAAAAATATCACCTGTACCCTAGAAGAAAGCCTAACACACAAATAATATCACCTGTACCCTAGAAGAAAAATAATAATACAAAGCAGCACAATGTCCATCAGTGCTATTTACATGCTCAATTTATTCATAAAAATAAAAGAAAATCAAATAGATCCACAGATATTTTCTTAATAATGGACTAGCAAAACACGTGGCATATTTTATACAGAAACCAAGGGCAAAAGTGGAGCACTCTGCTGATGACTTTCTCCAGCAGCCCATAGAAAAAAGTGACACATGATCATTTTCCCCAGAAGTACAGTACTTTGGGAAAGCAGAATTGCATGTGTCATTCCCTGATAAATAACTTCTCTCCTGTTTAATACTTTCTTTTCGTGTTATAAGACTTGTATAGAAGTCCCTCTCGCTTATAATAAGACCTTGGAGAAAGCTCTCTGTTTTCACAGCCAGCTTTCGTACATGAATCACATCTGCCTTCCTTGCTATGAATGCTGTCACCTACTCAAGGAGTCTCAATTTTTTTAAGTTTTAAAAAGTGTTATGCTTTTATAAAGACTACATTTTATGTTTTAATAAAAAAGATTCATGCTGTAATAATATCCTATGTGAAAAAGTAATATTTGAAATACATAATTCAAATATATTGAAGGTTGTCTCCTGTGGATCCTACTGAAATATCAGACTGAATTTCTGTCCTTGACATCAAATAACCCTTTCAATGGTCAGCAGCTAAATGTACTTATTATTAAACAAAGTCTGTAATTAAAACTGAATTCTTTCTAGGGTTTCAAAATAAGCAAACAAGGAAAAATATTTCTGTGTGCATCATTTCTAAGGAAAGAAAAATTCAAATAAGTATCTCACTATGCTATGTTAAAGTTTACTAATTAGACACTCACCCAGTATAACCTATGAAAATATAATTCAGGACATATTACAAGCCTATTGCCAAAACTGTTATGAGGAAAAACTCTTGAAGGAATACTTGGCATATAGGGAAATGATAAGGTTCATTAACTGAGAAGGAGGAGGATTAGGCTTTCTTGGACAGTGCAGATGTAAAGGGAACTTAATTATTGAACAGATTATAAAAAGAGCTCAATCTCTATTATATCCAATTTGTCTCTCTTTAAATTTGCCAGAAGGTATGACAAGGAAAAGATATTGAGACTTATAGAAAGAAAAGTCCTAACCCATAAGGAAGAGAATATTCTTCATATTCACAAGAGAAAGACCAAGAGTAACAGTGAAATAATGTACATACATCTAGGGAAAAGTTTCCTTCCAGAATCCTTCAAAAAGCAAAAAAACTCACCCTTGTATTATCAATAGACAGTATAAACAAGGAGGCACAAAGTAAAATTAAAATTTATAAGAATCATTAAGATCAAAATCATACATGTGCACATATTCCATACACCCCCTTGTTTTCAGTAACCATGATCTGTAGTAACAGTAAGTGTGAACAAGTTATCTTTAGATAACTTCTCTGAATTCCTTATGTGAAATCTGGTCAAGACTTTTATAAATCTCTTCTTTATTCCTGTTTCTGATATTAATGCAACGCCACTTCTTTAAACCATCAAGTAAAGCAGAATTTACTGTGCTGCCTTTGAGGACTTTTAACTCTCTTAATTTTTTCTTTACCTTTTCCTAGTCTCAGGTGTCATTATATACTTTGGTGTATTTGTCTCCAGTGCAATAGTTCTGTTTATCTTTACATCATATCTGTCCTGTACTTGCCCTGTCATACCTCATGCAGTCATGAGTGCAGGTACCATGTGGACTGCCTGCCACTTTCCAATTCCCTCCCCCAATTCACGGTTCCTTTCCAGATTAGGATTGCCAGCTCTGTATTCCCCCCATCCATCCTACTATCAGATAAGTATTTCTTTTCTTCATATTCTGCTGTACTATCACTAACTTAAGGACCTATATCTCATGAAAAACAATGAGATTAAGCACCCTGTGCATCTAATAAAAGTCACTTTGGAAAACTAAACTTGAGATCTCTGAAAATATTTCAAGAGTGTGTTAATCACACTACTGCAAGCAGTGTAATACTTTCACAGCTAGTCAGAGCTGTGGAGCATGGTACTGAATAACACAGACTTTCTGAACATCCTCAGTATCCGTAAAAAGACAAAAAAAGAATCTGGCTGCTTTTTTAAGTAATTTAATTGCTTCAATCACTATTCTTTAGAAAATTAAATTAGCGAATCTTTTTGGGGTAAATGTTGTTGCACTCAAAAGGATAACCTTACAGACACATCAGTGCAGTACTGAAAAGACAACATTTCTAATATTCATATAGAGGCAGAAAAACAAATCTAAACTCCCAGGAGCTTCTATCAACTAATACTGCAAATGTATTTTCAGCAAGTTCTTGTATATGTTCTCATACATGAATATGTGCCAATACACACATAAATCCTTCGTTATTGAAGAGGGAGAGTGTCTAAAAATTTTCCTTCACTTCTTGTCTGCCAGCTGGCTGGGTGAGCTGAGGACAGCAGGGAACATACAAGGATTTTAATATTTTAGGGAGCTGTCATTTCGAGGATAAACTTTTCATTGCAGTATTCCGAGAGCCAAAAATGAGATTGGCCTTCATGCCCCCAGAAGCCAGAGCAACAGCACCACAGCAGAACAGCCTGGTCCCTGGCCTGGCCCACTGTTCCACAGCCACAGTGTTGCCCCACTGAATCCTGATTCTTAGAAGAGATTTGAAAAGTTTTCTACACATATTTGTTTGCATTTATGGTCATGGCTCGTTGCAGATTCAAGTGTGGATATTTATGAGAAATCAGGGCTTAAGTTTACCACTATTCTTTTTAAAGCATGATTAAGAGGACTAGCCCATGGGTCTGTCATCAACAGAAGGTTTAACCCTGATGAAGAGCACACGTAAATTGCAACCTGAGGTCATAGCATTGACACTGGGGCTAGTGCAGACCACTCTGGTTCCTAAAATAATGCAGTGGTACCCTTGTGGTGCAATGTGTAAGTAAAGAAGAACTGCTGAAAGGTACTAATATGAAAGCATAGATACAACATTTTGGCATCTGGCAGATCACTGCATGTATCCACAGGACCTTTGCTGCTTCAGCTCCACCCATCTCAGGCACTTCTGCATGACCCTCACTTTCACAGTGCAGGCATGTTGAGAAAATGGTGGTATGTAGGACACTAAAAGAATTAAAAGTAAACCTCTTAACTGAAGCAGAAGAGAAAGTCAGCACATAAATTTCAGAGAAGTGAGCTGAGTGCTAGATGCAGATTTCAAGCCTAGTAGGATCCCAGCTGATTAGTCTATGACCATTTCTTTGAAAGGCATCTATCCTTTGGAAGGGACTTGGTGGCAGCAGCAAGAAACAGACTGTGACTGGATGTCAGAAGGACAGTGTTTTTCATGAGACTGGCTGTCAAAAGAGATCAAGCTCTAGGTTGTTTGTTAAATTAATTTTAAATTGTTCTAAAGGTCTTCCTTTCTCATTCAATCAGATGGTTTTCAAATAGCTTTCAGTGAGAAAATTCATATCCACTGGTAAAGCAAACCATTTACAATTTTCATTAAAGATTTACTTATGCTCCCTTGTACTGGGTAGTTACTAATTCTGATTAAAATATTCTTTACTTTTAGGGACATGATGAAATGGAGTCTCAACAGACTATATGCACAAAAGGACAGGATTATAGCTTCTAACCTTCCAGAAGAAACTTGAGGCAAAGTTCTAACCTCAAATTGTGCAACGCATGAAACACCAGCCTGTCTCAGAAAGATTGCCACTCTGGCATACTTGAAGCAGGTTTAGGTCAATGCAAAACACAGCAGGGTTGCATCCATGGAGCACTCTTACTTAGTGAAAACCCAATTTTAGTATTTGAGATTGTTTTGAAGCAGCTCAGTATGCTTAGATGAAAAATTAATTTTGTTTTCAGATTTTGGGATTGTTTTGTTTTCAGATTTCAAGATTTGTATTCAGAACTTGCTCCTGCAATCCATTTCAAGCAGTTGCTTTGGCATGCTATGAAGAAGGAGGTACCTCTTTCAAAGTTTCAGAGTCTAGGTGTAGTCTGTCAGGAACCTGCTAAGGGCACCTGGAAGCCAGCAGACATTCAAAGGACCATGTGTCTCCCACACTTGGACATGTACTGTAAGCACTGAACTGTGGTATAGGAGAATACAAACACTCCTTCAGGAGTGCTTTAAATAAGAACTGGCTCAATCCTATCCGTATATTTTACATCCTGCACTGAGTATATCTCCCTGATAAAGCATATAGGAAGGTGAATTTATAATTTGAAAAGCCCAGCTCAGTTGATACACAGTTAAGACAGAGAAGTAAAGTTACTGCTTCCAGGTCCTCAGTTCTAAGATAAAGGAAAGTTAATTGACTGACCACATTCACATTATCTGTATGAGATATACTTTAGGGATTTTGCCTCAGTGTCCTACACAGACAGTCAAAAAGTTTAAAACACTCACTCATTGTTCTACAGAGCACAGACAAACAGGTACCACCAAGAGTATCTCCCTAGAGCTTGATAAAATTTCAGAATATATTATTTACAGAGTACGTGGTCTCAGTGAACACAGTCAATGGTCAAAAGGAAGATATTATTCTGTTAAGTTACCTCAGCTGTGTTAGACAAACATAGTTCAAAAATTCCATTAAGATACAACCAGAAACATGTTGGTAGCTCTTCATTAGTCCAGCCCAAGAAAATAATGGTGGTGTAAGGTCTCAGAAACCTGCAGTGGGATGACAATATCTGTCTTATTATTGTAAAAAATTTCAGCCAAATTTGGGATTTGTTTGCTTGTTTTGCAGAGAAGACAATCACTTAATGATAAAAAGAATCAGTGTTTTGTCCCAAGGAAGACAAAATATAAGTGCATTGAATGAGGACAGTGCAGGTCAGACCCATAATCTCTGGCACTCCACCTGCATTTAAACTGTTCACATATTTATTACCTATTTGTTTATTTTCCCAGAGATCTATTCCTGCAGCCAAAGCTGCACAGGTTATTGTGGAAGCCCTGGAATGAATACTGTCACACCACAAAAAAAAATCCCAACACATTAAATTCCTGAGTCTCTGCATGTATAGCAATGTACACATAGTTGCACAAACACCTCTCATCTATATATCAAGCATTTACTTTTGAAAACCCTGTTTATAAATTAAAAGAGCACAATGCAGCAAGTTAGCAAAAGGCATGGGGGGATTGTAGAAGGGAGGGAATCCTTGCTACTCCTGGGCAACTGCTAATAAAACAAAGGATTAGCAACAAAGTCAGGCATTTCATTGCTTATTCCCTCTACATAGGCACTTTTTACTTAGAGGAAATTAAAAGAAAATCTTACATGCTGCAAAGTTCATTCAATATACCTGCAGACATCTAATATTACACCCACTGCTCCTATTCATGGTGGGCAAAATAAATCTCTCAAAAGTCAAGAGCAGGATGGTGACAGAGAGCTGATGTTTCCTGATTCTGTGAAAGGATTTTGAGACATTAAATACATTTGTAGGTTTTGAAATGGGGTGGGATCTACAGATGGGAGCTTTCACATGACAGTGTATCTAGGCAGAGATAACACTGACACCCATTGTTCAGGAATCAGAGGAAAACAGATATATAAGCTTCCTTAGAATATACTTTTAAAAATATTTCCAAAAGTACATCATTCTTACAAGGTCTCTCTTCCTTTGTTCCTTTTTGTCTGTTTTCTGCTTATTATGTTAGTTTGCAGTGTCTAGCTTTTGCTGCCTTCTCTCAGTCCATAGTATAGAGGATTACCTGGCTTGTTTTTATCTTTTGTAGTTTTGCAATATAATCAGAGCAGAGACATTTTGTTTCAATAGCATCAATATGATTTATGTTGCAGCAAGTGTCCCTGAGGATAAATATTTAGACTCCCAAACCGACTGAAAACAGGCATATCAAAAGAGAGAATGGGAAGCAGGGAGAAAGTATGAGAAAAGTAAATAATTTTATTCAAAATTTGAAAAAAAATCAAAAAATATATCAAAAAGGCTTGATATATCTTTTACTTTGTAACTGCAAAATTAACTGGTAGAGCTGTTTTCTGGGCAAGACTGTTTCAAGATTTAAGCAACGTTTTCTAACAAATAGTGTGGAAATGGCAATTTAAAAAATCCTATTCCAAATTGCATATAGGAAATACCATTACTATATGGTAACTTAAAAACAAAGTACGAGTTTTTTGGGATTTTTTCCCAGAAGGCAATAACACATCCTCCCCAGTAAATAGGAAACAAAGTTTAATTCTTTTCAATCATTATAAACACAGGAGCACTGAAGTAAAATTTCAGCCCAGAAAAATAAAATCCTATAAAGAATTTACCTTCCTACAGCAAAGATTGTCATACATTGACACTTGTTTCCCTTTCCTTGTACTCTGCATTATCACCTCCATGCTCAGTAAATAGTTAAATCTCAACTGCATGTCCATCAATGGTACAAAGAATCAACTAGAATAATTCGAGGACAAAAATGTCAATGCACTATGCTTTGATTTCTCCCCAGGGTAGCCAGACATTCAGATTTCTTCAGTAACTGTCTCAGACCCACAGTAACAATTTAAAACTAAAAACTCTCTTCTAAGATCTCAAAGTCAAGTTTCTTTTTTTTACAGCAAGCTAACCTTTGCTGCATGATTAATGCAAAAGTCTTTTTGGTTCTTTTTTTGTGATTTTTCTTCTTGGTGATTTCTTCTTGTGTATTTGGCTGGGTTTTGGGAGGTATGTTTGCTTTTTGCAAAAGCTGTTAATGTTTCCTAAACATGAAGTTTCTATGCAGTCATCTCAAGGTCTTGTATAAGGTGGGTTTTTTTGTTGTTTGGTTAGCTTCTAATGCAGAAAACTTGTAAACATGGAAATCATTAGCCAGAGACACCCTTTCCTGGTTTTCATTTTGGCAAGAGAGGCAAACTAATAAAAACTGTTCTTTTGTTTTCATCAGAGTGGTTCTCTTTCTGGTAGCAAGCTAAAGAACAACAAGGGTACATAAATCTGCTAAGCCAAGGCCTGTGTTGCCAGATCTAGAGAGGAGAGAACTGTACTTTAAATGTGTGCAACATATGGAAGAATGCAACTAGACATCTCAGCTGCTCCTTCCTGATCAGACACAGCCAGCCCCACATCTGGCTTGCAAGCCTGAAAAATTAGAGTAGTTAGTTATGAAGCTCAACTCCTGGAGATCCAGTGCTTCAATATGGAAAATTCAGAGTTCAGTCTCATCTTCCAAAGGAAGATTTCAAAATAATGGTGGTGATTAAGCAGTGAAAAGGTAAAAACAGGTATATGATGTTCCAATCCCAGTAGACTTAAATTATATACAAAAGCCTAAGTTAAAATAATATTGCAGCTGTAAAATCAGGAATAAACAAATAGGAGGTGGCCATACCAAACCTTTACCCCATTTGTGTGCACTCCTTATGACCTGTTTTGTAATTCCATGATTATATGTGATTTTCCTGTCACAGGGATAGATTCATACAGAAACCCTTTCCAGTCCCCAGCCACAAATCTGTTATTTTGTAATGTACAGATACATAATTTCATAAGCTAGGTCATATTTCTGCAGCATACTACTTACTTGAAATAACATTTATATTGCCAGGCTGAAGGGACATTAGGGATAGAAGTTTAGCACACCTACATAAAGAAAGCATACTTACATATAGTGCTCCTTGGAGCAGCCATATGTGAGTCAATGTGTTTGATTTTAAATGCATGAAATATTGACATGCTTTGCTCCTTCAGCACCTGCTGCTGAATGAGCTATGTACAGTAGGACCATAGGAGTTACCCTCTCAACAGTAAGTAATGTATGATGACAACTCAGTAGTCACCAGCCAAAGAAGGGTGTGAAATAAGCAAGGGGACTAAGAAAAACAATTATTTCAGCCAGAAAAAATAAGCAGAGTAAGAAAAAGAAAAAGAAAGAAAAACATTCAAAACTCCTTTTTCAAACCTTATCCCCAAAAGCTCTGTGCAAGTACTGCAATTCCCTTTTTGTGAGCTTCAAGAATTAAACTTGTAGAGTTCACAGATGAAACTGGGAGTGAGGGGGAAGGACAACAGGAGAGGGACAACACTGTGCTGACCCATTCCCAATAGCACAAACCCCAGATCTTGCCTGAACAAACATTCTTGCCTGAATTCTTTGTAGTATATTTTGCAATAAGTTGTTCAGCAACCTATGCCATTCCTTTTTTTTGATACCTAGCACGGGTTCTACTCATCTACGAGATAGCAGCTGTTGATGCTTTAAAGGAATAGCTGATTAAAAATTGAAGATAGAAAGGTTGAGGATTGAAAATACACAAATAAAACAGTTTATACAGATACTTCATCCTTTTTCATATATTCTTCCTCCTTTAAAGGTAGGGTACATACCCTATCTCAATTCCTCATTTACTAACAAAGACATGTATTCCTTTCAAATCTATATATGTGTACTGTGAATTATAAGTAATATATTTTTCACAAGGTTTTGAAAGCAGCATTTGCTTTTCATTCCCATGGCTCACACTTGATTGTACTGGCAGGAAGTCAAGACTCACAAAGCAGCCTCCTGTCTAATCAAAATTAATATACAGTAATAATTGGAAGGGCACTGTAACAAAACACTGAATAGTGCCAATAAGAAGCAAATATCACATTGAGTGCAACGTGTATGTTTTAGAAAGAGCTGGGGAATGCAGCTTTATTCTCTGTGTCACAGCAGCAGATTTCTTTTCTGAACAGGAGCAAGAAAAATGACTGTGATGCCTGTCCTTCCCTCGCAGACTGCTGACTCACACCAGAGGGTGTCAGTGAGGCAGGCAGCAAACACATATGGGGGGCCTGGGGCAGTGAGAAAATGCAAAACTCTGTGCACATGTGAGCATGCATGGGTAATGAAGCACTCTAAGGAGTAAAACCAGAATATTTTCTACTGCTTTAAGGATTGGTTTGAACTACTTTTTGTGTGCACAACGTATGCCAGAATGACAGCTCCCAGTACCAAGCTGCTCTGTCTCTCCATAGAGGGAGGCGAAGTCCAGCTGAGGAAGTGGTCCATGTCCCAGCGTGGGATGCCTAGTGACAGGAGACGTGTAGCCAAAGCCAGTGAATACTACCAGTATTCATCAGCCTTGACCCTGAAGAAGTCCTACCTACAACTAAATAAAGAAATAGCAACCCCCACTGAAAACAAAAAGGTGGAAAGGTTCCTCCAAGTTTCGAACAGCCTACATCCCAGATGTGTTTTACATTGACCAAACTTTCTAAGAAAGCTTATGAAAGTATCCTGATCTTTCTCCCTTTTCAGGGGTGTGTATCCTCTTGGGATGTTAACGATGTAACACCATTTTGTTAGCATTGAAAGGGCTAATGCAGTACTATCTGCTGCACAGATGTGACCAGGACATTCCTCCATAAAAAAATACAAACAAAAAACCCCAGTAGGGAGACTACTGGTAAAACATATCACTCTTCACAAAGGTACCAAAATTTTGTTTGCTTTTTATTTCCTCAGACAAATTAAATAAGCTATTTAGAAATTCTGGATGGGGACTTCATAGATATTTCAAAAGCTAGTTAATCAAACAGCCCAGTCAATTCAGTGTCCTGTATCAAATAATTCACTACAGCAAACTTGCAAAGTGACCAGCAATAGATTTGCACTGAGCACAAGCCTGCCATGCACAGCCATGGGTTTGGGAGCAGGCCAAATGAAGGAATAAAATTTGATGACAAAGACATAAATATAGCAATATGCATGATGTACAGTTGTCAGTTTTCTTACATGTGTTTCCTTAATAGCATGAAAGGTTTCTTAGAGGGCTCTCCAGAAAAATATAACTTAAAAACAGAACAAAACAAACCACAAACAACAGAAAACCACAAAACAGCAAAAAATCAATCAAAATGAGTAGCAAAACCTGCTGAAAGACAACACTGTGTACTTTTACTTCAAAACTCTTGCAAATCATTATTAAATGTTTTACTCATTAAAAACACACTCCATTTCGAATACATAAAATCTAAAGTAGACTTTTACTGGGACCTTTCAACTCCTGTTAGAAGATGAGCTTATTCTTAAACCGTATGCATCCACCTGCACTGAACTCAAGAGCAGTGAGTCTTACACAGGATGATAATGCAGCAGTTCAAGGAGGAGCTGTATTAGTTTTTATTGCCAATGTAACATTGAGGCTTTTAGCGTGCCTTTAAGGAAACCATGCTTGTGTCATCAAGTGACACACTTACTTCCCTTCCTTTGTCACTGACTTTGGAAGCCCTTTATTTTTAATAAAGCAGTAATTGTCTCAAAGATATTGAGTTTCTTCACACTTTTGGAAAACAAGCAAGTAGATAAATGAGAAGCATTACTCCTTCCCTTGCCCAAGGGAAGACTGAAGAGTGAGCTCACCTTGTGTCCCACCAGAGAATTCTCACAACAAAGACTGCGAGTCATCTAGCCACAGAAAAGCTACAAGTTTACTTTCTGTTAGATTACAGAGATTTCAGCCATAACTGGGGAAAAAAAAAATCCATAAGGAATTTGACTTGGTTCGTTCAATTTCTCAGAGAATGGTTTATTTCCAGGTAGTACAGCCCTTGAAAGAGCAAGACCCTCAGAACTGTGAAGGAGCTTGTCAACAAGCCCATTGCATTTCCACCCACCCACCAAAATCCCTCAGCTCTCAAACAGGCTTCTGAATTTCCAACCAGTATCTACAAATTGATCATCTTCAAAAAAAGCCCCAAAACAAACTGTCCCCTTTTTAAATCAGTTGCCACATGATCTTCTCAAATAGTGAAGAACTTCCAAAACATCCTTTTACCTGAATGAAAGCAGAAATATGTCAGTAGCAGCCTGTGAAGTCCTGGAAATAAGCGGAACTTCCTCAACATTATTCACAAAAAAATTAATAACTTATTTCAGTTATAATGAACCATCTTCAATTAAAGCTGCTGTATTTGTTTCCGAGGAGATTTCACTATATCACGGGTACAAAGAATGAAAACAAATCAGTTTTGACGTTATATGAGACAAAAAACAAAAAGAGAAAATCCAAATTTGAAAGGTTTTTATTTGGTTTTAATTTAAATTTAATTCTAATCTAAAATATATTCCTAGACCAATTATATACAAATTCTCAAACTTTGCAGAAATGTTTTCATTGATTAATTTCGTTTTAATTTAAGATTTTGGGGTCCCTTAAAATAAAGTTTTTTCAATTATGGAATCCTGCTGCAATTTTAGCTATGGAGGGGCTAGTTTAATAATATTATTACACAATTAGTTTGTAACCTTTGGCTAATTGCTTTCAGTTCTCCATTAATTAAAGTTCTGATTAACTAATAGATGTTCCACTGCAACAGAAATTATTATTAGCTTTTATGTGTTCAAATGTTAAATGCAAACTCCAAGTCAGACTGCAGCTATTTGCAAGCCTGACTTCAATAAAAACTGCATTTTTATTCTCTATTCCTGCTTTTCTCTCAGAACATTCAAGTCAACTTGGTAATGGCAAAGCTTTCTAAGATACTGCAGCTAATGCAGTCAATCAGATCCCAGCTGGGATTTGGAGTACATGGTGAAACATGATGTGCTAAGTGTCAGAAAAATCACGCTAAGCAACTGAAAGACACAAAAGGCATCTCCTTTGTGAGAAAAATCTCTTTTATTCAATTTAGTTAAGATACAAATTTCTGTGAGATAAAGAAGTTAAGCAGAAAAAGGAAAGTTTCTATTTCAGCACGTGCTGGGTGCCCCAGCCACAAAGGTCCAAAAAGCATGCACACACCCCCAAAATCATGCTTTTTATGTGTCCCCAGAGTCCCGCCTTGTTAGTATAATGAGAGGAGTGGGCCTCTTCTTCTGATTGGCATGCCCCCCTGTACAGGGAGACGGGGTCTCCTGGTCAGAATAACCACTTTCCTCTGCACACAATGAGCTTGCCATGTGGCGGGGGCCCGTTTCAGTCATATCTTTATCTATTTTCATAATTCTCTATTCCCGAATGCAAATTGTCCCTGGCACCAGTTCCAGACAGGACCTGGTACCTTACAACTCCTATGGTATGCCTAAAGAAAATAATTCCTGAGTTGATGAACAATTTGCTTGTAATAAAACCATGTTCTTTTATTTCCCACATCCTTGTTTTTGTATGGGTTAATCAGAACCAAAGATCCAATGTGACAAAGAAAGAATGAAGATTACAGATAAAACTTGATCTCTCAGTCTTCTCTGATGATCATTCAGTTACTTTACGTGACCTAGACAGACTGAAACAACTAAGTTTTGTGCAATAGCTGTATCTCCTCAAATATTCTTAGTAATAAATAAATAAGGGGTGGTAGGGAAAAGTAGGGCAAGGAACAATCAACAAAGAGGTTTGGGACTGCAGCTGCAAGAAAAAACATACATACTCAATTATCAATTACCATTCTAATCAAAACAATATAAGTGATTATAACTGGACATGATGCACTAATTAAATCGCTTGAATACTACGTTGACCTCAAGTACATACACTAGCATTGTTCATAAATAATCGGGATTTAATAATATATTGAAGGGTTATTAAGACTTTCAGATGAGCCTCATTACTCTTAATGAGAGCACTGTGTAAGGGACAGCAGAATCGCCTTGACAATACTTATGCACTTTCTGTATGTCATGCAGCCAGTGCTGCCTTTCTTTTTTTGGCATAACGTGCTGCAAAAGCCAGAGTATCTCCATCCTTAGAGCACCTATCTCTTCCCAAGGTTGTATACACCTAAAACAGGTCAAATTTTTAGAAGCAAGCGCAGCTGAGGTGTAGCTGGCTGTGGGATGATGCCATAGGCTGCTCTTGGCTGATTCAGCTCACATGGTACACATTCACAGAGAAGACTCAGCTGCAGGCTCTGATGGTGAGCTCTTTCAAGAGCATTGTGTACTGGACAGCTTCTTTGTACTCAGAAAGAAGCAAGAAAGACTGATCAATTTGAAAATTATGTTCACCATTCCTGTACTTTAAGTCACTTTTATAATCATTTGAGAGTTGTACCTACAGCCATTGAATGCTCTGCATGCCAGTAAGCATCAGTTCTAGAAACATACACACCCCCAACCAAAATATGCCTTCACACACACACACACACAAAGTAAAAATGTTAGTCCTCTCTCACAACATTTTGTTTCCAGCTTTGTAAGCCAGGGAAGCATTATTAGTATTTAAGCACTTTCAGGTAAAATTGGAAGTTTTTTCCTTGTTAAAGCAAGCTTTCAAAAAAAAGAATCACCAAATAAATTAGAGCAAGATTTCCAAGAGGGAAAAAGAGTTTTATATTTTCCCCATTTAACAATTTAACAACTCTTTCTGTTTTTGATTTCTCAGAGAAATATCCAATTTTCCTTTCAGAGCATTTCAATTAGTTCTGAAAAGTTCCCAAAACTCAACATAAGTGAATTTGAATGTTATAAGCCAGTATAAAAAGATGCCTACTAAAACAAGAAGGAAACTTCAGGATACAGTCATATCAGAGTCCAAAGACTGATTTTAAATAGATATTCTCTGTCAAGGTTAGCTTGTTCATTCTTTTTTAGGAAATTCTCTTCTTAAATGAGAGAAAATAAAGGTTTGAATGACATATCAGCAACATTTCCAGGACAGTAGGAGCAACATTTTGGAGTCAACATTTAATCACTTTCAAATCCCATATCCAGGGTGGTTGTAACTGCTGGGAAATGGTAGCATTTTCACAAGGGCCTTCAAATGCAATCTCAACAGCTGTAACAGCATTGGAAACTTTGGTGAAGACACAGAACTAGAGGAAGCACTGGACAAGTTTCATAGTTCACAGTTCTTCAGAGTGGCCTTTCATTTTTCTGGAAGGCTTCTGCAACAGCTGGTGGGAGATGCTCCCCCTGTTGCCCCCCTGCTCACAGTCCCCAAGATGCCCCAGAGTGACCCACACGGAGACCACAGGAAGGGAAGCAAAGAGAGAGTTTATTAACATGGCTGGGGGTATATATAGGTTTTAGGGGAATCCAAATTACTACCAATAAAAATCAAGGGATAACAATCAATGGGAAAGGGTTAACTAAGGGCCAATAGACAAATTTAAAGAGAGGCCTTCAAGGATGAATTCCTTAGGGCTTAGCTACATAGATAACAGGTGTCTCAAGGGGTCTTGGGAAGAAGAAGGATGACTAAGTAAAAAAAGACAAGGAATCCATTTTACAACACAGTAAAAGCTTCAGTTTTTAAGGCACTTTGGCTAGCTTCTTCATTTTCTTCACAGACCCATTTCTGGCATGACTTTTCCCATTTCTGATACTACAAGTCCTCTTTCACAGGCTTCTTCTCTAGTTTCCAGGATTCCAGAAGGGGAGGTAGAGGTGAGGAAGGCTATAAAGAGACACACTTTGTCTCATTTGCTGTATTCTCATTGGTGTGTCCAGCTGCCTCCACTGGCCAGGTGTTAAGAAGAATATGTTCAATATATAGGGACTGATATTTTGGGTAAATGCTGCACAAACCTCTGTCTCCAGATCTTTACAGAAATAAAAATTCTGCTCATTACTTTACCTCATTATTTCTGTTCCTCGTTGTAACTATGCAAGAACTCTCTCTTCCAAGTTTCTAATTTTGTATGTGCAGGAAAGCATTTACAAGCTCAGGATGATAATTAGAACTGTTCGTCCAGGTCAAATATGAACAGATAGTAAGTCCAATGGTAGTTTTATTTAATTATAAAATATGAGAAAATATAAAAGTAGGCTTCTGTTTAGGAAAAATACTAATTTAGTGACATACATATATACATAACATCCATTACACTGCATGACTGTTAGAATGCAGTCTATGCCTGTCCTTACAATTTTGAAATCTAAAGTAGGCAACATATGTTTACATCCAAAACAAACTTAATAAGAAGATAAAGAACTAATCTCTGATAAGAGCAAGATGCTCTATTATCATTTAAATCATAAGTAGTTTTATGGAGGCTTAAAAAACACCCACAAGCTTTCTAGAAAACATGTTTTAAGATTGAGTCCAGACTGTGGTTATTTGAGAAGGAAAGAAAAAAACCCAACCATACAGCTCAGATATTCCAAATTCATCTCCCCCATTCCCCCAAGAACCAAAACACAACATGCACATAGGTAATTCAATTAACGATGCAGGAGACTAGGAATAAAACACAACCTGAATTATTTCCAGAATTTGATAAATAAAACGTAATCTCATGGAAATACAGACAAGATTAAGGGCTTCTCATTTTCAGAAAAGTATTCATGATGAGATTCAGGAAGGGCAATTGCAATGCAAATCCACATCAACATAAATTTTCAAGGCAATTAGGGTACAGTGCCTAAGAGGGAATAGATTAAATATACTTGATTTAAAGAACAAAGAAATAAAAAAACCTGGGAATGTTTAACATATCTTAAGGTAGACATCAAAATAGAGAAGTACCCCAAGTTTACTTTCTCTTAATAAGATTTAAGTTGATATGTTTGGGCACTGGGAAAGAATTATAATACATCCAGAAGGCAAGGAAAAAAAAAACCATAGAAAAACGAAGGGAGTACAAATCAACTGCACTAAACTAAGTGTACTAAAATGCCATAGAACCTCCAAGAAGACAGTGGAAAGACCAAGCAATGCTAAACATAGCCTGCTGAGAAGCCACTCATAGGTTCTCTCTTGTAAACAGAGGATGATGTCAAGAAATGCAATGGATCTACTGCAAGAAAGCGTGGAAAGACTTTTACTGTTTTCATCATGAAAGAGGAAATGAAATTGAACATAGCAAAACTAGCCAAAGAAATTCCAAATACTTTTGAATGCTGTGTTCAAAATGTTTATCAAAAACCAACCAAGCAAACAAAAAAAACCCCTACCCCTCAACTCCCTTGATCCCTTCCTGTACCCTGCTCCTCATCTGTATTTATTGGACAGTTTGTTCCCATAGTCATTTCCTTCATGGTCTGAGAGGGAAAATCAAATGACATTTTTCACATTGCAAGAGAATAGTAATCTCAGTTTTATTTTTGCATTTAGTCTTTTTCATCTTTATTAATATTTTTAGGAAGTTCAAGCAAGTCAGATACATGGTGGCAATTTTTTTGATTTATTATTACATCTCCATTTGTGAAAGAACTTTATTATTCAGGAAATTAAAGCCAACCTCAATAAGGACAAAGTAAAGCACGCAGCACCAGCTACAATTTAGGGGGCAAACGACAATCACAGCTCTGAATGTCAAGGATCTCTAACCCAGAGCTGAGTAAAGCATTGAACAAGAACCACAGATTCACTGCTACTTGATTTTTACTGGGTCATTAAACTAAGGAGAAATCTGGCAGCTACATGTGATGAACTGCGGCAATTCACATAGCAAGAAAATTTTCCAGTTCTGTCCCCTACTCATCTGTCAAATTACCCTGTGTACAGTTGGTATCTCCAGAGGGTTTTACTGAAATTTCCTCTTCTTCACAGACACCTAGTTGATACCTTCAAGATCTTTACCAAAGCACTGAGTTTTTCCCACTCCACAGTGAGAGAAATTCAGGATAAGCCTTGATTCGCAACCCACCCAAAGCACTGAACAAATGGATCGGGACATGAAAAGTGTAAACTATAAAAAAAGAGAAGCCCTTCCTCTCTTACTGCAATTATATCCTCAGGTTATATCTTGCTGCTTATGTTTAAGTACTATAGTCCCAGCACTGATGATCTCTTGAGGACTTCTGGTCTCCAAAGTTGGTCTCTCAAGTGTCTTGCCAAATACCCAGAGCATTGCATGATTTGATCTGTGGAAACTCAGTCTGAGCTTTTTTCCTGTTCTCACAAAAGGTCCCAAATTATATTTAAAAATAATTCTCAAATATCAACCTGGACCTACTAGGACATGCTTTAACAAAGCAGTTCATCATAACTACTCTTCACTTCTATGCAATTAACACAGCACAGATTTTCAAAGAGGGCATTCTGACTAGCAAGTGAAACAGCCTAGGTCTAACTTCTGAGGAGAGAGAGAATAAAAATTTCATCTGGAATCAGTTATGGAAAATCAAAACTTCAAAATGCCTATTAATTTAAGGAGCTATCAAAAGCAACTGCTCAAAGAACTAGCCTGAAATCATGAGCAATATTATAGAAAAGGTAACAGATAATAGATAAATCTTTAACTATCTGGAAGCAATTGGTGAATTAGTGTTCATTAGAATTTCTAGTATGAATTGATATGGTCCAATTTTTAAGTGAGCAACCAATTATCACTACTTTCATCAACTCTCCTCCAAAACAGCTTAATGTTGTCATCAACTCAGAAATGACACAAAGTAACACTTCGGTAGATGGATCTGGTCTGCTCCTTCAGACAAGAGTTCACTCAAATTCTAACTCAGCAACAGGTTATTTGATATCTGAGAGCATCAAACTGGACTTGCTTTTGCTTTTCACTTTTTTACCTTCTCATTTTTAATACTTAGTCTCAACACTCAGTAAAAGCAGAAAGAGTGTTCTAAGATTCAGGTATTCCAGTTCAATCATGGAGTTCAAATGACTTCCAACAATATTTGGAGATCATCCAAACATTTGGTTACCAACATGAGAAAGCTGAGGGTTGACTTGGATGATTGGCCTACTGCAGACTTCTAGACAAGAACAGAGACAACTAGAGACAAGAATAATCTTTTTCCTTTGCTTTGATTAAATAATAAGTAATTTATTATTTAGGATATAGGTGTTATTAAGTTGGTAATAAATAGATAATCCATGTCTTAGCCATATCTGTCACAATGGCCTACACTCTTTGTTGTTGATACTCCTATAATCAAGGAACCTATAATTTATATTGGCAGAAACTGGACCAAGACTGTAGAATCAGTTAGAATCACAGCATCAAGAATCTTTGGGGAGGTCTCATGGGTTTCTCTGATTAGGCTTTTTTTTTTTTATAAGAGGAAGATTGGCTTCTGTTGGAAGCCTATGGAAGTTTCCCTCCATCCTATAGAGCAGGGCCAATGAGGGCCAGCTCCGAGGAAAACTTCCTGCTTTTGAACCATTAAGTTACACCTCTGCATGAAAACATATTTAAGAAGTTGTTGCGCAGTTAGAATTCGGCAGCCATGGGTTAACAACATCACAAGGCAGACATCAAGGTCAGTGCAGGAGGAGAAGAGGGGGAGGGACCCCAAGGATCAGGGAGAGGACTTAAAACTATTATTTCCCTGCATACGTAGTGATGACTATGGGGATTACGAATTGTCCCCTCAAAGCCCACCCATGGGATCCATCAGGGTGCAAAGACCCCTGTGTCAGAGCAGAGGGAGGCATGAAAGAAGCTGTTACCTC
>WBMV01003163.1:0-70588 GCA_013396655.1 Campylorhamphus procurvoides | reverse complement strand
GAAAGGCCTTGAAAGAGTTTTGCTGGACACCAGGTGTTTATCCAGAGTCAAACCACCACAGGAGGGTAAAATCAATGCAACATTTACACCTGTAATTAATCTCTAGAATTTATAGATTGGGATAAGGGTGATGTTCTCCCTAATCAGTGCAGAATAAAGCCATTTCCCCACCCCCACACTGTTGTCAAAACAAAAATGTTTTTATTTTGTTAAAATTTATTTAATTTTTAAAGATATACTCAGTTTTAAGTAAATTTCAGTTTTATAGCCTGAAGACAAAAAGGAAGAGAAGGGAGAAATCAGTAAAGTCTTATTAAGTTATTATCTTTGAATGCTCCTGCTTTGTTTACAGTTCTTAATTTATTTTTTTTTCACAGACAAGATGGATGGAAATGTCACAAGCTATCTATAACAAGTATTTTAAGCCTTCTAAATAACAGCTGTCTTCAAATAGGATTTCAAAAGATATTTGCTAAACTGTGCTCTTTTCCAAGAGGCTGATTCTGTATTACCTACTGATCTCTCTTAGGTCAATGAGAGTTGCAGGTGCCAAACACACCTCAAGACCTGACCCAACAAAGAATCCTCAATATGTGGTTAAAAGACCACAGCACGTACTGAAGGAAAAATTCAACTGGCATCACAGTTTTGCTCAAATTAGAAAGAAGTTATTGATGTGTGTACTTCAATGACCAATGGATGTCCAGTGACAGAAAAACAGTCCAGTCAATCCTTTGTGTGTCTACCTAATCAATAACTTGTATTCAATTTTAATGCAACACTGTGCTATTTAGAAATGTTTAGGTGTTTGTTTTTTTTAATTAAAAGAAGACACAAAGATTTTTTCACTAAGAGAAAATGTAAGAATATCCTCATTCCCCCAGTTACTTCTGCACAAAAGAAATCAGAACTGGACAACATGTACTAAAGCTCAAATTTGCAACTTTCAAAGTTGACTGTGAAAGTATGACTTGAATTAGGACTAACCCTAAACTGATAAGGTCCAAATTTAACTCAGACACCCATCCCATCCCTCAAAAAAACCCAAACATTAGGATGCTTACATTTCCTTAAAGCTGTGTGGTGGTTTAGTTTTCTTGGTTTTAGTTTAGGCCTTCCTTGGTAGCAAGGTCATAACTAAGGAAGTGACCCACACCATTCCTTCACATAATCAGGTGTATATAAAGACAGGAGGAACATTTTCTTTTTCTTCTCTCTCTCTGCCGTTCGTGTGCTTAGAGGACATCAGCTCTCTGTGCCAGCTTTAGCTCCTATCTCTGTGAGCTGAGGCCTCTCAGAAAAGCTGCTGTCCCAGCCATACGGAGGGGAAGGACCTTCTTTCTCTTAAGGAGAGTTTCGTGAGATTGTATTAGTTACTTATTTAGCTTTTCCCTGAGTTTATGAGTGTGTGTATTTGTTTTGTTTGGTTTTACCCATTTTTGTCCCTTTTCCTTTTCCCTTTCCCCCTTTTATTCCTTTTGGGGTTGCTTTGGGATTTTATTCTGTAGATTCATAGTGTTTGATTGCATATAATTGTAATATATGTGAATATATATATATATATATATATACTTTTTCTATAATTGTCTTTTTGGGTACTTTTTTTCCCCTTCTCTCTTGGAGGGGGGAAATCTGTGTTGGCAGGGAGCCAACCCAAACCTCCACAAGCTGCCATTGTCTGAAACATTTGGAAATGTTCTTCAGCATCTGACTTCAATAACAAATTTGCTAAGGATGTATATGTATTCACTGCAGAATGCTGGTAGATGCATCTACAAAGATCATCCTTATCCATGTGGATCTGGAAAGAAGTGAGGCTTCCATATTAAGTGTAATTGACATAGGATGCCTTGCTTTTACAGGCTTTGGGGGAAGATTATTGTAACAGTGTGATACGTATCATTTTGAGCTGCAGACTTAAAGATCTTTAGTGTCTTATAATTTTGCACAGAGATAAAAACAGCTATGATTTTTCAGGAACACTTTGTGACAAGGGCTGAGGTAGAAACAGTATTTTCTTCATGCAGGCAAAGAAAGCTTATTTCACCTTTCAAAAATCAGATAAATCAGTATTAAAGTAAAAAGTAAGACTAATAAACACAGTAACTAAGATATCCTTGAGCCTGTCTGTCTCACTGGGCCATTAGTTCAGGACATAACCCAGCAGCTACCCATGTCCATCTACCTCTAAAGCTGAGGAGAATTTATTTTTGTCAATAAACCAGGGATGGACAATTAGTTCTACAGAAGGGACAACTTTAACATATGTAACAGATACCTGCCTGAAAGACCACTGATACTCCTGTGCTACATGCAAACAGTGTTTATTGAAGCTTAACTTTTAAGATACTCTTGTGATGAAAACTCAGGAAAGAAATGACCCCATGCTCTATATGGTTACCTTGCATTTCTCTTCACACAAACAGTTTGCACACGTGCTTGGTAGACAGCTTTTTCGCCAAAGAAAAAAAAAAATTAAAATGAAGTTGTCTGCAGCTTCCTGAAGTTAACCAGAATTCCATTTGTGCTTGGTTCACATGTCATTGGATAGCCATTACCTGCAAGATCAGTATGTTTATATCTAATAAAAGGGAAAAATATTTAATAACTTTTATTTACACCCACCCAAATAAACTAAAAACAACAACAACAAAAAAAAAAAGACAGGGAAGGAAGGCCCCATTCCTGATTTGGAGGGCTCCAAGTAGTTGAGCTGGTAAGAAGAGGTGCAAATTGAACCAAAATCATAGGATCCTCTTTTCACCATCTTGCTTCTCAAAATAGAGCACCAGCTGCAGGGCTAGGATGTAGCAGTGAGAACAACATCCACTTTTTATAGCATAATAAACAGTGTGAATGAGGAGGTAGGGAAAAGAAAAGGAGAGAACAGAGGGTTTTGCTCATTGAGCAAAGGGGGAACACTTATCTTTCCCAGTATCATTTTCAAAAAGCTCCCCAGCAGCTGATTAAAAGCTCTGAATTTCAAAGTCCTTTTTCTTACTCCCCACTCCTTTCCCTTCTATAAAATGAGGGGGTGGAAACGCTCTTTTCTTCCCTCAGCAGGTGCCCTAACACCCTCCTGAAACAGAACTCAGGACCCATACCTATTTCCACATCTCCTTAATACCCTCTCCCTTGGCTCCCTTGGGCTCCTGCACTTCTCTAAGATGAGAAATGCTGCTATTTACATAAGTCATCCATCTACAGTCACCTACAGCATAAAACCAAGCAGGGAAACCCCATGAAGGATAATTCCATTGTTTGAAGTCCAAGGCCAGGTAGTGCAAAGAGGACTCACCATACTACCCAAGCCCATGAGACAGGCAAGTCATATCCCACACTGGACTACCTCACCAGAATTAACAAGAAAAATTAACTTCAAGTAAGGAATGCTAGGAAAACAAATTTAGGGATGAACTAGACAGACGTAGAAACAGCCAGAATAGACTGAGGCTTTTGGTATTTTTTTGGCAGGTTTATTTTGGTTTAGTTTTTTGTGGGTTTTTTTTTGGCTGGTTGTTTATTCATTGTTTGGTTTTGGAGGTTTTTTAAACATATTTCTTACTTTTTCATCAGTCATCTCTGATGATTATTTGTTCAGTCTCCCTTTACCAGCCATGCAGCATCTTAATTTATTTCTGTTTTAGCTTTCACCAATTACTTGCTCATTCTCTACTGCTCATCTCCACGTCCCTCACACTTTAATGCTTAATGTTCTTTTCTTCTGAAATGTATCCACTCCTAATCAAATGTTTTGTCACTATCTTCCTCAGAAGGTCTTAATTTTCCAGCCTTTAGCAACACGCTACAAGATTTGCAGTGCATGAAGTGTCTGCAACCTTGTCTTTTTACTTGGCCAAGTGCAACAACTATTCCTTAGGTACTGCTCTCCAACATCATAAAAACAAATGCCATCCACAGGGCTCACTTAACAAGCACTGTATTCAAACCAGCCTTTTACATGCTAACAGTAGAGTATCTCTGAGAAAACATCCCTATTTGCTTGCATCATACTTGACTAATGGTGCTGCTCTCAATGAAGAATGACATTTTGAGTGATGGAACCAAAACTACCAGGGAATTCAGTCATCTCTAAACAAACTGTTTAACTTGCCAGAAGCATTTATCTTCAACATTTTTAACATGGGAGAAAAATACCCCAAAAAAACAGCACAACATTTTGAAACAAAACTGCCCTTAAAAAAGAGGTTATGACAAAACAACAGCGGAATAAAATGTTTCATGTCATTAGGCAAAAGATTTCATCTCCTTTGAAATTGGGCTGGGGATGGGGAGGTTGGGGGGAGTGAGAAGAGTGGTGCAGTATCAGCAGAGGGAAAGAGCCACCACACCTTAGAAAATGTTCCTTTAGATTACCCTTAATTTAAGAGAAAAAAAAATCATTGTATCAATTCAATCAGCAAACTGGAATGGCTGTTATTTATGTAGTGAATGCTACCAACCCTGTCACTTGGCTTGTCACTTCACTGTGGCTACCTGGCCTAACATGCATACATTATTTATTTGCTGACATCTTCTCTAGAGAGGTCCCTGAATAACAGAACTAGAGAGAAGTGGCTTTGCTCACATAACAATTTACGTCTCCGTAACACAAATCTTTAACATCAGTTAGATGCTGTCCGTGATATCCTGCTTATCTATTATCCTCTAAATACCAAAGGCTTTGAGAAGGAGATGATGGAAGTTCACAGCTGGGGCTTATCTCTAAAGTCAGTTTCAGATGCCAGTTCAAGGTCTTGACTTTAATCTTCAAAGCAATTAACAGATGAGCCTCTCCTACACTGGAGACCAAATTGCTATCTATACATTTCCTAAACAGTTGTGCTTCTCTGGGACAATGCTGATCACACAGCCCAGACCAAGTTTCATGAGAACTGGGGCAAAATATTTTCTGTCATAGGAACCTGGCTATGAAATAAAACTACATAGGAGAATTCAGAGCTTCCACTCTTCTTGGAAGCAATTTAGCCTTAAGAGAAATTTAAAAAAAAAAAAAAAGGACAAAAAAAGGGGAAAAAAAAGCAGCCTTCCACCCAAACAGTGGCACAAACAGCAACAACCCTCCCCAGCCACATTAAAATATTTTCCCTACCTTATCCCCAAAATAATTAGCAAAAAAACACAGAAAGTGTTTTTATTCAAAAAGAAGAAGAGCAGAGAGTTTTAGGAGAGTTTTAGCTAATGCTATTGTTATAAAAAAGGTACAGGCAGCAATTCAAGCTCCTCATGATTTTATGCTATGCATAAGCAGCTAGCTTTGTGTTAACCTTGCAAACTGCAGTTTGGAAAACACTGTGCCAATAACTAGATTCATGAAACAAACACACTGTAACTAAATTTCCTCTACAAAGCAGAGACAGCTTACCTCAGCAGAAATAGTACATGCTAAACAGGCACTTTATCTCCACCTCAAAAACATCTTCTGTCCTATGTCAAACTCACATACACAATCAAACATGAAAAAATAAGCCTTTAAAATGAGGACCTGGATTTTTTTTGGTGCTGAGTCCAAGAATGGAAGAGGATTCAACAGGACACAGAGAGTTAGACAGCTGCAGTCATTGCAATAACAAGCTGAAATTGTCAACACAAACAGGCAGCACAAAACTGTGTATAAGTGTATGAGTGAATGCCCAAAATTGAACTCCTGAACTCTCAAGCAGGAGCCTGAGACTTGCTAGCTGCCATCAGTATGGGCTGCTAATAGAGAAACATTAGATTGACCATAAATTAACAGGCTGATCCTCTACTGTGCTTCTGTGTGTACTCTATTTAAACTAATCAAACTGGGAGCTTGGTTTCCAGAAAAAAGTATCTCATGCCAAGGCACAGGGCAGAAGGTGTGGTCTTGGAAAGCAGAGCGGGGCACAGAAAGCTGAAGACCCTGGCCCAGGGAGAGGTCTGGGACAACAAGGGAAGGTCCTGGAAACAACATAAACATGAGGAGATCAATGTCGGGGATGCCCATGCAGCTTGGACAATGGTGCCCACGACCTGTAACTGCAAGCAGCATCATGGTAAAAACCAACACAATTTTCAGTTCAACCTTCCCAGATAAGCAGCAACCTCCCTGTAGGGAAGGGAGGTCAAACCATAGGAATGACATGCCAGGGCTGTAGGAGCCATGGAGAATAAACACAAAATAAATGAAAAATTCCCACTAAAAAGTTTTTGCAGAGGTGATACTCCCTACTTTCTCAAGGATTCTGGATGAACCTTAGAAGGAGAACTATGGGGTGAGAAGGAAGCAGGGAGGAAGGAGGGCTGCTGTTAATTTGGCAATCACTTGAAGGAGCTGAATGGGAGCCAGAAGTAGTACAGATGGCATCTCAACTCCCTTTCTTTAAAAGAAAATTTATTTTTAATACAGTAACTTTTTGTTTCCATGAAGGCATTTTTAGCTGTGAAATAAGAACAGTTAAAAGCAGTAGTTAAAACCTCAGCTTTTAGATGACAGTTCTGAAAGTAATTTTACGAAGTGATGGCTAGTGATACACACGCATAATTTCTTCAAAGACATAACAAGGTACTGGGCAATAAGGATGCAGAGCACTGGTGTCTGGCATCCTAGGGAGGAACACTAAGTAACACAAAAGAGACCATACTGTTGCCTTTGCACAAGGCAGGAGGGAATTGGGGAATTCATATAAATTTTTACATTCTACTTTCTTCTTTGCACTGAACACTAGCTCTCAGAATTTCCTGCTACACAGCATTCTGGGCAGCTGCCTGTTTTTCAGACAACTGATTAAAAGTCAACCTGACAGCCATCAAGGCTGCAAACCTGGAATTTTGACGGCATCTCAAGCACTGACTAATGTCATGCAATAAGTAGCACAAGACCCTGAAATGGACACAGGTGAAAAAAAAACCCTCTATGGTGGCAGTTCTGGAGTTTCTCACCTTGAGTAGAAATTCAGCCTGTGTTTAAGAGCGACATTTTGTTCTGACTAGGAAAAATCAGTCAGTACCACAAGCAAAGATTTGCGAGAAGGACTAGCAGGAGTGACTGTGCAAGAAACATGACCCAGCAAAAAGTACTGCCAAAATATTGTTTCATTAGAAGGGTCAAGTTCAGATAAGCTATGAAGAAACTCAAGGCACTTTCAAGATCTGCAATTTGAGTGCTTTTGAGTTCCTATGGTACAATACTCTTTCTAAAATTGCAGTACTCAATTCCTCTGTGTTATGTTAATTTACTTTGATTCCCAATGGCTAAATCCTAGGACATCACAAGAGAACAGAATGCAAACATCTTGTGGGGGGAAAGGCTAGAGGGAAAGGAAGTAGCTCTCAAAACACAGAAAGCAATGAATTTAATTGATTTATTAATACAGACTAAGTAGTCGGGTTCAGTGCATACCCATGACTGAACATGATTGGTTGCTTTAGTCCAACAGGAGAGGGGCCTAGACTGTTTAAGACCCCAAGCTTTCTCAAAGCTGGAAAGAAGCAGAAACTCTGTCAGAGTCTATTGGGTTCTGAAGCACATCACAGTCCCTAAAGATTGCTGTTGGGGGGTCCTGCACAGTTTTATCTAGACCTTGTTTCTCTCAGCTTCCACGCTCAGTATCCCAAGTCACAATACTTGTCTTGGGCCAGTTCTGTTTATTCCCAATGCTGCTGCAGTCTACAGCAGGGGCAAAAGAAAAACAGAATGAACCGGTGTAACCCCAAGTCAACATCAGCCTGATGACACTTTCTAACACAAGTTCATTAGTTCTATCTGCTGACACAGACACTTAAATTCCCAGCTGCCTTCTCCATGAGGAAGAAGTCTCCAAAAAGCTGAAACTCATCATGCATATTGTTTAATAGTTTGTTTTTCTGCATTCCTCATGCCCTTACACAGTTATCTATCACTTAGTTGTGTGACACAATCATCTCTTACCCTCAATACCTGGGGTGGCAGGAGTGCCATATCCATAATGAAAATGATTCCCTTATTGAGGAGTGACAAAATTAGTCAAATAGTTTGGATGGTGCTGTATCATCACAAGATGTTCCAGATTCATCTGAGCTTTCTCACATTCATCAATTCCCCTCAGCACCTATTTATTTCAATGGCAAGTAGCATTTCATAAACAAGGTCTGCAATACCATAAATTGTCATTCCAATTTATTATCAGTAATATCAAAACCAATAACTGATATCAATCCGCACCTGAAATTATTACAGTTGTTATGCCGGTTTCTGATAGCTTTGGCTATGTTTGGACTACGGGCCTTTTGGCTTAGGGAGAAGAATAAAGCTCCAGAATGATTCCTTTTATTTGACATGGTGTGCAGCATTGTAGCTGACTAGTAACTGTCAAGACTGCATACAAATATTGGGCATTCAAGATATTTAACCTGGCCAATCTTACAGAGCTGCTGGCATTTTAAATACCTGCAGTACAAAGCCAGTCTTAACATACAAGCTAGGACAAATGAGTACTGTATAGCCTCTACAGGCAATTTATAAAGTGAAAAACTAAAAAGCAGGAGAGCTGTAGAAGACATCATTTTCCTTGATTCTTTGAAGGATTTAGTAACTACTTATCTTTATTTTATTATTTATACTCAGGTGCAGGTCCTAAATTCTATCAGGTAGTCACATCCCAGTATCTCTTGTCTATTTTTAAACACAGTTGCAGATAGATAACTGAGTCAACCTAAAATCTAATGATAAAATAGAGTAAATAAGCACCCTACCATACAGTCAGAGAATGTCAGTGCTAGTTGGTAGCCATATATACTGTTGGAATAAGACCTCCTTCAAATCCTTGATTGTTATCTAGCTAGAAGTTTACTAATCCAAACATAAAATTACACAGACTATGAATAGCTTTCCTGTTCTATAAATGGCTGTTTTAACTCTCAGAGTAGGAAAGTGGACCAAAATTCAGAATTTCAGCTCTGTGGGAAATTTCAAAACAAAAAAGTTTTCATTCCTGTGAATGCAGGAAATGACAGCTCTAAACAGAAGACTGTACTGAACTTGCAAAACCTCCAATTATTTCTTCCACATTTGGCAGGGATTCTCATTATTTCACAACAAATAAGTAGCACTGTATAATTATATATTACAATTATTGATGCCAGTATATGGATATTCCATTATTTTCAACATCCTCTAGGGCAATTTGTAATTAGTACTGTTTGGAGAATCTCAATTTGTTTTTTTCTATTAAATCGTTTGACACAAAAGCATGTAAAATAATGTTCCCACATCTGCAGCAACAGAGATGATAATATATTTAAAGAAGAAAATTTAAAAAATGTTTCAAAAGTTTTTCAATTTTTTTTTGGAAGTTTCATTCTCTAATTCATTATTATCATAGGCAAAATTTTGTCAGAAAAATTAGCACCGACAAAATAAACTTTATATGACCACATTCACATAGACAAGGTTAATACAGTAATAACTTCAATGCAGTATATACCAGTCAGCAAAGAAAGTTGAGGTGCAAGTGCAGCAAATGCAAATGTGACTGATCAGTAGATGCTAATAACCACTGGGCAGGAGGAATTCTCTGGCACTTTACAGCCAAGGAGGAGGACATCAGCTCCACATATGCCTGCATCTTTCAAGACCACCCCCACCTTCCAGTATCCACTTGTGCTGCCAGACTCATCTCCAGTATACTAAAAGAACGTAGACTCCAAAGCTATATGCCACTAAACACGTTCCTCCTACTCAACTTGTTTAAAAACACATTTACAAGAGCAGTGTAAACAACCATCAGTGCTCTGGTACAGACTCTATTCAAGTTAAAAGATTAAGCAGCAAAGGGATAAAAGCCCAAAGCTTAGATCTTTAGTCAAAGTTTCTACTTGATTTGTACAACACTGGCTCAGCATGAACCAAAATCCCACCTCCCCCTGGTCCCTGCTCTGCAAACAAGGCATAAAAAACAGAGGGAGTTAATGAATATGCTGCATTATTTTTTGCCCAGAATCAGCACAATATTGCTTGGCACAGGTGCATGTTAACTATGATGAATCTGAAAAGTTCACATTGATTAATTACTCTGATTTTCATGTTCATTACCTCATACAAAGAGAAGGAAGACCAAGATGTTGGAATCATTTCTCCCTCCACCTCTTGATATTTTGTGCTGCTTTTTTTTTTAAGAAAAAAAAAAAGGAAACAAAGACTAAAACCATGTTTCTTAGCATCTATTTTTAGCTGTAACATTTTGGGGCTTAAAAGAGGAATTGGATTATCTTGAAACATAGCTCTAAGGAAGGCAAAGAAGATTTAGGAAAGCTTCTGAAATAGTCAAGCAGCTGTTGAAAGAAAGCCACTTCCTTATCCAGGGGGGATGTGATACCATCTCCATGGTATCTAGTCATTTTCTCCCTGATAGACACAATTATTACCAACATCTTTAATATTCTTCACAGAGGTAGGCACTTTTCAGGTCTCAGGCCAAAGTATGAGAAGAGGATATAAATGCTTTGTCAGAAGCAAAACTTAAATGGAGTCTATAAGGGTCTCACTTTCAAGGGAACTCCACATCAGATCTGATCCACCACCATTCACCAGACCCATTACCTAAGTGACAATAAGCAGGTTCAAAATTGTAACATGTTCTATCATACTTTCCACAAAACTTTTTTTTTTAAGCTTAAGCAATAATTTTGAAATAATAAATAATTTTGAAACTGCTGTCAAAACTTAGACCTGCAAATCCACAACCCACATAACACAAATGGGTCTAGAAATCAGACTTCTCAACTCAACTAAGGTCAAGGTCACCTGCATCTGGGTTTGAGGTGATGCTGTCAGCTTCTATGTAATGAAGAAACCTTTCCCTCCTGCATGAAACAACACACAACAATGGCTCCTCAGCTACTACTCTCAAGTTCAAAATAAACAATCCACCAGAGCAAGACAAATGTGGCTTTAAACATAAATAAAAACACAAATGGAAAGCATACTTACTTGCTTAACATTACAAGCCTCAAGTAAGGATCTTTAATTTAATAAATGTGGTTTTCTCATACTTCATGTCATCTAAGCCAGCCAACAGCCATGAATTCAACCACAGGCAGCTGATAAATCTGACAGTACTATTTTTATTAGGAAAGTTACTCAGCTACCAGTATCAGAGTATCCTTGTTGTTTTATCATGCCAGGTCCAAATAGGCATTTTGAAGGGGGATGCATTTGATTTCCCTACCACTGCCACCAAAAAGGAAAGCGACCTAGACACAACTACATAACATCACATAATTGCAAGAAGAAAGTGCATAATACATATGACAACACATACATAGTATTACCCAGGCATTCCATATTCTTCTCTCTAATTAGCTTCTTTGGAGCAGATTGTTTTCAATAGGTTCAAGAAAATTGACCTTGATTCAATGGAGACAATCTGGGTTCAGTTATTAACCTTCTCAGCCTTTAAACAAAGAAAGTTCTTTAATGTGTACAACGTTAACAAATATACTTGTCAATAGAAATCAGGGTAGCATCAAGATGTGAATTTTATTTATTTTTAAGTAACAAAACAACTCAAAAGCAGAAAAAAGCTACATATGTCATCACTGGCTAACAAAGTCAGTTATAATCTACCTGAATAAGCCTGGAGCAGGGGATATTAAGTTCCAATGTGCTGTAACAGTTCCTAAATTTGGATAGAATTGACAGTACTATTAAACAAGTGCAGATTTATCCCCAGGCCCCAGGGAAATTGCTGGCCAGCACTTGGTGCAGGAGGGAGGTAAGAGAGACAGGCATCCCATCCCCATGCCAGCTGATGTGATTAGGGCTAGTCAGCCTGTCCATTCCTGCAGAGGCTGCATCTGTTCCTGAGAGCAGTTGCGTTAACACATAGAGTCATATTCCTGCTCACCAACTCCAAGCTCCTTTCTAGTTGAGGGGAGCCAAGGCCTCATAATTCTCAAACATCTTCTGTTGCCTCAAATGACACTAAGAGAAAATATGCTTGTTCCAGAGATCTGAGGACTGAGATAATCAGGTAGAACCATGTACAAATTTAATACATTGTTTAAACGGTTATAGAATTATGTTTCTATTTTCCTTTGGAATCAACTTTTATATGATAACAATGTAAAATAGCAAATTTGCAGTGTAAAATGATGTAAATTTTTGTTAAAAAAAATAAAAACCAAAACAAACAAAGAAAAAAACACACCAAAAAGAGCAAATGGGAAACCAAAAAGATATGCTGACACAGATGCATTTAGGATGCTTTACATTTCCCTTCAGGGAACTCTCATCTTCTTCCTTAGTATCAGTTCAAAACAAAGTCATCAAAAGAATCAAAAAATTTTCATCTTAATACAGACAACTATATGAAAGATAAATTTAAGCTACATTAAGAAAACAATAGCTACCTAATGCTGCGAAGATTGATTTTGTTCTATACTTTGCAGTTTTCATCAAATAAAATTAAATTTTTCTTATGTTCAAATAACATAGCCTTTTTAGTCTCCCAGGGTCCACACAGGGTATAATGGGCTATTAAAATCAATGTTAGTCAACTATTAGCCATATAATAACAAGCACAAGCAATTATCTGAGGTAAGGTGTGTAACTCATAAAGGGGAAAGTGAAACCACATCCCCAATTAGATGGTAACAAGCTGCAGTTGGGGGACCAAAACAAAAAAAAAATCCCAAACCTCCATCACACCAAAACCAATAACAACAACAAAAAAAAAGAGAACACCTCAGTATTTATGCTTGATTTTGCCAGGTTAGAGGTAATTTTCTCCATAATAGCTATGTTCTGCATTGCTTTTTATGTTGGGAACAGTGCTGATAACACAGGAATGGGTTTGTTATCACTGACCAGCACTTACACAGTGTCAAGGCCTTTCTTGCTGCTCACACCACCCAGCAATGAGTAAGCTGAGAGCACCCAAGTAGTTGGGAGGGGACACTGCCAGGACAGCTGACCCCAGCTGGCATCACACTCAGCATAAAAAGCTGGGGGGGAAGGAAGGAAAGGGGGACACATTTGGAGTGATGGTGTTTTACTTCCCAGGTCACTGCTATGGGTGCTGGAGCCCTGCTTTCCTGGGGGTGGCTGAACCCCTGACTCCACGTGGGAAGTGGTGAATTAATTCCTTGTTTTGCATTGTTTGCACACATGGCTTTTTCTTTACCTCTTGGGTTGTCTTTATCTCAGCCCATGAGTTTTCTCACTTTTACTCTTTCTGTTGTCTCCTCCATCCCACCAGGGGACATGAGCAAACAGCAGTGTGGGGCATAGCTGCCAGCTGGGGTTAAACCATAGTGTTGCTAATAGAAGAAATGTCATTATCTATGTTATTTTCAAATACAGAAATTAAAATAATTTGGAATGAGTATACATCTACTACCCATTGGGTAATTATTTTTGTAACTGTGTAGAAAAAGAATTCACCTCATTAATCCATCAGGTAGCTAACCCAACAAATGCATTTACCATTTTTCTTCTGACTTAGTGTGTTCTATTAATTTATGGCAAAGTCATAAATATGCTAGATCTGTTTCACAGACCACACAAGACCACAACAGGCCAGAGCAAGGCCCAGGGGAGGTAAAAGGTGAAAAAGGATTAAAAAAGGAAAAGTTTGCCCCACTTCAGTGGCTGTACTGTTTTATAACCCCTGAAATTTCATGCTCAGCAAGCACAGAAAAAGGACAGCTTCATCTCAAAAAGACTTAATGCCCAGGAGAACACAAAAAAAGATTGTGCAGTCCAAAAACAAGCCCAGATATTGTAGGGACCAGAAAACAATATTTGACAAGAAACTGTGTTGAAGGTTCCATTGTGAAGACCAAGATAACCTAGTAATTCCTGTCAACAGTTGTCCTTCTGGTTTAATGCAACTGCATGACAACACAGATGAAGAGAATTAACAAAAATGTTTCAACATTGTAGTTAGGCTGTTTGTCTAATGGAAATCCATACACTTGCTATAACAAAGCTGCACTAGTTACTGAAGTGCCATGTTTTCATCATACTTTTTTTGGGATTTTATGAGCTTATTCTTTACACATAAGGAAATAGCTCCCCCGGACATATAAGAAGATACCACACAATAGTAGAATCAAGAAACAAAATAGGCGAGTCATTTACAAGTGATTTGAATGGATTAGGAGCACTAGACTACTGCTCTCATATAATCACCAAAAGAGAGCTCTCAAACTAGTGCTGTGACACGAGTCACAATCAGCACATAATCTGAAAAGCAAGGAGAGGCTTGCAGTGAAGCAATCTTTCAAAGTAGTAGCTACCTAGCCAGGTCTGGAAAAGATCTAGATGTGCAGCTTCAGACAGCAGTGGAGCATGCAGTTAATCTAGTTTCCATACTGGAATTCTTTTCAATCCTTTAAGTACATTATCCTGATCGCTTTTCAAACATACTGGTGACAAGAAGGGGAGAGAAAGGTCTTGATAATTGACAGCTTGTTAACAGTAAAGTAATAAACAGTAACAAGTTTTAAACATGATAGATTCTTTGGGAAGGAGAAAGGAAGAGGGTTTACGTCTTGTTTGGGAAGCAGCAGGTGGTGTTTGGTTTGGGCTTTTTTTTTTAAATTTCTGGTTTTAAAGTTTTGTGTTTTTAAGACTGTTTACTTCCTTCAGACAGCAATTTACCCACTAGAAGCCTCTCTATTTCAGTCTGATTTGTCAAGCAGAAAGCATTCACATTTCAGTAAACATAAGAAGGTAGATTCTTTAATAATCTATTCAAAGAACAAATTCAGAAAAGCAAAAACCTTCAAATCATCTCTAAAGGCAGAAAGTTTTGGCTACACATAAATAAGGAATTAAAAAATAAGGCCTCATTAACACAATATATGACGTCAATAAATTTGATATTTGTAACATCTTGTGTGTTCCTACATTCAACAGTTCCTTTCCTGGTAATCTAGAGATATTATATAATTAGATTTATTGATATTATAATAAGATAGTTTTCTTTCTCTCCTGACTACTCACTTACAGAACTTTTATTCTACATTAATAACAGCTTTCTGTTTAATATTGTATAAATGTCCATGAACACAGCCATGAATGAAACACTACCACCTCAGAGTAGATCTCAAAGACCTCAATCCAAGCCCAGGCAGCACACACTCTCAAGACCGGTGGAGCTTCAAATGCATGAAAAGCACTGAAATATTTTATCCATGCTTGTCCATGGCAGTGAAAGGTACTAGACCAGTTAAGTGTCACTGTAGGGAAAGGTTGCACCCTGCATAGTCAACAAAAGGGAACGTATTCTCAAGTCTCCCACTTGAGTGTAAAATCTGATGGCTTGCTTTACACTTCTAAGGGGTTGGAGCAAGGTTGCCAGACTCACTGCTAAACAGCCTGAGGCTCACAGATATATTCTGTCTCTGACTCTCCTCAGAGGAAGGATGAACACCTGGGAGAAGTAACTTCAACTACTACATCTCATCTGTCAGCACCTTGGTGGGAAGACATGCACATTTATTCTACCTTGAAATGGGGATGTTTTACGAGTATGTGACTGCAGATTTGCTTGGATTTTTTTTTTAAGTGATCCAACTTGACCATTACTATACCCAAACCAAAAAATAAATTATATAGAAGTGTTCTACTTTGAGAGAGAGTCAAGAATGATTGGGGGAAAACCAAAGTTTTGAGTAACTTACCACTAGACCAAAGACTACAGAAAACATTCTGGAGTAGAATTTAGCCTCCCTTTAAAAAACTAACATTTATTTTCAAAAAAACACTTTTCCAGATTTTTAGGGAGGTTGTCACATTGCAGGCAGCTCTAAAAAAATAGTGACCCAGTCCTACTCAACATAGGGGGCTAGTAAACCTTGAAACTTGACAAAAATATTACTTAAACTCTGGTCTACAACAGAAAGTTACATGGCCACCTATACAGGCTACCCACCACCAATTGTGGTGACTCCCAAAAAAAAAAACATCCACCCAGAAGATGAATGCAACTTATTTGAACACAGTAGAAGTGGAAATACACCTCTTTATCAAGTACCACAAAGCACATGCAAACTTACACCTCAGAGGACAACATTTGGCAAACCATCAGGATCCTTCCAAAACCCAGGATAACATTTTCCAGCACTGACTGACAGTTTGGAGCAGCTACAGAAACCTATGTATCAACATATTGATTTATTTTTCATTTGGTACTGTCCTAGTTTGAGGGAGAACTAAGATATCTATGTTGGCCAAGAAATAACCCCTCTCCTTTAAATTTAGAGAGCAGAACTTTAATTAGGAAAAATATATGTAAAGGAAAAAATAACAGTTCTTAACCACAACACACATATATATATACAACAACAGTCTGCAACAAACCCCTCCACCCCCAAATGACAAGGTAAAACAGTCTAAAAGGTCCTCTTGGCTACTCCCCAAAAAGGGAAAATACGATTATATCCACGGACAGCAAGTTGCGCTGTTGCGCCTGGCTGGCTGGGCTCTCCCCTCAGACGAGGTAGCAGGCAGTTCCCAGGTTAGTTCCTGTGAGACAAAAATGGAAAGCAAAGCAACAACAATCCTGTGTCCGCAGGGGCAGGGAAACTGGAGCTTTCTCCCCCCTCTTTTTCCCTCACGGCAATCCTTGTGGTGGTTATGAATGCTCACGGATGAAAACAGTCGAGTTGAGAAGGGAAAAGAGGAACACCATGCAGTATCCAGTGATGCCGGGATCAGAGCATGTGTCCCTGTCCTCCTACTCCACCGAGCGCTGAGCTCTCTGACCTGTTGGTGCAGATGATGGCTGTGGTCTGGTCGAGGTCCTGCTGCTCCTCTGGATCCAACCAGTTGTGCTCAAGATCTTCTGAGCCCCGTTTATGTACCCTCAGGGAGCACCAGTCCCTCCCCCAGGGTGGGGACTCACACAATGGGTGATTAACTCTGTTAGTCATGGGGTATTGTTGAACCCTTGATGGCCCATTAGCAGCCACACCCACTCAGGCTGGGTGTGAAGGTGCTAATGACTTCCTGGGCAGCTGCTGGAAATGGTCCATTGTTCTTGGGGAAGGAATAGAGGGGGTAGAATACATAGCTTTGATCACCCACACACAGTGATAACTGGTTCCTCCTGCTGAACCAGGACAGGTACTGAAGCTCCTTCTGCTTGGGCATTATGATGCTTTAGGCCACGTGTACAACCAAGAAAAACCCATCCCTGTAGGTAACTTAACTGAAACTCTTAAGTGCTTAGACTGCTTGTAGACTGCAGCATATGAAATTAAATACTAAATATCTTCACAGAAATTAATATGGGATTTTGAACCATTCCTCTGCTCCCACAGTACTGTAGGAACCAGAAGCAGAATTTGGTGGAAAAGGGGTGGAACAAGGAAGCTAAAAGATTATGTGTGCAGGAATGGCAGAGTCCCTCATTCCAGTAGCAGTCACCATGTGGAATTGTGCCCAGGTTTATAAGGCCTTTTCTCCAGCACCTGAGCAGTGCTTTGGGAATAAAGCAGTGCTACTGCCCTGGTTTGTGTTGTTATTTGTTCAGAGTGTGGTGCAGCAAGGAAATGAAACCTCCTTCCCACTTTAATTTTCCTACCAGGGATTAACTTTGCAGGTAAGGTTTTTCATTAAAATCCTGTGTCTCCATTTCCTGCCTCTATGCATGCTTTGACCTTATTTTCAAGAAGCAAGTGAGATCCAGTTCAGGCATTCTTATTCATTTGCACTCAAACACAAAACAAAATTAGTGAAAAGCATCATTTAGGATGAGCCTGATAGAAGCATTAGTGAACTGCTTCTGAAATTCAGGTTTGATCCAGGAACAAAACAACTATTCATTGAACTAAACAAAATTAAATATATTGTTAAGTGATGCTCCAATTTTTTCAAGAACAATTCACTGAGCTGCAATAACACTGTAGGCTTTGTTGTCCAAAATGTTGTGATCCAGAAACAAGCTCTTGATTATTTCTGACTCAGAAATTTCTGGCACACAGCAAGTTACAAAATATAAAGTGGCTATTGTTTTCAGCAGAAATAGAAATATACAGGTTTCTGTAAAGAAAGTGTGAGATAAGCAAAAACTGATAGGCCAAATATACGATCTTTCAAGATGGCATCCAAGAACACAGAACTGAAAGGACTAAAAAGCCTTCATAAACTGCAGTAGATTGGATCATGCACAACACATTCAACTATGAACAAGCATCTCTTTACAAATGCAAATAGAGTTCTTTTCTTCAAGGACAAATACAAAACAGAAGATAAGCATGTCTGTGTAAGAGTTGGACTCATCTTCCAAATCATCCCATTCGACTTCTGTCATAAAATAACTTCCAGTTCTTTTAGTGGCAATCAATACTGCCTGTTCCAATTAATCTGAAGCTAAATCAAATTAGAAACAGTGTTACTGGTGTAATGACTGACAACTGATCTTTCCTTTATTTCTCTGATGCTCTGCAGTGGAAACTAGACATAAAAAAACCAAAGGTTTCTTCATTCTTGTGTGGCTTGGGGTTTTTTTCACCTCTATTGCAGAGAAACTTTCTCTGAAATTAATTCTTTGAATAGAATTATACTCCTTACCTAAGACCAATCATTTAAATGTCATTCACAAGAACGAGAATAATGTCTCACAGAACTAGACAAAATGAAAACATTATTTGAAATTCAAACACATCAGAAAAGTCATTTTAAAGCATTTTCTAGGAAAATCTCAAATTTTATTAAAAGCATAAAAACAGAGAGATGCACGGCCTCAAATACTCCATCTTCACAGGGTCATTTATCATGTAGCTCTTCAAATGACAAGACAAATGTGAGATTGAAGAAGGAGATATGTCCCTAAAAGTTTATCCTCTCTTGTAAGTTTATCTTTAGGGAGATTCAAATGGTAGAAATAGAGGGTCTCTCTGATGTTTTTCCAAAACAGAAGTTTTGAAGTGCATTTTTGTACTATTATTTGTGTTCCAAGCTATTGTGGTGTCTCCCCAGCCCATAACCAAGCTCCACACAGCTGCTCGCTCCCCCACAAGCAGGATCAGGGAGAGAATCAGAAGTGTAAAGGCTGGAAATCTTGTGGGTTGACATAAAGACAGTTTAATGGGGAAAGCAAAAACCACATACACAAGCCAAGCAAGACAAGTAATTAATTCACTGCTACCCATGGGCAGGCAGGTGTTCAGCCTCTCCAGGAGAGCAGGGGCCCATCACATGTAATAGTGACTTGGGAAGGCAAACAACATCACTCCAAACATCTCCCCCTCTTCCTCCTTCTACTCCCCACTCTACATACTGAGCATGATATCATACGGTCTGGAATATCCCTGTGGTCTGTTGGGCTCCATCATGTCTCCTTTCAACTTCCCATGCAACACCCCAAGTTCCTTGATATCATGGCAGTACAAAAAATGCCTTGGCTCTGTGTAACAAACACCATGTTATCAACACTGTGTTCAGCACAAATCCAACACATAGCCCCATTCTACTGTGAAGACAATTAATTCTACCCCAGCCAAAACCAGCAGACAAGCATACCACTTTAGTTTCTGACTTAACTAAACCTGAGTGTATTCAGACCATTCAAATACATAAAAATTATTTTGGCTCTTAAAAGTGACCATCTGCTTCATTAACATATGAGACTTGATAAAAAGAAAAAAAAAATCCCTCAAGAGTGACTTTATTATCTCCCCACCTTATTACTATGGGTGCAACTCCATTTACACTTGAAAAAAGCAAATTAAGGATGACATTTTATAATGATTTGGAATATCAGTAAAAAAGAAGTTATTTCAGTTAAATAGAGTATTTATCTTACTTTTAGACAAATTTTTGGTACAGGACAATAAGTTTAGGCATACTTGAGGTGCATGCTGAAGAATTCCTGCTTCTCAGACAAGGGATAAACAGTGGAAGACAGGTGAGATTATACATCAACAACTTAGCTTTTTTTATTGTATTTTGAAGAACAGGTATAAACGAGATTGAAGTAAGTCCTTCATGTTAAAAAGGAATATTCTTTTAGCTTTTTGCACAGATTTCTATCCCAAATATCATAGTAGATGGGTAAGGAGCCGGACACCTGGCACTGTAAGAAATAACCCTTGCCCCAGGGACCATCGTGATCACAAGACACAGGAATCAGCAAAGGACTTTGGGACATCTTGCTTTGTTTTAGGGGACCAAAGAAATGTTTCTGGACTAATTTCTGAAAGCCATCTCACGTGTTGGCAAGTGGCTACATGATGAACAGTTCCTCCAAAGGGCAACAAAAGTTAGCTCTGCTGGGAAAAGGTGCTGCTCAGTTGGAGCAGCAGCATCAAAGCTCGATTCTGTGAGAAGACAGAAGAGGAATTCTCTCATGACAGTCTCTGGGACTGAAGCTTTATTAATTGGGCTGAAACTCATGCTCTCATAGGCATGGTACAAGGAGAAAAACAACCCTTGAAAAGAGAGAGACACTTTTTTGTAAATCCCCTTTTGGATCTTTGCTGGAGTAATTTTCTGTCCTCACCCCATCTATCAAACAGAAAAATCTATTTATCTTGACACGTTGAATTTAATAAAAGTGAAAAAAAAATCATCAGGAAAATTGAAGTGATGAATTCTTGTCCACCTCTTGGGGAAATTGTGACCAAGCAGGCAGCCATGGGACTGTGGTTGGTTTGGGGGCAGATACACATTAACATTAACACAACACAGACAGCCAATATATTTGACCTCCATGATGAGTGAACCTCCATTTTTTTTTTCCTGGGTTTTGTCTGCTGAGAGGAATTATTGACAGGAGCATCCTCTAAGCAGGCAACCAAACCATTTCATTTGTGCTTCCTTAGAAAATGAGTCCATGAAGAATTAATTTTCGTCACAAAGGATTCCAGGCTTTACTTTGAATCTAGTAAAATACTGTGGAAAAATTCAGGGAAAAGTAATGAAAATTATTTAAAAATATTAGATCTGCTAAAAAATAATAGTCTATTCAACTGACAAGAGTAGCTTAATGATGACTTGTAACTACCTGAAAGAAACCTGTAGAGGAAGGATCTTAATCCAGCAGACAAGTAAGTATATAACCAGATCTAAAAGCCAGAAACAGTCAAAAACATTTCAGACAAGGAATAAAGCCCAAGTGTTAAGTGAGGATCATTTGCCACTGGGCCAGTTTATTAGTGGATATGGACACTTTAAACTGAACAGTTCTGGAAATTTTTGAATCACATATCACTGCTAGCCTTAAAAAGTTTTCTCCTGTCCCTCTGGTATGTGATTCCTAGGCTTTTTTGAACTTTGCCTGGGAAACTGTAGGGTGTAGAAAGTAGACAGACAGACCTCACAACATCTCAAACCTATGCAGAGGTTTCCTTTCGTCACAACAAAATTACAATAAACAAAGCATCACCACAAATAAAAATGTGGATAGAGAATACATTTGTACATATATGTGTCTCTAAGTATTTTTGAACAAGTTATCTATTGGAAAAGGCTAAATCTTCCTGTAAACTCCAACTGGAGTTAATGCCTGTGCACATCATCACAAATGTTGATACAAGGGTCCAGCCACACATTTCAGACTACAATAGCAGAGTTGCAGGTTTTGTCTTAATTCAACATGACTGTACATCATTCCTCCTTTTGCCACTAGGTTATTGTGTTTTTATTGTTGTGTATTTCTATACCCACTTCTGTCTGCTACTGTCCTCCCCTGCTTCTAGTTAAAAAAAAAATAAATAAAATGGAACAATACACATCCATTGACAAAGAACTAAAAGTTTTTGTCTTCAAAACAGTACTCATGACACTCTATTTGGCATATTGCAGTGCCAAAGGAAAGCACACAGTTCTGGTAAATACAGAAAAAAAGGATATTTTAACAGCTGGATTTTGGTTTTGAGTTTTTTTGTTGTTGTTGTTGTTTTTGGGGGGGGTGGTGGGGCGGGAGGGGTGTTTGTTTGCTTTTTGTTGGTGGTTTGGTTTGGGTTTTTTGCGGTTTTGAATTTTCACCTCAAGCAGTGGTCTGGCATTTGCATTTAGCATGAAGCACCAGCAGTTATTCTGAACAAAGATACCTTCCCTCCAGTAGAAGAGATGATGAGAATCACTTCATGTCAATGGAACCAAACATTTGGAGAACAGCTTTTAATCAAGATCAATACCAATAATGAGAAAAGGGCTTAAAAGCCAGCAAAGCAATAATGCACATATTAGTTTTTTGATTGAACATGCTGATAACCTCAGAAAAAAACATTACACCAGTCAACCTGTAACAAACATAATGGGACTGCCACGCTCACAGGAGGTTTGTTTCAGTCAGTCCCAAACCGTCACAAAGGCAGGCACCAAAATACTTGTGTATCCCCAGATACATCACTGCTCTTTTATGCAACGCATTCCAACAGAGCCTTAGTCTCAGAAGACATTGCTAAATTTTTTTTCTCCTCCTATTTTGTGGTATAATTGACTTTTCTAAACAATATACTGTTATACTAAGCTTTTCATTTTGTAGGCAAGAGAATAACTACTGTGTTTTCATTTTAATATACAATTCCAGTCCAATAATCCTACAGGGAAGGTTTTTAATAAGACACAATTTCAGAGGAAGAGAAAGCAGTAACATGAATGGTCTGTTCCTATTCCTGCTACAGTACTTGTTTTCAGTATCTGAGGTAAGAGACATTTTAATGCCCTTTGGGTTTTATAATTTATTTTACAATTTCCTACTAATGAGTATCAAGGAATGTAGCTATGTCCAGATATGGTGCTAATTAACAGGGTTACTTAAACAGCCAGTCTTGGTCTGGATCTCAGTGCAGTTCTCTCCCAAGACATAACTCAGGTCTCAAACTCTCGATGGCTCTGTACTTTTGCAGATAATCCCAATTTTCCTCCTTGACTCCTTGGTCACATGAAATTTGTACGGTTGGAAATTCCTCTTGCTTCAAACTGGGGAGAAGGGACACTATGCAATTTTCGTGGCTAATCTATCCTTTCAAGTCTCATGCCATGAAGACATGCAAAGGGAAGCAAGGTGTATGAACAATTGCTGCCCAAAATTTTCAGTGAAAGAAGCAATTCACCAGGAAACATTTTGATTTTCTGAAGACAAAAAAAAATATTCAGCTGGAAAATAGGAACCCGCTCTATTAAATACTATAAAAATTATTACAATATTATTAGTTCCTGTCTGCAGCAGTTTTCTAACCATCAGCAAAGACACACACTCTGGGTAACTCAGCAGTGACAATGAACCACAGCAGTATGACATCAGACATCCACACAGCGAGTCAGGAATTTGAGCTGGAATGTAGATCACAACTGGGGGCACAGACCACTACTCAAGTTCCCCTTTCTTCTCAGCAGTCACCCTTGTATTTTCAACTCTTTTCCTTCTTTCTCTCACTTTACTTTCCACTAGTCAGCATAGAGTTACATCACATTTCCATGTTTAAACTGGACTTTGCTCTCCATGCACATATACTTTATCTGAGTGGTTGCTCTTTGCTAATGTTATGGTTTCAGGCTAACATTCAGATAAGCAAAAAAAGCACATTCAGGGAAGTCTTACTCACCAATACACTCATTATCTAACACAAAACCAACTGGCTTGCAATCAAGCAAGCATTTTTCAAGGAGTAGATGTTTCACCTTGAGTAACAACACTGTAATAAAAGCAGATTTTTGCTACTTTCACAAGACCTTTGCAAGCTTAGTTAAGTTTAAAGATGCAATGAGGATGGAGAAGTTGTTCATCTGGGAAGACCAGCTCAGCTGAGCTCTGTGAAGGCAACAGATGTCCCAACAGCTCCCACATCCTCTAAACCTCAAGAGGCAGCAGTAGCAGCTCTACATATTAAGATTTCATGGGGAGTAGGCATTAGAGGGATCTGACTCAGAGTGTTCAGTGCCAGAACACAGGCATGAAATCCTGTCCTCAGCACCACAGTGCAGCTCAGCTCTGCTAGATTCAGTATCTGCATAACAATCTAGGAATTAGGTTGAATTTTTACTCCATGAAAAAAGTCCCCTTCTTGTCACCTCAGTCAGCAGCATAACTGGAAATTTGAGTCAATGACAAAAGCAGCAGATTCTCAGGACCCTTTCACTGTTCCACAGTTTTTTCTCAGGAGCTGCAAAACAGATGAGTATAGCAAGATGCATCCTAAGAGATCAGTACCAGCATTTTCTTTTAAAAATATGTTGTAATAATTTCTTTTTAGGAAAGTACATGCTTGCACAGGATACTCTGCGATTGTCTCATAAACCAGCCACCTAAGGAACCTTATTATAAGTTGTATAATACACCTAATTTAATAAGGAATTCAGCTGGTTAGCAGTAGAGGAATACTGCACTGAGTCTGACAAGAAATACCCGTAAAAGGTCAAAAATACCTAATATTTTTTAAGCTCTGTAGAAAAAGTGAGCAGAGTTCTACTTACAGCCAGAGGTCTAAACAGTTCAACAAGTTTATTACTATAAAACACATAACAGCAGTTACATAACAAGTTTAATTTTCCTTCTCAAGATCTATATGAATTGCACTGAAAGGGACAAAGAAATGGCACAAGTTCAAAAACAGAGATGAAGTTGGGTTCTGTTGACTTCTTGGGTTTTATTGCATGAAGAGGTAAATATTGACAAAGATTAAGACAGATTAGAAGAAGGTTAGCAAGTCAATATGTGCCTGAAGGACAAGAACACTTGATATTTATTAAAGTCTGGGTAAATTAACAAGAGAAGATTTTCCTTTGCTTTTAGAGGAAGAGTGCTGGCTTGCAAAGGATCATTCATTGCTATCTAGCAGCTCATATGCCTTTAACCAGTGTTTTTCTATGTTTTGAAAAAACCCAAATTTTCTCCCTCTGAATGCTTGCAGAATATTAGCTCCTTCTTGCCTTCAAGCCAAACAGCATGTGTTCTTGTGTCTGTATTTTTCCTGGCACTGTTGTCATCAAAAATACTGAGAAATTTCTCTTAGTGTTTAAGCACATATTAAGGCTTCTCCATAACTAAGCATTTTGAAACATACCTGCACGCGTGAATAATATTTTCATTCTTAACTGAAAGAGGATTTATTATATAACATTCTAAACTGGGAGATAAGTCAATCAAAAAGTGATGGTATTGTAGGGGGCAAAAAAACACATTTCTCTCCATTTTGTTCAACTAAGGTCTCCCAAGTACTAGATTCACTTTCAGATCTAAGTTTACCAGCAATATCCAGCCTTTAGTTTGAAACTGTTTTTGGTCTTTTTTTTTTCTTTTAACAATTTAAAGCTGTTTTTATAAAGTTAGAACATTGTGAGTTGCCAGTGATGGCCTAAAACAGAACAAAAAATACGTGTTTCACATTAGGTTTTGCATCTGGTTTCCAATTTTAACATCACGCTGCAAACATGAAGAAAAACTGGAAAGGATAACTTATGAACATTTGCATATTTGACTAAAAAGACTAAAAAGAAAGTGGCTAGTTACATAATAGATACTCAGAGATTTCAAGATCTTGTCATCAAGATACTGCTCCATGAGGCAAATGAGTCAGATTATCAGAGATAAGGTCAGAGCAGTATCTATGAAACCTAAGTGATAGAACCACAGAATGGGGCAGGTTGGAAGAGACCACAGTGGGTCACTTGGTCCAACCTCCCTGCTCAAGTAAGGCCATCCCAGAGCACACGGCACAGGATTGCATCCGTACAGTTCTTGAATATCTCCAGTGAGGGAGACTCCTCAAGCTCTCTGGGCAACCTGTTCTAGTGAGCAGTCACTCACATAGTAAAGAAGTTCTTGCCCATGTTTAGGAAGTCATGCTCAAAAATCATGCCCCTGGTGTTCTAATGGAAATCAAAAGGAAGTTTGCACTATGTTTGACCTACTTTTAGTTTCGGCTCAACATTGTAGATTTTGGCTAAGAACAGCATTTATTATTATAGGGAGCTGCAGGTCCTAGAAAGGATTCTTGAGCCATTCCTGAGGAACACTGTAACACTAATAAAATGTTGCAAAATAGAAAAATTAAGTTTTTGTAAAGAAAATATTATAGCCTTAAGTTTCAACACCTTATTGCAAACAAAAAGCAATAAATATCTATTTAAGCAAAATATAACAAAATCTTTCTCCAACTAGAATTTTAATGACAAAACAAACAAACAGGCTAGGGATCTTTTTCATATTTTAAATTACTATTTTTGCATTTCCTCCAGAATAGACCCCAAAAAATTGTAGAGAAATCCAGTATGTAAGTGCAAGATAGAAGCAATCTCCCTTTTCTGTAGTGTCAAATTTGTGCTGTCAAATAACATTTGGGACAGCAAAGATAGTTCTGCCGTCCCAGAATGGATTGGCTAACTTCTTGTGTCAGTGTTGGGGTTTTGGGGCTTTCTATGATAACAGCATGTTAACCTGTCCTCTAGCTTCTAACCATGTTTCTGCTTTCCCCTGCCTCTTCTCTCCAGCTGATTCATTTGGGCTACTTGTCCAGGTGACAGAGACCTGAAAAAAGGAGTGTCTTCATCAAGCATCTGCTATACATGAATGAAAGAATGTGACACCGTAAAGGTGAAAAAAAGTTATTAAATGCTGTAAAATACAGTTCCTTGCAAATGTGTTGTTGTACAGAACCTTATTCTTTTGGGATTAACATCTGAGCATATGCTGATCTGCTGAAAACAAACCACCACGCTTCTCAGTCCCACAATATATCTTCCTTCCTTCCTTTCACCAAGGTGTAAGGCTCCAGGAGGAATTCTAGGAGGGCATTTCCAAAGTGATTTAACTACAGGTCAACAGACCCCTGTGTTCAGAGCTCCATAAAAAAGTATCACAAATGGTGTCTTATATCTTCAATACTATACTAAATATACAATGTATCTTAGAGTAACAACATACTGTATATGTTCCTAAAGCTGTGATGGTTATTGAAACTATTTCCATCTGCTCTTGAGCTTCTTTGAAACTATTCATCCTGTGAAGTAACACATCTCTGTTATTAATAAATATACAGAATAAATGCTACTTAGAAGTTTTTGCTGCAGTTAATCAAATTATATTCTTGAAGTTGCCCAAAAAGTACTGCTCAAATAGAAAATTAAGAGCTCACAAGGCATAATCCTAGATGAAAACTTCAGCCTATGTTCCAAAAGCAGGAATTGAAGTTAGTGTTGTCTGAGGAACCTTTTCCAAAACATGTATTCAGGATTGCTCAAAGAATTTGCTCTTTGCACAGCTGAGGTTGCCAAAATAGCTCTACAACACCATCACACATGTTGAAACAGAACAAGAGCTCACTGAATCTGCAAAAATTCAGTTAATGAAGAATGGGTATAAATCTTACGTGCTCTGATGGAATCATCAGAAGTCTATCTGTAATAACCCCACTTGTCCATCATCCCAGCAGTGACCTGCACTTCTTCCTTTATAGACACCACTGACCCATTCATACTACCCCAGCATGCTGTATCACTCATATTATCCTCCATGTAACAAAAGTTCCCTGTTAGTACAGTCCTGCTTTGTGAGTCTTCCTATCTCAGGCCACACAGCTGCCTGTTCACAATCTCTCTGGTCTCAGCTCAGCCACCAAACCACAGGCCAAGCTGTTAAGGCCTGAGCAGCTTCCAATATATTTCCTTTTCCTTGTTGCTCTCTGCCTGAGCCCTGCATATTGAAAAGGCAGATAACAGCTAGCCACCAGCAATCAGCTGTGCACCACCTGTTCCTATAATCTCCTGACCATCTTCCCTAGATTAAGAAGAAATTTGATGCATCCATAACCAAGACAGAGAATGAAAGGCTGCTGAAGACACTATACAGGCATAAAACGGACCACCGCAGTATATGCACATATGAAAGCAGGCCTGGTGAAACTGTCAGGTTTCCCCCTCAGAAAACTGTCTTCTCCATGCCAGAGACTCCCTGAAATTTCAAGCAAAATGTGCAGAATGAGCTGGCACTCTTCAGGAGGCTGCAGATTTGCCAGCTGAGTTCACAGTTCTCTGAAATGAGATACAGCCATATTCAACAATAGGGTTTAATTCAGTTAAGTAATTATTTCACCTATGGTCTAAGATATTAATTTTGATAGAGTCTTATAAAAGGAAGTCATTACTGATGCCTTAAAGGTGAACATCTACAAAGTGAAAGGCAGCTATAAATCCATCACTTTCTAATTGTTGCTGGCCATATGCCAATGTATTTTTTTTGCCCCATCTTCTTCTTCCTTCTTTTCCTAAGTCAAAGATTAACTTTTCCAAATAATTAAATTAGGTAAATTTGAGCCTAACCGAAACTAATTTTGTATAATATGCCAAACCAATTGCATAAGGCTTCTAAAAATCTCCAAGCTATTTCTCTAGGCAGTGAGATAGCTAATTAGCTACCTTTCCAAGCAGCCTTCAAGGCATCACATATCATATGTTTAGAAGACAGAACAATTTCATTCCTTTGCAAAAAAACTGTCCATTACAGTACTAATACATCATGAAATTTCCATGTTTCCACAGAGATTAAATAATTCACCCTCCATGGAATACATTTGATCATATAATAACAGGCAGACATGATCATTATGCCCTGAACATCACCATTTAGGAAATCAATTCCTGAACTTTTGGGATATGCAAATCCAATTGATTCTTGAACTGTGGAGCTTTCAAAATGAACTGAGACTTTTGGTAGCATGCAAATAGTCACCATCCCTTTAGGCTGGGCTAATGTATCTGGCATCCTCTCACACATACAACTGATTCCATCTCACCCAGTGGGATACCATTTTCTACAAGCAATTGGTTTACCAAAACTAAACTACATTACAGTAGCTTATATTAAAACCAGAAATAAAATACAAAATTGTTATTCACAAGCATTGTCTCTCTGCACATTCAGAGTTAACTTTTCAAACAAAAATCAGTGCCTTGGCCACAGCCCCTCACCAACACAGTAGTATCTGTCTGGGGCTGAGTCTCAACTGTTTGTTTCAAATTGTGGATAGGCTGAACTCCTGTCTGACTACATATAAGCATCCTGGTAGAGCTCACCAAAATCCAAAATATCCATATCTCTCACGACTCCTTCATAGTGGAAAATTTCAGCACCACAGCAACAGAATTAAAGTGGCATGTTACAAAAGCAAGACAAGAAAACACATAACAGCACATCTTGTACACAGATTCTTTTTTCAAGCATCTAAATATATTCATATCCCAGTCTAAGACTACAGTACTTGAAAATTAAGTTCTTTTTAAAATCCAGGTGATAATTTTGTTCCTGGAATCTATATTCAAGCAAAACTTTTTAAAATTAATGTTCTAAGTATTATCAAAGAATTCTCATTCCACAGGTGGCCAAGGGTTGCCAGCTCAGGTCTGCACCCTTTCAAGCCTTGACTACAAGCCAGGACAGGACACTGTGGATGACAACGAAGGGCAGAGTAGACAATAACTTGTCATCTGATGTAAAGCAAACTGTTACACTTTAGAATGACCAGCAAACCGCAATTAACCCAAGGGCACCTGCTAACATGTTTTAAAACCACATCCATCCTGAAGAGAAGGAAAGCATTTACCCACAATTTTAAAATAAGGAAAATTTCAGGCAGTAATTTTCATCAATGTTTTATCCTTCCCTTCAGTGCTGAAGACACAAGACAAAGCACTCAGCAGAGTCCTAATCTTAACAGAGAGACATGAGGGATTAACATCAGGAAGTCACAGTAGCAGTTTCCATCCCAGCCTGTCTTTAGGAAGAGTTTAAACCATAAACAATTTTACCAAAGAACATATTCTGTATTATGTTTACAACCAGAACAAAAACACTTCTAGTTCCCTGCAGGGCTCAGTTATAATCCCTCATTTAAGCTGCAATCTGAGTCTCATGCTCCATCTGTCTAAATGCCTTACTGGGGCTAGTACAAGTCAACAGCCTACTCACTGGTGCCATACTGAAACCGCATCCCTTGGTGTTCCAAGCCACCGTATCTGAAGTACAAATGCTAAGAGTAAGGAATTCTAGAGGCCCAAACATAGCCTACTGCAGTACAAAAACACATTATAAATTATTTTTCTAAAGTTTTGAAACCCTTAGAGTGCCTTTGCACACAAGTGCACCAAACCCTTTGTGCCCTAGAGAAAGGAGTAATTGATGCTTTAGAACACTCATCCACTTTATGGCTAGAACCTAAACCCTAATATTTCATACACAGAAAAAGACAAAATTTCTTGTTGGTTTTAAGCAAGTCATCTTTATTCTGAGGCTGTAGAAGCACTTTCTCCTGACACTTGAATATTAGTTTAGACTTCAGCTCTCTACAACTGAGTTACAGTACTTTTCCTTCAATTGCCCACAGACTCACTGAGGCCACTAGTAATCTGGAATACCCGGGAAGATAATCCTCTTCCTCATCCTGCATTTTCATGGAGCTGAAGAAAAATTACATAGCCAGCAAAGCTCCAACCACAGAAATCAGTTAAATCACATTATCAAAGTTCTGACAGGGAGAAATCTAATGCATTTAGGGCACAGAGAGTGAAGAGAAAGAGGAGTCAGAGCATTATCCCAGTACCTGGGAGTGCTGTTCTGCCATGGACTTCTGAGTCAGTCTTGGGTAAAATCATAAAATTTCTCCAAAAGTGGGTTTCTCAAACTACCACTTCCTCTGGTATCAATGGATAGAACTGTTGTTCTTTCTCCCAGAGGTCAGACAGTACAGAATATGCAAAACTGAAGTTCAGTGGTCATAAAAGTTGAAATAAGTACCCTCAAATCAAAACATGAATGGATATTTTTTTTCCTAAATAACCCCAGCATGCTACAAGTATTGTAAATCAAAACTCTTGTTCAAATTCACTGATAGCAATTGAAAAAATGCCAAATTACTCGATCAGGCTTTGATAAAAATGCAATATTAATGAAAATATATATGTGCATCTAGATTTCTTTGAACTACTTTGATCTGGAAAGTAGGTTGTATGGCTCTTATTGTCAAGCTTTTTAATGAGGTTTCTAATAATCCACAAAAATAGCAGAAACTACAAATACAAAAAATACTTGTAACTTGTAACTGTTAATACATTCAGTACTTCAATTTTTATGTAATTTTTATGTAAGATAGAGTTTTAAGTGAACTTTAAAACAATGCAGTACTTATTAGTCTGAGAGCATGTCCAGAAGTCACCTAGAATAAAAATAATTCAAATCATAAGTAAAGTGGAAGACAGATAATCACTACAGCAAAGTCCACAGGCAAAGAAAACTAAGGGATAAGATACAACATGAAGAAAATTAAATTAATATTATGCACCTGTGTCTTTATGTGTATAACAAAAGCAACAGGCTAAAATACCGATTTGATTGACAGAAAAATTAGAATATGAGAATGCTCATAAAAGATACATTTTACATCAGGAAACAAGGACACATTTAGAATATCAGATTTCAGGTAGTAAATTGCCAAGCAGAAGTTTATTTAGAAACAGTACAATAAAGGTAGTAATTAAAATAACATTTAGAAGTATATCCTCTGAACTATTTTAACAACAACAAAACCCGCATAATTTACTTGCACTGAATATTTTTTGCAATGCAGTTGCCAGATTCGTGCCACACTGAATTTATTCACTATCCTTAAAAAAAAATAGACTGATACATTTTCCATGAAGTTATTTAAATACCACCCCAAGATGCCAAGTTGGCTCTGTGACTGCAAAGATATATTTTTTAAAGAGTGTGAAATAATTCATTAACATATTCATGAGGGAGTAAAATAACTGCAGTCTTCAGGTGAGACACTAGCTTAAGTATCACCAGAGCTAAATTGCATCAAAAGGTGCTAAATCCTGTGAACATGATTGCTCTAACACCACTGAGACTTCTACCAAAACAGCCAAGCATTCATATAAGTTCCTAGGAGCTTTACAACAAAGGGAAAAAGTTCAGTTTTAATAAGGACACTGGCCCAAAGAAGCCACCATAAGGGCAAAGAACAAAGAAATGAGAAAAAATAATGGAGGCATTTCCAGTCAGGAAATAATGTTCTGGCAAACTATAGGGAAAAGTTGTTTTGCAAACGGCAAAAAAACTTCTTGATTTGCTGCAATGTCATCCCATCTTACCTTTTAAAATAGACTATGAAATTCATACACCACAGATATCCTTGACATGCTAACTAGGAAGACAGCATTGCCCATACAGCATTTTCCCCAGTACAGACAGGGCATCCAAATTACTAATATAGGAAAAAACAGTCAGCGTAACCCCTACAATTAGGACCTATATGACCTATGTTCATTCCTTTAACTGTTCTTCCTTCACATTTAAAAAGCAATCATTGCAGCTGCAGTCTGTCAGTCTTGCTACTGTCTAATGTCTCTAGCAGAAAAATTTTGGAGCATTGCACTTTTACTGGTCTGGAGCAGAAAACAATATTAAATGATTATTCTCTTTCCTTTGCAAATATTTCCACTCCTTTAATTTAGTGTTATTAACATCTCTCTCTATTCATGACTATACATGTGCTTTGTCTTTAATGGAGTCTCATTGGCTTGTCTGCAGTTTCTTTATCTTCTATTAAAAATATGTAAAAAAAATCTCTAAGCTGAACACCAATAGTACCAATTTTGTAGTAGTAATATAGAACAATTAATACAGAATCATTTCACTACAGTTAAAAATATCAATTTAAAATAAACTAATTGTAATTTTCCAGGAAGAGCAGCTATTTAAGAGGTCCTTTCATCATTGTCCTCAGCACTCTTGATTCAAGACGTCTGCATTTCCCTATTAGTTTGGCTTGTATTTGTTTTTTTCATTGGTTTGTTTTCTTTTTCTCAAGCTACCACAAAATGGCACATGTGCCCAAATAAAAGATCAGCACAGCACAGACCTCTTGCAACCTCCCTTCCCACACATTAACTGTCCTGTACTGTCCATTTCAACATGGTGCAGCTGAAGACAGACAGATCTATACAAGGTAACATCCTCCACATCATGAAGATCAGACTTGTTTCCAATTCAGGAATTCGCACATGGTCTGGCATTCACTTGTGTTTTTTCTCACTGGTCCTTGTCTCCCTCCAGTGGTGGGAGGATCAGACCTCTCTACACCAAAAAAGATACGTGGTCACCCTCTGACTAAATTATACAGCTGAGCCTTCCTCAAAGTTTTTGTTCCCCCACTGAAGGAGGAATCCCTGGAATACTTGTTATTTTTCCTCCAAGCACATACCTTCACATGATTTTAAAACTAATTCCTTTCCATCTCCAATTCATCACTACTCAAGGTCAGCTCTATAGGATGGTCTCTTATGTAGCTCCAATGTCAAGCTATTAGCAAATTTCATTAGCACATTCTTGTTTTTATCCTACTTTTTGGTAATTAGTGAAAATAATAAATAAGATCAATGTCAAAGCCAGTCCCTGAGGAACTCCACTAATAACCTCCCTCCAGCCTTATATCTCCTTTCAAAACAGTTTTTGTTATCTCCTTCAGTCACTCCCAAAGTGTTTGTATTAACCACCCTCTCCTCCAGTCCAGACAGTATTTTTTCCCCACAAAGCACCATATGGAGTGCTCTGCTGGGGTTGGGGCAGACTCAGTCCTTCCTTTGCTCTCAAGGCAAGTGATGTGGCTATAAAAGGGACAAAGGGCACATTGCAAGAGGTGTTGTCAGGGAGAAAATTAAAAAGCCATCATACCTGGTCCTGGTGGGACCTTATCTGGAAAGTTATGTACAGCTTTTCCATTTAAAAAAGAAAATGAAATTAAAAAAAAATTAAAAACCCTAAAGGAGAACAATTAAAAAGTCACTCATGGAAACCAAATAGAATGACTTGGTCTTGTAGCTTAGCAAAATGATGGCGTATATATTCAGTTTGCAAGACAAGGTTTGGGTAATAAGAGGGCTTCAGTGGTGGCTCCTGCAAGAAGGCCAAGCCCATCAGTGATGGCAGTAGTATCTCTGTGATAGCATATTTAGGAAGGGGAAAATAAACTTTGCACAATTGCAGATGGAGAGAGAGGTGAGAATGTGAGAGCAACTACAGAGACACAAAGATCAGTGAAGAAGGAAGAGGAGGACTCCCAGCCACAGGAGCAGAGATTACCATGCAGCCTGTGATGCTAATCATGGTGAGGCAGGCTGTCCCCCTGCAGCCCACAGAGGTTAATGATGGAGCAGATATCCATCTGCAGCCCATGGAGGACCCCACATTGGAGCAGATGGATGTCTGAAGGAGGGTGTGACTCTGTAGGAAGACTGTACTATAATAGACTCCTGGCAAGACCTATGGACCCATTAACAGAGGAGTCCACACTGAAGCAGGTTTGCCAGCAGGACCCATGAGCCCATGGCAGACCCATACTGGAGAAGTTTGTGAACAACTGCAGCTTATGGGAAGGGCTCACATTGGAGAACTTTGTGTAGGACTCTCCCCTGTAGGAGGGACCACACCCTGGAGCAGAAGGAGAGTGTGAGGAGTCCTCCCGTGGAGGAGAAAGGAGCACCAGAAACAGCAGGTGATGAATGGACCTCAATCCTCGTTCTCCATCCCGCTGCACCACTGAGGGGGAGGAGGTCAAGAAAATCAGGTGTAAAATTAGGAATGGAAAGAAGGGAGGGTTGGGGACAAGGTATTTTAAGATTTGGATTTCTTTATCATACTGTGATTTGATTGGTAATAAACTGAAATAATTTCCCCAAATGAAGTCTGTTCTGCCCATAATGGTAATCGGTGAGTGTTCTCTTCCTGTCCTTAACTCATGATCTTTTTGTTATATTTACTCTCTTTTGTACAGTTGAGCATTGACAGTGATAGAGTGGCTTTGGTGGGCAAGTGGCATCCAGACAAGGGTCAAACCACCATATCCTCTCAACAGTAAATGCCAGAGCTTTTAGAGGGACAAAACTGTTTGAGCAATAGAACAGTGATAAAGACATCCATGTGCACATTCAGATCATGAGAGGAACAGCATTTTTGAATAGACTTGCATACATGAGGAGGGAATCTAAAAACTCTTCCTTTTGAAAGTTTCATTTATGAAATTCACAACACATTTACTGGCACTGTCTGAAAGTAGTAGTCTTGATAACCCTGTAAGTTCCTTCCACTACTTTCATGTTTTTCTTTCCAAAGATCCTCAGTGTTTAGGATCTCTTGAGTGTTCACTGTCTCCAGTGCAAGGCAGAAGAATGAGACACACATCTACACCCAGCATTTTTCAAAATCATCAGTCAGGCCCTAAAGGATAATGTATTTTATCTAGAATTGAAGATAAAAATTTTACCTACATAATCATTCCTAGATGATTGCTGCCTTTTAGGTCTTCACTTACATCTGTCTGTAGAACTCCACTAACCAGCTTAATTCCCACTTTGTCCAACCAGAACATGCTCAGAATTTACCTACAAAAGCCTCAACATATCAAAGCTCAGACTGATCGTGAGTTCAAACTGGTGCTGGAATACAGATTGCCAGAGATACTTTATTAATTTTACTATCTCTCACAAGTCTTAACAGAAATCTTAGCCCAAAGGGGATGGCAAGATGTAGTGTTTTGGTATTTTACTGCAGATAGGTCAATGAAGGAAGGGAAGAGAAGAGAAAGAAGAGGCAGGGTGTGAGAAGATATTTTGGGACATCAAAGTCTGTTATATTGTCATTTGCATGAATCAATATTTTATTTAAAGCTAAAAGATCTCTTAACTACTGCAAAGAACCAGATGGTTTAAAAATCAGTATTAGCTCTGACATTTATGAGTACCCTTGACAGGTACAGCACTCAGTTTTGGGGAGGAGGTTAGTCAGTTTTTTCTGTCATTTTAGAAAGATGGTCCTTTATGATTTCTCTTTTTAATTCCACCCCCAACAACTTATTCTATGTATTAGACCATGATATCCATTCAAACACTCAAAAATAAGACTATAAAATTATTTACTCAAGCCCACTAAAAATATTCTATTATTATTCTTCTACATTTTCCAATTGTTCACTCTTTTCCAATAATGACATCTAAAAAAGGGAGAAAGGGTGAAGTCTAGTCTGTGTCAGTACACCCAGCTGTGACCCCCTTCTGTACATCAATATCTGTATTAACACATAGGTATGGCTATCATTACCACAACAAATTGGTCCTAAAACAGAAGCATGCAGCACTTCAACAACAAAATTCGTACACATATTTCACAAGTCTGCTCTGCTTGAATGAAATTCAAATAACAAACAGCACTTGGGAATAAAAGAGGTTTTCCATCCTGCAGAGAAAAAAAAATCTTATTGCTGAGGATTCATTTAAAAAATCAAGGCTGATAGGGAACAACTCTTGTAATATTTATTTCTTCACATGAAGTGTAGAGCAGACCCACAACTGAACGACCAACAAGATCATTCATTGCAGTGGTGGATGATAATAGTTTCAATTGGTGCGTGAGTTAAGGCTAGAAGAGTGTCTTAAATGACTGGGTTATTGACTTCTCTGCCTCTTTCTCATTGCCACTTTGGCTCAGAAAATCCCATATTTCCTGGCAAGGGTTTCATCAGGATACCTCTAAAGCTACCATTTTCCAGTGCAAGTTATAATTCACACAACTGCTGTGGACCAAATCCATTCAATGCTACATGGAAGAACAGCTACAATACTAAAATGAAAACAAAAATTTAAATCTCAGAAATAGACTATTGTTTCAATAGTAGTGAGTGCCTAAAACCCTCTTGAGGACTGCAGAAAAAACTTGGAGCACACAGACACTACTCACAACAATTTTCAGTCTGCATATGACCAAAGACAAGAGACAGTTCTGCTTTACATTGGAACTCCAGCCTTGAACTTGATAGTGTTACTCTAAACATAGCAAATTTATCACAGACCACAAGTCCATCAGTAGCTAATTCACAGACACAAAGATCTAAATAAAGTAGCATTTGATAGGTCAGCTTTATTCAAGAAACCACTTAAGATCAACAACACTTGTCAGAAAGTGAGAGACATGCAGAGTTCTGGAGTTACCTCTCATATAATACAAGCTTCCCAACACAGCCTAATTTTTGCTCAGAAGCAGAATCAAAGACAGTATATATACATATATTTGCCATGATATCAGTGAGTACTGTCCTAGGCAAACACTGGCATCTGGGCTCCTGTGCAAGAGTAGCTCCCTGCCTTAAAGGGACTGAAGCAACACACCACCTGGGAAAGCTGGGGGAATGGCTGGCCACGTGCCACAAAACTTATCCTTGTTCAAAGGCAGCAAGTGTAAGCTGTTCAAAAGGATCAAGCAACAGTTCCCAGTAAGGAATGATTTATTTACTTTCTCCTCACAGGTGGACAATATCTGGCCACAAAATATCCAGTTATCTCTCCTAGGTAGGAGATTTTCTAGAGAAGGGAGCTAGATGAATTTGAGTACTTGCATTTTCTTGAAATACACAAGATGACAAGACAGGGAACTTGCTTCACTATGCAGAACAAACCAAGTCACTTCAATTATTCAATCTAGATTTATATTAACACTTGTAAAATACTTCCTTCTCTGTGTTGGAAGGCTGAGTCAAGGATCACCATACAAAACCCTGCTGTTTGTCAAACAAGGATGTTCATGGAAGAATTAAGTATGCTACTGCTGTGCAGGAGCCAAGGAGTTCAACAACTTTTGCCCTCAGTTTGTGACATACTTTTCCAGAAGAGCAATAGCATATTTCTTCCATCATTCTACCACACTTAATCAACTTTCAAAAAAATCTGATAAAAGCAAATACTTACCCTGCTTTTTCCTCTTTCTGTAAAGAAATGATTGATTGGAAAGGGACACACAGCAGAAATGTTACTGAAATGCCAGGTTCTAATTTTTTTACAAAATATCATTTAAAATGTTATTTTAGTCTATGCATTTGTCACTCACTGCAACATGTTCATGAGCAAAGCTTACAAAATAGACCATAAAAAAAATCTTGCAACAGCTTCCAAGAGAAAAGGATCAATGAAGTTCTATTTGTTTCCTCTCCAAGACAAATTTCATTGATGTTGGTGTCATGAAATGAAAGTAGGGAGCTCATGATTGAAAAAAGCTTTCTGCTTGGGAGCAGGCTAGGTGCTAAAGCAGATTTTGACTCAGTTCAAGGTCACTTCTCTTTCCACATTAGACTTTCTGATGTGTCATACAGGAGATCAGTGTTTTGGTTCTGGGACAGAAATACAAAAAAGAAAAGGCTTATTGGGTCCTGCATGCCATTATTTCTTATTCCCAGAGCTTATAAAATGAAGATAATTAAATACGTGAATGCCCCAAGAGTATTGTGACTATTAATTATACAACAAATTTAGAGCACTTTGAGACTAAAAGAGAGAAGCCCTATCAATATTTAGTGTTTTGTTCATAATGAAAAATAAAAAACACATTATTTTTTATATATTTATAAGAGTAAATGCATTAAGATGCTTAAATTCAAAGTAGTAATTTTGCAGAATTTTTCTGAGAAACCAGAACTGTAGACCATTAGTACAGTCTTTATAGAAGATGGCAACTCTTGAGCTCAGAAATTAAGAGCCATTAAAATAGTGAAAGAGCTCAAATTAAGCCTGGAATAATAATGGACAAACTTTTCTCCATTTATGACAAAAATCAAATTTATCAGTTTTCTAACAAGGAGAGCACAAATGATTCAATAAACACATAATTTGGCCTATTCAATTCTAAAGTGAACCATTTAAACTGTCTGAAGTCCTGTTTGCTATCTGGAGATCACTCGGTGTACAGAAATTGGCCATGAGCAGAGCACGCCCTTCAACTTCCCTTCCTATGTAAAACACAGAATCACAGAACTCTAATGGTAGGAAGTGATCTATGGAGATTGTCTAGTCAAACCCTTTCAGCGTGGAAGGGGCAAAGCAAGCAGGCTGCTCAGGACTGTGGATGGATATTGAGTAACTCGAAGGACAAAGGTGCTACAAACTCCCTCCATGGACAGTCCATCTAACAATTACTCCATCCCATTTGTATCTTCTTTTCTTTGCTGTGTTTAGAAATGTCTTCCAGAAGATTTTGCTCTCTCTTTTCCTGGGGGTCAAGATGAGGGTTACTGGCATACAGTTTGCTGGATCCTCCTGCTTGCCCTTCTGGAAGATGGGAGCCCATGAGAACTTCATCTCAAACTCCACGATCTTTCAAAGGCAACCAAATATAGTCCATGACATAAGCCAGCTGCATCAGTACCCATGGGTACCTTCATATCCTGTCAGGTCTCATCTACTTGTGTATGTCCAGTTGAAGTGTTCCCTTACCTGACCCTCCTCTACCAAGGATAAGCACTCATTGCTCCAAGCTTTACCAGTAGTCTCTGGGGACTGGGACACCTGGAGGCAAATCTTCAACAGTAAAGACCAAGGCAAAGAAGTCAGCAAGTACCCTGGCCTTCTCAATATTCTTTTTCATCAGGACACCACATCCAGTACCAGTCCCATATCTTTCATATTCTTCTTTTTGTAAAAGCCCTCCTCATTCCCTCTCACATCACTTGCCAAATTCAACTCCATTCAGGCTTCGGCTTTCTCAATCTCATTTCTGCAATCAAAGCTACTTTTTTATTCCTCCCAGGTCAACTCACTACATGTATTTTTACTTTTTCTGTTCAAGTTCTGTCAGGAGCTCCTGGTTCATACATGCAGGTCTCCTGCTACCCTTGCCTGTTTCCCTGAAAGTCAGAATGGAATATTTTGGAGATTGGAGTCAGTCATTCCCGGAAATCATCCAAGCCTTTTAGATCCCTCTTCTCTCCAGGACAATATCCCGTGGTATTCTTTCAAGGAGGTCCCTGAACAGGGAAAAGTCAGCTATTCTGAGTTCCAAGATTGTGATACTGTTATTCACCTTGATCTTTCCTCTCAGGATAATGAAATCCACCATTTCAAGGTCACTGTAACCAAGTCCACTTCTGATCAGTTTTTCCTTGCTTGTAATTAATAGGTCCTGCAGAACAGGTTCTCAGTCACCTGTGTCAGGATGTTATCATCACTGTACTCCAGGAAGAATCCTCCTGGATTGCTTGTGCTGTGCTGTGCTGCCTATCCAGCACAGATAGAGGCGTCCCCACAGAGGACCATGGCCTGTGAACATGAGGCCTCTTCCAAATGTCTGAAGGCCTTAATACCTTTGAAGACCTACATCTTTGTCCTGATCAAACACCCACCATATCATCTACATTAGTCTGCCTGCTAGTTCTGACCCATCAGCAATCAGCTAGCTCATCCATAACAGGACAGAGCTCCGTGTGTTCCTGCTGTCATTTCCCATAAAGGTCAGCTCTACCACCCCACTTTCCTGGCCTATTCTTCCTACAGAACCTGGTAACACATGGTAACACATCAGTTGTGTGAGCTATCCCACCATGTCTGATGCTTCTGAGATAGCAGCCAGATGTTTACAAGCACTGACGGACACTTCTCCCTGCTGCAAGCATGAGCATGCAGGCACATCAGACACACACACAGTTGTGCTGCTTTCCCAGTAAAGGTATGAAAGGTTCTTCCATCATGCTTTCTTTTCACTACTCCCCTATTTCTGTGCATATACTTAAAACGGCGCCCCCTCATTTTGTTGATTACAAGGTCTCTCTTGCCCTCACTTGTTCATGGGTTGACATTCCCTTTCCTGTAATTTCTAGTTTAAAGCTCTCTTTACTAGGTCAGCCAACCTGCTGACAAACGTGTGTTTCCCTTCTCTTTATAGCACTCCTTCATCTTCACAGAGAATCCCCTAGTCCAGAAGGTACATCATACTTAAATCATTTCTTAAGAAAGAAGTCTTCATTTACATCCTGCCATTCCACAAAAGATACACATTTCTTGGGAAAATGACAACTATCATTTCACCCATAAAGGAAGGAAATTATTCTTGCAGAGACCCTTGACTCTGAAGAAGAAAATAAAAATTATATTTGGAGCACTGTCTTCAAATTCTGGCAATGGCCAGCTTGTTATTGATCTAACTTCATTCTGATTCATCCCATCTCTACCACAACTGTGTTCTTTCCCAGAACCTGACCTTTGACTGAAGAAACCTGCAGCTTCAAGTTTAGTGGCTAAACAGATCCTTCTACAGTAATGAAAACAAGTTCAAGAAATACAGGTACCAAAAGAGTTGGAGAAAACATATATAAAATATAAACTAAAGCTACAGATCTCATTTAATACACGCTGCTTTTGGGGTACTCATCTTTCTGCCCACAAAGTCCCTCAAAATAACTATTCTGATGTAATATTTCTAAAACCATCCCAGAGATCTATAATTGCACTTCTTATTTTCAGAGATGGGTTATGCAATCTTATTGATTTTCATGAAAATTTAGACTTTTAAAATTTTAGGAGTTTGCAAGAATGAGGCTAAGATGCATTTGCAAAACTTCTCTTTTAATGTTAGAGTAGATCAAGGATTTGAGACATTCAGCAGTTATAAGTCGACCTGAAGAGTAAATTTTTAGTTAATTTCACAATGAGAAAGTTTGGATCTTGAAAGGAACAGGCCAAAGCTGGATAGTGACCAAAGAACCATCTTAGAATTACAATTAAACAATTCCTTTTAACCAAGTAAACCTCTAATCCTATATTTCAGTGAATATTCATTTGACTCTCTTGTCTTACTTCAGGACCCTTCCTCATTATATTTGTGCCTCAGTGACACTGTAACTACACTTCAAGATGCATTTCCACAACTGCCAAGCCAACTCATTTCTTTTTCTAGGAGTGCCTTCCATGAATCAGGAGATATTAGAATTGCACACATAACAAAAGGTATGGGGGGGGAGTCAGATTTAATATCAGTCGAGTTGAACAGCCAATCCCAATTTAGAGACTGTGTGCCCTTAAGTTAAGATGCTTGGCACTGTGTACTGTGGTATCCAATCTGAGTTAGTTACCAACCTGCCACCACCAACCATTCCTGTACAAACAGCCAGATTGCTCCATGCCTTTTAAAAGAAATAACTTCGCAAGAATTTTATAATTCACAACACTCAAGGACTTATTAAGGTCCATAAATAGCACAAGTAAACTTTAAAAACCTTCTTCTGTCGCACAAAATAAAAAGATGTCATTATAAACTTTAGCAATGTCAGCAACATTGTGTGCTGAAGAAGAGCCTGAGTGGAGAATGTTCTAAGAAATCCAGGTTGATTTAATCATTTTATGCCAGGTGTTGAATTTTTTCAGCACAATATACTCAGTGAGTGACACAATAAAATCTCCAGTTTCAAGGAGTTCAACACAAGTTGGTTTTGTATCAAAAGGATGCACTTATAGAAGCTGTGCTGGCTAGAAATCATGAAGTCAGAATTGTATTCTGAGCCCACTGGAAAATTCTAAATGGATTTCTTTTTAATTGAATAACACTTGATGACAACAGGACAGGCACAAACCTTCATTAAGTAGTATACTCTTCCCCCTGTATCTGCTATAGTATGGTCCTATAAACAATATTTTAACCCATATGTCTGTCTTATGAACACTAATTGGGGTAGGGCTGTCTGGACATTTGCATGAGCAATATGGAGCCCTCCAGCTCCTACCAGCACTGACCTCCACTATGCTAAGCACCAGGCCAACCACTCAGTCTCCATGATTCACAGCTACATTTAGAGCCCATAGTAATAACCATCCATAGGAAAGAGGGAAAAGGACAGAAAAACAAAACAATTTGGTTTTTATCTAGATGAACCACCGGAGTCAGAAACAAAGTCTCCATACTTCCTAAACAACACCCCTAGAGCAGAAGTGACTTCCCAAGGATTACTGTTGCCTGCATTTCTTGGGTTAAGTGATAAAAAAGAAAAATTCCTGAGCCTGGTTAGTGGCAGGTTTCTTCCTCTCTCCCTTCCTCCCCCCTTCCTCTTTTCTTCAAAAGATACTTCACATACTGCCAGATTTATCTTGTGTGAAACTGCCACTGTAGCTCTGCTGGGTTATATGGAAGAGAAAAAAAGCCCAAAATAAAAAAACCAACACAACAACAAAAAAACAAACAAACAAAACTGATTAAATAACAAACTGTCACTCACAGACTAAATAAGTGTTCAAATAGAATTTGGGGATGCAGGTTACCTATCTTTTAAACAGGCATACAAAACACAAGCTTTACTTTGAAATACTCTCCTTCTAAAAAACAGAGATTAAAAGAGGATTAAAAATTAAATCACTAATATTTTTTGCCCATGGAAGCAGCAGTTATGGTTACACCTTATTCCCATATATGCAGTGAGTCACAAGCATCTGTGCAGGAACAGGCTCAGACACACAGCTGTACAGGCCCAGTGTGTTGCAGGTTAACCCCAGGGGAGATGACATACCTTCACTGATTTGTCTGCTTTCCAAGACTGCAAAGACCTACGTATCTGAGGTCAATATAGCATGAAACTCAAACTAATAAGGCCCAATGAGTAAAAGCACGTTGTTATAGGCTGCTTCTCAGGCAGAAATAAACTTTTAGTTTTTGCCTGTTCATCCAAAGAGCTGATTGTTCCCAAGTGAGATGCAAGCAAGATCAAAATCTAGATACAGCAAATTTTCTAACTGATCTTTATTCCATCATAAAACTGCAATTTGTCAAATGCTAACATTTCATGGAAACACTTCCTTTTGACAGAACACAGACATAGGCAGGGCTGGAATTGTGCTGTTTTGTTTACTTACCTGTCTTCTCAGCAATAAGAAGCTGGATGAGACAACTTGCAGGTTTCAGAGCCACCTGAGCTCCCAGCTTGTGACTCCCAGGATAGCCTACCACTCATTAGGGAACCCAGGGAGCCCATGAAGCTACCCAACAAAACAGCTATAATCCTTTTAGTTTCACTAGCAAACCCCACTGATTAACAGCAGCAAAACTGTCAAACCCAGTCGGTTTCACACAGCACCACTCAGGGATCCTGGGGAGCACACCAGTTTCATAAGCAAAATATTGTGATATATTAATTGCCTGTTCCAGGGGAGGGGGACAGCTGTTTATCCCAGTTTAGAATTGTCACTGTTTTTGCATGAAAAAAAAAAATTTTGCATGGTGAATAAAAAATTCTTTTCAAAGCTAGCTCTGCCAGAAACAAATTAATTGCTCCTATTTGGATACCTTATGATTTTTGGCAAACTACAATGCTATTTTCCTGTAAATTACTACTCTGAATCAAGAGACTCATGCTGGCCTATGGTACTATAATCCTTTCTCTCTCTGTCCTTTCTACGAGGAAAGAGGAACTACCTAAAATACGTAAATTCATACCCATATTCAGGGTTTAGTCATTATAAACATTTCAACCAGAGGAAACAGTCTCAGTTAGTAAGTGATCTGCTAAACTCTAAGAAGCATTCCTCAAACAGGTAATCCAATCCTTGTGCTGGATAAGCCTAGGGGATGCAGTTGTAACTCATCACAAAATCATTCCCATGTGCTGCTGAAGAGTGCATGTTCTGTGACAGCAGGATATCACCTCACTGCATCTTTACTCAGTGACAGCACTCAAGGAAATGGCATGAAGCTGAGTCAGGAGAGGTTAGATATCAGGAAAAGGTTTTTCACCCAGGGGGTAGTTGGGCACTGAACAGGCTCCCCAGGGCAGTGGTCACAGCACCAAACCTGACAGAATTCAAAAAGCATTCAAACAATTGTCTAGGCACATGGTGTGATTCTTGAGGTGTCTGTGCAGGGCCAGAAGTTGGTCTCAATGGTCCTAATGGATCTCTTCCAGCTCAGCATATTCTGTGATTATGAAGCCTTGATCTTGAATGGATCTTCTAACATGGATGGATATCATAATAAATTAGTAAACCAGATATTCACAGGAAAAAACTACATCATTTTTATAACCTTTAGGCTTTTACAGGACAGGAAGAATACATTAGGTAGCCATTATGAGATAAAGTAATTAAAATCTGATTTTCACCATAGTTGTCTCTGTGTATGAATAACATCTCTTAGCGTTTTCAAGAAACAGAGGTTGATTTGAGACTGCTCTGAAGGAGTTATTACCATTGTATGCTGGTCTGTGGAAAAGTAGCCAAAGAAAGAAAAAACTGGTCCTACAGCTAACATAGACATGGCTATGGGCTTGTTTTACACAGTTCCAAGACTTGACTGTCATGATTAAAGGCCTGAAATGCTCTTGTATTTAACTGGAGAAAGAGACAAGAAGGTATGTTCCCCNNNAGGAACCAAAAGGCATACCCCCCCCCCCCCCCCCCAGCTTGAACAAACCACAACCTCAATTGAGTTAATTGTGAATTTAAAACTGCTCTTTCTCACATCCTATTTTGCTCTTCTGCAAAGCAATCTCAAGTCCCTAGCTCTCGCTCCATCAACTTCCTCACAAATCCTACAAACCCACACAGATTATCTTGCAGAGATGTCCAAGCTTCCCAGTATCACATCTTAAGTGCATCTAAGACACTCACCCTGCCTGACTTTCCTTCCTGAGACAGTCAGGTTTCAGTCCTAAGAGCTGTGAGCCTGAGACCCCAAGCATTAAATGTTTATCAATTTTCTTTAAACAAATGTGTGACTTTATATGTAATTTGCATGTAGAAAGGTACAATAGATTTAGGCAACAGGCATAAAGGGTTGCACATTTTGCCTGACAGAACTTGGTGATGATGCCAACAAGCTGCTGCTTTCAAGGGTCCAAGCCACAGCTGAGCGTGTTTCAGAGCACTATACCCCCCATGGTTCTGCAGAGCCCGGCAGCCACCAGCAGCCCCAGCTGTGTGATGACATGATTTCCATCCATTTTGACAACATGGAGTTTTTCCTGGCACTGTCAGTACTGAATACAGCACAGGCAACTTCCGCCACCCCAAATTAACTGTAAACAAACATAAATGTTTTGTGACAGCAGGCCTGGGAAGCAAGCTTAGCTGCTGCAAAGGTGAAGTTCTACCCTTCCACCTTCAAAATTCTTTTCTCTGCAAGAAAATTCATGTTTCTATGCAGTATCTCAGCAAGATGTCAAAGAAGCATTTCCAGAAAGATGGTTTTTCTTTGTTGTTGAGTGAGCTATTATAAGTGACCTATAAAGAGTTTTTAATACTTAAAGTCATAACCCTTATTAGTGCCCTTTCTTAAATAAAATGTTAAAAAAAAAACCTTTGTCCAACTGTCTTTAAGACTTATAGTTCTGAGAATTTCTTCTCCTCTCTCTTCCTCTACCTTGTTGTCTCTCATTTTAAAAACATAAAGATAACTCTAATTATATCTGTTTGTTGCACTAGAAAGTCTTAAAATTTAACTGAAAAGGTAGTGTCAATCTATGGCAAATAGCGTTCGGTAACACCCTTCAACGCCAATTTTTAATATGGTTTCACAAACTTCAGTCAAAAAATCAAGTAGTTAAGGGGAAATAATAAATAATTTGGAACCTCATTTCACTCTGAGTCACGTACTCTTTCATTTTATGCATTGCACTCTGACAGCCCCTTAAAGGAATAAAAGCATAATGCTACCCTTTTCTGTCTATTGTAAGATAAACAAACCATTACAAACAGTTTTTATCACTGAAGTTTTCAGGGGGAAAAAACAACAACAAAAAACATCAAACAACAATAAACTCCTCACAAATAAAACAAGCACAACCAAAAAACCCCAAACAACAACAAGAACACCACAAAAAACCCAACACCCACCACACCATGAAAACAAAATTAACAACCACAAGAAAACCCAAACCAAAAATCTAACAAATGCAAACATTTCCAAGTTTTATCATTCTTGGTGGGAAGAAGATTGAAAGGCTTATTCTTTTTACAGGAAAATGTAAATAATATGCTTTTTAATTACAGGACAGTTTCATTTCAGATTTGTCTGGAACATAGCCATTACCATGGGAGCATGTTCATAATATGGAACATTATGTATTGCAACAACATATACAAGATATAACACATAACTCTACGTAAGCAAAATATATAAATATAACCACCTCATATGTTGTTAAGACCTTATATGACTGGAGTCTTAGCTTTGCTGAGATCCCAGGCCACCTGGTACTAGCAGATAAGGACAGTTTTATAGCCCACAATTAATGAACATTAACAAAAACAGATCTCCCAGGCTACAGTCAAAGGAAATTATCGATTGCTGACAGTTTTTACAGAAAAGAAAATATTAGGATGAGAAGCCACCAAAGTTTTCTTAGTCATCATGGAAATAACCAACAAACTAACAGATACATTCAGAGATAAATAATTCTCTTAGAAACATTAGAAAATCAGTGTCTACTGATAAGTTTCTACATCCATTTTTAGGAACATACTTCATAGCATCATTCTTAAAAAAATTAAGTGATCTGCAATACAGCTGAAATAAATGCCTTTAGTGTTGTGACAGCATCCCCAAGAAATAAACATTGAAAGATGCAGGTCTAGAATTAGTGGCCTAATTTTAGACTCCTAGAATTAAGAGCAGAACAGTGACAATCATTGAATGAAACTGCTTGACTTAGTGAGTCTTTCAATTAATAATGTATCTTTTTTCACAGATTAAAAAAAAAAAAGTCTAGCTCTGTCTCATAGATAGTACAAGAACCAGCAGTATTCCAAATAAATTTTTAAAAAATATTGTGTTCTGAATTTCTCACAGAAACAAACAATCACCAAGCAGTTCAAACTTACTGTTTTCCAAATAACATTTGATTCTGCTTGGATTGCAAAAAACACTGAGAACAAACTAAACAAGATCAAAGACAGAGTCCACAATGCAGAAAATCTTGAAATAGCAACAAAATTCTCAGAACCAAGAAAGAAAAGTCAAACAATAGAAAGCAACAAGGACGTAACTTGGAACAAGTCTACAAATGAGGCTTTTTGTGTACCAGCAATAAACATTTTACTTGTGTTTTCCCCCCAGTAACGTTATTCCAGCCCACGCTGAAATGAGACTGGATTCAGAGCATCTCACACCAGGTGCATCAAAAAGTCCAGAACAGGAACAAAAAAAGGAGAATTGTTTTGATGGCATTGTCATCAGGAGTCTTTTAGCTATGAACACAGTGGTTTGGTTACTTTCGTATCAGAAGTTAATTCAGTTGTTACCATTCAAATGAAAACACTGTAAGATGAATTTCCTTTCTTTTTCCCTACCCCAGTTTTGCAGCGATCTCTGTGGACCCACAGCATGAACAGGTTGCTTTACAAATTTTTGCAGAATTAAAAGGCACCTCAATTGCCATTCAGCCGGCAGGTTTCCAGAAGAGCCATAAAGCAAGATAGTGTGTTGGCAATCCAGCAAGATGGCTGGAGTGGGCAAACTCGGTCTGTGCTGGGCAGAGGAAGTCTCTGCCCCCCACACCTGGCTAGCTGGTCATGGCACCCTGGCACTCCCCCACCTGTTTCAGGCACCAGCTTGAAGACATCTGTTAGAATTTTAAATTAGGCCAATTAATTCTGACTGTAGGAGGGTGTAGTCACATCAGCCACAGCCTGGCCATTAGAAGTAGGGACAGGTGGGAGACAGAACCAACAAAGCAGCTTGGGGTCAATAAAACCTATCTATAACATTGTGGGGAGGGGGCAAATCTCTCACCTATGGGAAGCAGGGACAAAGTAGCTTTAAACATGGGACTCAGAGAAAGGCTCTGGGTATGTGTCAATCAGTCAAATTAATTCCAGCAAAGCAATTCAGGGTTTCTGCAGTGCCCAGTGCTGGAACACACTCATGGAGCCCGAGCCCATTAAAAGGTCCTGAGGAGGAAGGCTTCCTCTGCAGCGCTTGTGAACAAGCACACTTTGCAGTCCAAACACTCTTTAGAGGCACAGCCCAGCAGCAAAAGAGCCAGGCAGAACAAAAGAAGATGGAGAACACAGGATTTTCATTTCAGCTATGAAAAAAATAGTGGTAGTGACTCACACAAGTCCTTTTCTCTTTGAGTGAATGCTGTAAAGAACAGCAGTGGTTCAGTATCTAGAGCTATGGATCTGCTGATTAAATAATGAGTTTCTGTCAGTGCCCTGAAGCCCCAATACCCCTCGTTTGTGCTGATCATCATGCAAAACAAGAGAGCTGAGAACCTGTACTGCAGTTGTGTGGGAAACACTTGGCAACAGAGCAGGGAAAGGGTTAAATGCACAGGAATTGAACTACTTTGTCCCAGGAATCTGGAAACCTTCAGGTCATTCTGCACCCCAATACCAAATAGTCACCTTCATTTTTCTTTTTTTTCAGTTAGAGATGACAGGCAGTTCACAGACACTTAGAGAGACATCTTCAAAGCTCTATTTAATTTTCTATGTCTGAACAGTTCCGTGGCTCAGTTTTTAATTGCTGCATCTAATGAAGGTGGGAAGGTAGATGTAAAATGCCAAGCTTTATGAGGCAGTGAAGCCTGTTCAGTTCCCTGTTGTTTTGTTGTTAACTTTTACAGTGGAATAGCATAGTTTGTGGCAGTCCATCCTACCATGTGCATTCAGAATAATTTTCTATAATACAGCATTCTTAACAGGATGGACTCATCTTGCATTTTAAAACACTTTATTTGCTACTATTTCCTTATGTACCCCCGGAAGGCTGGAAACCTTAAATGTAACCCCAGATGGGGCCTAATCCTGCCCTATGGAACAATATGACAAGCCTTTCAAACTCCTATGGAAATTACTTAAATCAGGAGGAGCCTGGTCACTGATTTCTTGTATGCTCTATTACAGAGTACAGCTAACAATATGATTTTGCAGGGATCAGTGCAAATAGGTCTGGATGGAATTTTGAGACATTAAAGCTGGAGAAAAAGGATCAAAGCAATTAATATTTTAAGAGTATGGCCAACCATTGCCTTTCATATAACAAAAAATAGATTTAGATTCTTGAAAAAGGACAAGGTTCCCCAAAGCACAGGAATTATCTAGGAACACAAGTCCCACAACTCAGCTTTGCAGCTAATGTGTACAGCTAATGTGGCTGCTGACCATGTAGACATGTTTAACTATCTTTAAACTAGGCAGCTAAGCATGTTTTGGTCACCATGTTATGGCAGCAATTTCAGTGGTCACTTTTTCCACAGGTGATGACCACACAAAATTTCTGGTGGGACTATTAAACAGCAGGATAAACAAGGGATCCTCTTCTTTCCCTTTTGTTTTCCCCAGTGGAGGGATACTGCCTTCAAAAAAGCCAAGTTCAGCTATGTGTGGAAAATTCCATGCAAATCTCAGAATCCAAAAACTGCATTCCCTCCTGGAATGGGAATGAAGTATTCTCTCCACTTTTGAAAAACTGAGAATAGAGTTTTTAATTTTCATATGTGAAGCAACATGCACATACAAGTTTCTCATTCTAGTCTAAAAAAAGCATCTGGGGCCAGGTTCAGAATAGGTTTTATGGCCCTAAAGCAAGACCTCAGTAGAGACCAGATATATTCCATCAAAATTATAACTCTAGATAAAGAAGAACCCTGCTCAGCTCTGCTTTGATTACCTGCACTATAACATGAAATGACAAGCCAGCATTTTATGCAAGTGAATCATAAGACAAAAGAGTTAATGTTTTGAGGGAGTTGAATATCAAAATTTCCAGGGAAATATCCTGACTATTAGGACATAGGGTATCTCATCCCTTTGTTCTGTTTGGTCTCATGGATCTCTTCTCATTGCAAGCATCTCCTTAATGAAAATGACCCAACCCAAAGGACTGAAAGAACTGATGAGGGCCATTTTCAGCAAGACAGGTAGCTTTCAGCTTTCTCAGACAGGAAAGAAAAACAAATTAACATCTTTCACACCCTGAAAAAATACTCAAATTCTCATACAGGCAACAGTGGCCAGCACCCACCCCTCATTTCCCACATTTTAGAAGAAATGCAGACAGAGGTACTTCCTTACATGCACTTCCCAGATATCTCTTAAGCAACTCTTCACCAGCATACTGGTTTTATACAGGGGAGACAAAAGTGTAGTAATATGGGTGCCATTCTGGCACATTTTAGAATGAGTTTATATTCATGATACCTCACAGTTATGCACCCTCTATGCTCATTACCTGCAGGGCAAACTCCTCCCTAAGTAATAGCCCTTAACATCCTAATTTCTCTCTGATTTCTATAACCTTGCATTTTCAGTCTCTCCTCAGAGTAGGAGAAAGGACCCACATTCCTGTATTTCTCTTTCAAAGGTTAACTGCAAGGTAAAGCATAGCTGCAGTTCCACAGCACTTCAGGGGGGAAAACAACAAGAACAAATGAAAATAAGAGCTGGGAATAAGAGGAAATCCCTTAATCTAGTTAAGCTTGTTTCATCTTTTCCCCTGCTGCCCATGAAGAAAGTGATCACCTCAGGGGGAAAAAAATAATAGTTCAATAATCCCAGTTTATTCCTGGGACAGAGAATGAGTCCCTAAGCTATTTCTTGTCAACTGGATGCCATTAGACCACTGCCAGCCAACCTGTGACTAATGTAAGGAAACACAGGTACAGCAATCATCAGCCAGCAGGCATCAAGGCAAGATGGGCTCACTGATCTAGAAAGACCCTGCAGAGAAACATGTGCTTATTTTCACTCAGAAAGATGGCGGGAAAAAACATACTGCATAAAGCTGACAGCCACTTTTCCCATACCTAGCCAGACTCTGATCTCTAGGGAGACTGTGCTCTCCTCTTCCTGTCACCCTTATTTCTAGAATGTGAATGTTTACTTGAAGTTCTCTATCATATACAGACTATATTATGGTTATTCAGTTTGATCCCTAAGCCTGAGGCTTGAGGATTTTGTGTGCATATGCATTTCACCTATTAAAACCCAAGCTGAAAGTAAAGATTTTTAAGAGTACAAGAGCCTCTGTTTCCACAGACTAAAATTGTGAAATCAGTTGAAGTCTGATTTCTTGAAATATTTAGACATACATATACCAGCTGCTGAGATCTTGTTTTAGCCTTAATGAACTGTTATGATAAAGTAGGCAGGACTCTACATTTACAGATTTTAGGTAACAAGTTTTACCCATTGATGTTCACAGTATAGTTTCTCCCAAAACTTTTAACATTGTAGCCATTCTCTCAAATGAGAGATGTTGCTTCCCCGCCACAATCCCTTACAAAACATCTGTTGTTTATTCTGGATCAGTAGCGTATTCCAGGAAAATATTTTCTGTGTTGATCCTAGTACTAGCATTAAGAATTATACTCTTCTACCGCAGAAAATAGTATTCCTTTCATCCATTCACTGACTCGTTAATGCATTAACACTGTTGAAGTTTTTTTTCCTGTAGCTTTGAGGGTGGAATCTCTTTTGTTACTGTTCTTAAAGGTGAGGTTGTCACAATTACACATAGTCAGAATCTACGGGTTTAAGGGGCACTAAGACAATCAGTATAATATTGCCTCCATCTTCTTTGTGTTTCTCCCAGTGCCACCAATGTGATTTTGGTATTTGTAATTAACTTATGGCCTCAGTCTTGCACTCTCCTTGAAAACTTGAGGTAAAATCACAAAGCCATGAGGAATAAGTCACCAATGGAATGCCGAAGGTCTGATTATTCTGACAATAATGAATTGAAGAACTCTTACATTATCTATACCTGTGGTAACAATTCTACATTGATTTAAATTTTATTACCTGGGCAGTGGTAGGGACCCATCAGGATTATCTAAGCATCACTATTTTTGCATTTCTTTGTTTGATTTCTTAAGTACCTCCATATGCAGAAAATCTGCATGTAGAGAACGCCATCTGTATACATATATATGTGTATATGTATATATGGGTACGCATGCATCCACACTACTTTATCAAACATGAATGTTATAAAACTTCTTAAAAGCACAGCAGAAGCCTGTCAGTCAAATAGCTGGAAAAGACAGATTTTGATATTTCCCCCTCACTAAATATGAATATATTACTTGAGACAAAAATAATAATGCCTTGCTTGATTCATGTTTTATGCAAAAATCAGTTTTGGTAGATGAGAGAGTTTTATCTAAGAAGTAGATTTAGTGAGATAGCTAAATTCTCTTCCTAGCTTCTAGACTTAAATAACCTTGTGCAAACTCCCTTAACCTCCCTATATCTCCCATAAAACACCAGAGGAAAAAAAAACATCTACTTTTAGAAGACTTCCAGAAAGCTTCAGGTAGAAAGACTAGCTAGAGAGAAAGACTACATATTTATTTGAGATTCAGTTTGGTTGTCACTGATATTACCAGGACATCATCACCTGTGGACTTTGGAAACAGCTGGCTACTTTCATTAGAGTTGTGGCTTATAATTAATCTTGTGATTGCTCCTCACATCCTGTCCATGCTATCCAGCAGCATTTTAAATCAAGGCAGAGGACCTTGCACTGAAGTAGATTGGGAGAGTCCATGTTACAGCAGCTCTGCTTCAGGAACAATCACAAGGAGGCAACAATCATAGCAGCTGTTACTCAAGTTCTCATGACGTTCTGCCCTTTGATCAGATACAAAATATAATACACTAGGAAGCAACATTTTCATTCTTTTTTCAATGTCGGTGTTCATGAATACTTAATAGGAAAGACTTTGCATCTTTTACACCATTAGGGTAGGAATAATGTTTTTCATGCATATTCACTTCCACTGGAGGGAAAAAAAACCTAAAAAAATTCATTCTCTTCCATTAACATGAGCTTTTCTAGTATGTTTTCACACCATTTGGGATTTTGTTTTTTCTAAAAGCACACTGACTATGTAGCTGGCTTGCCTGAAACAAACCCCTGCTGTGAGCTTTTTTACATGAGAAGCTGTGTACTTCTGAATTCTTTCTGTCGTGTGTCCTTTACATCCACATGTGAGGAAAACACAGCTGCTAAAGTACAGAAGAATCCTCCCCCATCACGTCCTGCTGTTGACCCACAGAGCTATGACCAACTTTCTGTCTTCATTAAAAAAGAAGCTGAACCTCTGCTGTCATTACTCATCCCCAGCTGAGACTTCTCTCACGTGCTCAGGTCTGAAGCTAACCACTTCCATGGGTGTGGAAATCTCACTCAGCCTTTCAGAAAGTTACTAGGAGAAGGAGAAAATGGTGCAGTGTGCAAGCAATATAAACGTGAAAATATACCCAGGCCAGGGAACATTTTCTATTTTCAGAACAGTTTGGTATTTTGCAGACTAGGGCTAAGTTCACCATGAAAATGCATACTAATAATATCTGAAACAAAGAAGTTTTACAGGGAACAGCAAGATAAAGCTGCACCTTTTTTAGTGTGTCAGAACATACAAGTTACAATAGATAACATCAGCCCAAACTTTTAGAAAGGATAACTGGTTTGATTACTGTGATATTTTCTAATCTTTCTAAAGAACAATATACACAATTATTTTCATGATTACAAAACACAGAATTACTTCTCTCTCCTACTACATTATATCCAAGTCAAAGACAATGTAAGACAAGAGTGCAACTTCCCTTATCTTTTTTATTTTTTTAAAGCTCCTAAATCTTATTGTTATCAACTCCTGATATTGACATTTTGGTATCAAATGAGCACACAGGAAAAAGCACATTGTAGAAATTTTCACCATGATACTCCGCTCATTTTTCTCTTTCATTGTTACTTGTCGAGGAGTAAAAAGAAGTTGCTACCTCCTTATCAAAATGGGATGATGGCTCCATGTCAATTCTTGACCCTTTTCTTCATATTTTAAATTGTAATATTACAAAAAAAGAAGTTGAACATGCTCATTAGATGCTAGTTCTGAGACAAGTTCTGTATCTGGTATACAACAAGGACAGGCTTTTCAGACAGTTTTCAAGTTGAGAGGATTCTGGCTCTAAATAATTAAAGTTACCATAGCAAAAAAGTAGAAATCTATGTAAAGTCAGTCATTGTGGGTTCTCACGGTCCCTGAAATATCATAGAATCTGTCAGGGTCACACACAACCAACCCACAGTAGCAGAAATTAAAGTGAGAAAACATTCTCTTTCCCTGTTTGTTTTAGGTTTTGTTGTTTGTTTTTTAAAGAAACTTCCCACTTGTGCAAAAATATTTAATCTAAGTATTTTTTTTAACCTTCAGAGGCATAAAAATTGTATTTGCCTCCCTTCTATAGTTAGAGGAATTAAAACAGCACCTTCTGCCCTCCAAGATTTCTCAAACTATCCACTAAGCCTTCTTTCATGTTTATCCTTACCTGAAAACCAGCCAGAAAATAAGCTTGAGAGATTTAATGCAAGAGTTCTGAGTTCTCCTGCAGAGAAGGAAGGGGATGGAGGCGAGGTGTTTGGCAGAGTTCATGTGTCCTGCCAGGTAACAGTGACAGAAGGCAGTGCTGGCTGATCCAGTAGCAGGCCAATGCATCCTCCCTCCACAGGAGCAGCAGCAGCACAGGAGACATCACGGGATGTGTCTGAGCAAGAACCAAATTGGCCAAATGGAAAGAGTGCAGAAAAAGTGTTTCAGTTTTGATATGTATGGTTTTTAGGGATGTACAATAAGAGGAAAAGATATTGAATGAAATGGAAGATATCCATTTACTGTCACAGTGAAAAGTTACAATATATGTGAAAGGTTTTTATTTAGGCATTATGTGACCATTTTGCTTATTGCTTTTCTCAACATTTTACCTAGGTCAAGATTTTTTAAAAAGGTGAAAGATCCTCTGAAACAAAAAGTTTAAAAGGGTGTCACAAGAAAAATAAAATAAAATAAAATAAATAAAATAAAATAAAAAGAACATAAAAAAACCAAACCAAACCAAATGAAACCAAACCAAACCAACCAACCATACAAAAGACCCATAAAAAAAACCCAATACCATTAACGTGGAAATCAATTAATTCATCTTTACCAAATGATTCATTTTAACATTTCTAATATGTGCATCTTTTCACCAAAATAATTTGCTGTTTTTTTCTGATTTCACAAGTAATGTTTGTTACTTGTTAAATTCCAGTACTGAGCTCATACACCCTTTGTCAGACCAATATTGCTGGGCTTCAGGTGGAGTTGCAGATGCCCACATACCCCAAGGACTATTGTCTTATTTTTGGAGGAAGGGCAGTTCCTATGAAAACTGAGGCAAAGTCCTAGCCCATTTGGTCTGAGCAGCACCACAAGTACCCTGCCCTGTCCAGACTCCAGCAGGTCCTGGCTCTTGCTCTCTCTGTTCCCAGGCAGATTTCTTGTGCCAGGTGTCTTAATAATGACATAGCTTTGCAAGGTTCAAAACTTAAATAGAGAAATCAAGATCAAGTCATAAAAAACTCCATCATCACATAGATGAACTTTATCTCAAAGCCAAGAGCAGTAGCTGGAAAATCTTAAAAGACATAGAGAACACACAGAGATGACCTAGAGCTCTCCCTAGTTCTCACAAATGTTAAATAAGTATCACTAAACTCACAGAAAGCACTTTGGGTTTGTTGTTTTTTGATGTTTAGTGGGTTTCTTTTAGTGCATTTGTTTGTTTCCAGGCTTTTCTTCCAAACACACCTGTACTTAATCTGCTTTTCTTCCTTCCAGAGCTAATGGAGTCCATTCTGGCACACAACTGAGCATTCTGTTTTGACACAAAAGTTTTCTTCTGACTTGGCCATGATTTTTTTCTCCATGCCATTGCCAGTCTCTGTCCAGATCCTCTGCTGTATCCTCGGCAAAGTGCTCAGCACTGCAGGAGCCATGACTGTATGTCTCCTGCACAGCAGAGGCTCTAAACAGCAGCTAGTTGGGCCAACACACTACATCCTGCTTGCTTCTGGTTTTGCAAAATGTTAGCCCAGTCAGAAACATGGAAGAGACTGGATCAAAATGAAAACAATGTGAAGTGCTATACCACGTGTATCTTAAGCAATCAAGGAGTTAGAAAACAGAGCTTTAGTCATTTACTTCAGAAATTAAATGTACTTCACCTCTAGTCTCTGTAGAGCTAAAAAACACAGGTGAGAGGGAGAAGGGTAATTTTGATAAAAATTATCTGTCTCATCAGACTAAATTGCTTTCATGAAACCAGGACCAAAAAACCTGAGAACATTGAAACTGACCACTAAACCCACAGAACTGTGACAGTTGACACCCCTCAAAAATTTGGTCACAGATGGTTTCTGGCGTGCCACACCTCTGCCTGAAGAGAAGCCTCTGCTGTAGTATGCATGAGGAGTGCACATTGTCACAGGATGGGCAGAAATCCAGTCACTCAGCGCTGGACAAGACAGTGAGAAAAACAACATTTTCATTTCTTTACTGTTTGTTGGTTTTGAAAATATTTGTATTGAAATAATTATTATCTTAATTAATACCACAGCTTCATAATTACAACTTTTAAAACAATGCACTTATTCTCTGGAGAATGAGAATAAATGTGCATGTGCATTCTACATTTATAGATTATCCAGCCACATCTCTGTAAAGGCAAGCAGAGGGATTTGTGGGTCTTTTTTCTTAAATTCTTTCTACAAGGCAAAAAAAAACACTTATGTACTTTGTGTAGCAATAATAATTAGCTTTTATGTCACAGTATGGAAACTGTGAATGGATACTGGCACAGCAAATTAATCAGAGGTCTTTGTGGGCCAGATGAGCTAAAGAAATATCCAGTAATGCAAAGACTGTGACCAGCTCAGAAATCCCTACATCTATGACTATATCTGTAAAGCAAGTCTCCTGGTGCAGAGCTGGTGGGAATGCTCTACCTTGTTCTGATCACATACCAAGAGAAAGTCAAAAGGTTCATGTCATTCTTCTTCCTAATATCTAGGAAAGAAATCCAGGTGTGTGAACCTGGGATATCCCTTGTGTCACTCACCATCATCACAGGGGATGAAGACTGCAGAAGACACCACACATCTACCACAAAAGTTTGCACCTGCTATTAGAGAAAGACTGAGAAAGACACAACAGGAACACATTTCTGCAGAATTACTCAAAATTCTAGATGCCAAGCACAAATAGATTTTTGCCTGAGAGTACAAACATCACAGGTTTCTGAGATCCCTCAAATTCCTTCCAGAAAAGGCATTTCTAGCTTTACAGAGTGCTCTCCTGCTTTTATGCTCACTTCTGAACAGTGCTACGGAATGCCCTTACAGAACACCCAGGACAAAGATGGGCCTAAGACCATAAGCCCTTCTCATACACAGAACCTGTGCTTATTAACCTGTGGATACTGTGCAGTTCCACACTGCTAGAACTGCAAGAGATCCATCAAAGTCTTTGCTCAGTCTTTTACAACCCAAAATGCCTTCCTCAGAATAAGCACCTTTGCACCTCAGTCTGTATTTCTTTAGGGCCCATTTCACACAATGCTGTAACAGATGGGAAATGGTTTGTTGATTTTCTTCCTTCCAGCACTAGGCTCAAAACTTAAGGTATCAGGGAGCACCAGAGATGGAGTGAAATTATCAGGGCCATCCCTTAATCACTGCTAATAAACCCAGTTGGACCCAGAATGTCTTTCTATGGAAGGACACAGAGAATGCTAGGATACTTTTATTGTCTCAGATTTTTCTACAACCTGGATGCCCAACACATTGTTATTCCAGATTACAGAGCACTGTCTGTTTACTCAAAGTCTTATATTAAGATAAACTAGCTAAGCAATCAATAACCCCAGAACTCGAGTTTGAGTTTGGAGTGTAATCCATACTGAATACTGCAGAATTCCTTCATGCATCTTAGAGGTGCGGCTCTCTTGCCAGTTTCAACCAACAGCCTATTCCTTTGCATGGTCTCTCTTTTCCTTGTTACAGCCATTTCTGCTTATTAATTGAAACCATTTTGTCCATGCTACATCAGCAGCATTCGTTGCTTTTAGAAAAAGTATTAACTGATCTGGTGCTTGATTGGTAAGTTATATAATCTTTATATCAAAATAATTCCTATTTTAAGATAGAAAAAAAAAATCTTCACATGTTAAAGAGAATATTTCTCTTCTCTTTGATCCAGCTGAGCTCTCTTTCTACCAAAAGAGAGAAAGAATGGTTCCACAGAATTTTGCCTCTTTTCCTTTCTTTTCCCACTCATACCTCTAGAGATATTTCTCTCTTGTGCACATTTTTTAAAGTAATAAAGAATTGCTTCTATTCTCGACAATGCTGATGTTGACAGTAAAAGCAGGCAATAATGCACCTCTACTCTCATCACGTTCCTGGTCAAACAGCAAAATTTACCAGAAAATTCATAAACTTTTAACAACATCTTCTTATTGATCTGGCGACTGCTGGAACAGTCAGAACAAGGGTACTAGGGCTCATTAATTCAAAGGTAATCTTTGCACTTCATCATATCCCAGCTTGATGAACAGTGTTGTGGTGTTTGGACAAGTCTGTGTCTCTCCAAACTCATGGCAGAAAACAAAAGCCAGAGACTACCCTATTACTAACTCTATAGTAGTAGCAGTGATCTTTTTCACATGCCAGTTTGTATTTCTTGTCTCCTTAGTTCAGCACCTGTGCCTATGCTTCAGCTCAAAACTCAAAAGAAAAGCATGTCTGTGTGACTACAATTTTCAGTCTATGACTGAATGGCTAAACAACTGCCAGCTTACTTTTGTGCATCGTGACATGGCAAGCTTGTCATTTGAAAGCAATTTGGGTGCTGAGTGAACCACTCTACACTTTCTGCCAGCTCATGCATAGCTGAGGTAGTGTGTCAAATTATACATTACAACTAACCATGGTAGCTCTCATTTATAGCACCACGTCTCTTATGTCAGGTTACGTTGTGTCAAACCATATAATTTTCTATGAAGGAAACATGCCAGACAGAATTGCAATGGTAACTTCCATTCTTTTTTATTTCATTTAGTATGATTGGTCCATCTAGAATAAAACCAGTGACCTCCCCCTTCCCTTCCATCTCTGAGGACCTCTCAGAGATCTCTGTTTTCTTTATACAAATGCTAGAATGAAATGTTTAATTTCACATCATAAAATGTATGTTGCCAGTTTAATAAGGGCCCTGTCATCCAGTCCCTCAGGGATGTCTCCTGAAAGAGCAGAAATTCAAAAAGATACTTTATTACTTCAAATCACTAATATTAATATTTTCTATTCTATAGTGTATCCACATAACATCCAAGTGGATGGCAGCACCTTGTACACATTAGCTTTTCAAAAGACGAGCATGAAAAAAAATTTTGGCTTACAAATGTGTCAGGAAAACTCCCCTGCTTTACTTGATTTGCTCTGGAGCAATATGGAATACAAGCATACTGAAGCCACTGGAAATGTGGATTTGGTGGAAGAGCTAACAACAAGTACACACCCGCCCTGCATATTGCAATTCTCCACCTTTAGTTACCTGTTAATTTTTTCCTGCACTTTTTTAAATTGTCAGGACAGTGAATAAGGGACCAGTTTTGTACTGGGCGTCTGGCATAATGAAGTGTAATTTGGGTACCTGACACACTGTAATACACTAACTTTGTACTACTGGATGTACCAGACCATGAGACTGTGTGAGCATGTGTGCACAGCTTGACTGAAGCAGGCATCTGCCCCGGAGTGACCTCCCACATATTCTGCTTTTTCCTCCATCTTTGGTACAGAATTTACACCTGCAGCCAGGCTGCAGTTATCCTTAGGCTGAATGCCTCGTTTTTGTAAAGCATTAGAAGGGGAAGTGTGGCTCCAATAAGGTTTTCTTCGAAAGATCTGTCTCATCTTGAAACTCTATGAAGGGCTTCTTAATTTGATGCCACGGCTGACTCCAAAAAGGTGTGACAGACCTGTGCAAAAGGCACTTACCATTACCATACATGGGCACCCCAAAGGTGCAGTGAAGACTCAATAGCCAGCATTCCTTTTCTTCCATGTAGCATGCCTGTCATCCTAGTCAGAGCACCTGCACATTGTGCTAGTGAATGTGGGGGAGAAGTCCGTGAGAAAATGAGAGTCACTGCCATCAACTGTATTTAAGACAACTATCACCTTAATTTTCCACAAGGTCTTGCACAGAGTTCTGCTACATTAATTTCATACATAATTGCCTAAAGCCTCAGACTTTGTCCTCAGTATGCTTATTATACTGACAACTCAGTGAATTTCCTACTTGCAGTATGTTCCAGTAAATCTGGAATTCATAAATTCCATAATTCATAAATTTTATCTCTCATGAAATCATACTGTGAAGAATCAGAGATTACCGCTGTTTTTATCTAGCTGTAACAGGACACAGCATTCCAGTAAAAATACAGTTTATTACAGATCAAATATTAAATAGTTTCATTGTTAAAAAGAAATATATTTTCTGTACAAAACTAATTCTACAGAATTCGTTCTTTAATTAAGGCCCTGATGCTTGTTCATCCAACCAATATAATAATTAATCTTAGAATACTAAAAAGATAGTATTCCTACTGGAAAATAGGGAAAAAAAGACAGCTAAAAAAAAAAAAGCCTGAGAAATGTGCCAGGATTGCTCAAATAGTACAATAAGGGTGATGTATGTAGTACCAATTTTTACACCTATCACTTGACCGCATGAGATTAAATGCATTCTCTATTCATAGACATCACTTTTCATCTAAGGGTCCAAGAGTCAGAAAAGAGGAAAAATTAAAACTTATTTTTAGAGCTCCAAAGAGTGAATATTCAGTTCCAAAAGCCACAATCACATTTTATAAACAAAGAATGAAATGTAACTTACATTACATATATTTTTATGTTATATATATTTTTATACTATATATATATATGCACACAGAGATACCACTGCAGTCAAGACAACAGAATATAAATCATTTGAGAACTTCATCATAAAGTGCAAAGATAAAATCACGGTATACCAAACCAATATCTATGCTTTTGAATGCTTTTCAGAAAGATCAGATGAAAAATTAACATAAAAATGGAACTACGTATTTCTTTGTTCATCCAAAGGGATTTTTTTTCTACACAACCACAATAAGTACAGGTTTATAAGAATCATGCTTACAAAACAAGAGATCAACTCTTCCTCAACTTCAGAAGTCTTTTAGTTAAAAGAAAAATAAGAGGACAATAACTTCAGACAAGACTTCCCAAAAACGAAACATGCGCCCAACATTTGGAGATACTTGCTATACCAAATCTCAACAGGTGTCTTGTCAGGAAACCACATGCTTGTAAAAACTTCATACATCTATGCATTTACACATAGTTTGCACATTCCAAAACATTTTCATTGATGCTGGCCACATTGCTCAAAGAGTTAAGCAATGTCAGCGCCTACATGATGATTGCATTTGTATTCTGGGTACCTATTTGAAGATGCACAGCATCAGGTTTGTAGAACCTACAATCCCCAAGGACTGAAATGAATTCTTCTTCATCATCATCATCAGACATATTTTTATAGTCTACAAAACAGGCAGTCTGGAGGCTTGGTATCTCACATTAAAAGGGTATAATACAATATTTTATATTAAAAACTTTAAAATAACCTGCTTTTAGGCCTCTGTTCTCCAGCATTAGGGTGGAGGCACTACCTCACCTCTCCAGACCCTCATGAGCAATTAATACTCACAAGCCTTTAGACACAACCCCAAAAACCCTTGATATGCCACTGGGAAGAATCAGCCATGGCACACTGGGAGCAGGGTTTGTTTGGGATGCCCTGAACACAACCCCACAGCCACATGTGGGCCTGACTGAAAGGAAACACTGAAAAAGCAGCTATTTAATGAAAAAGGTCTGTGGAAAATGATTACTAGCCAAACAGTTCGTATTCAGAGACTGAGAATAGCATCTCATAACTTTTGAGGGCTTGACCTTGCAGCCTCACTTTTAATAGTTGTTCCCCCTACAGCATAGCCCTGTGGGGAGGGAAGCAACAGCCCTAGGTGAGATATAATGAACCCTTTTAGGCTTACTTATGCCACCAGGGATTTTGATTTTTAAATTAAAGAGCTGGGGAGAAGAGGGAGGTTGTTTTGGGGCAAAACAATGTGTTTCATCCCAATTGCAGTCTGCGAGATGGCTGACTCACCTTCACCCACAGCATTCCTCATAAAAACATTAAGCCAGAAACAGAGAGCCTGCATGGAGAATCTAAGCCTGAAGGGTTAAAGTACTGAGCAGTAGACAACAGAGTCCAAAAAATAGAAGGACTTCAGCCAAGCACCAAAACCAGCTTCTTCTGTGGCATTAAAAATAATGGGGAACGGGCTCATTTATGTGAGACAGGTTACGTAAAATAACATCTTTGGTAGCATCAAACTACTAAACGAACCCTGTTTCAATACTGATTACACCAGTGTGCCTTTCATGCAACATCCCTGCTCCTAATTTATTTTGATTCAAGGGGAAAATGAATGTCTCTGTGTGTCTGGGCCTTTTTGTTATGGAACTATATCAGAAAATACATCAAAACATCAAAATCATATCAGCCTGCCATCTTTTTTCTCAAAAGCCAGAGCAGTGCCTAAACTTGCAAAGAGCTTACAGCTCAACAAAATTCTTTTCTTTTTCATTTCAGACCTTGACTCTTTTCTGATGCCCTCAGCAGCATGCATGATGCACCAGCTTTGTGTGTGGTTGCTGTTTGAACCAATAAGCCCAGCCATACAGCTGGAGGCCCCAGCACTGCATTCTGAAGGGGCAGCAGTGGAACAGGCAGTGGGAACTTTTGGCTGTGGCTGCTCCAGTCTCTCAACTGCCACCTCCCTCAAGCCACTCCAGCAGAAATGACTGTGGGACAACACTTACTCCATGGAGCCCCCCTGGCAAATGACAGGTCATTTCCCACTAGACAGGTTGAAATTCAATGGTTATGTTTATCACAAAATAGCTCTGCAGGGCCTATACCCTTGTTGCTGAATATCAACAAACCTCCAGCACAGTTGCCTTCTTTGCAGAATGAAAAGGGGCCAAATTCTTTTCTCTTTGTAACGTTCTGTGTAGAATTAAAACATTAGTTTGAGATATTTGAAGAGAAAAGCTAGTAAGGAAAAATCTGGTCTGTGTCTGAAATAAGGCAAGAACACTGCTATGAATATATGCCTAAGAGCTTGTAGCTGTATAGATTTTTCTTGTTGCTGATTGTGGGATTTTTCTTAAAATTGTCAGGCATGTTAATTTTTTATGATACCTTTTGTAAAAGTGTAGTAAAAATTAAAATTGCAATAATAAGAAATATAGCTAATTTGTCAACATAATATATTGGATTTATTCTGCAACAAAATACTGCTTAGAACTGCAAATACCATGTCATTTTTAAAGGTCATTTTGACTTTGATACTTAAAAAAAAAAAAAAAAGAAAAGGAAAAAGGTAGTATTATCTACTAATGCTTTGCTTCTGTGATCTTAAATTTTAACCTTTTCCTGCTATGATCTATAAATGGATACATTTCTATATAATGAGCTGGAATTTCAGCAGGTTTAAATAGTCACAGTCCACTGAGTTAAACTGAGCTGTGCCAATTTATGCTTACTGAAGTTCTAGCGCACCATTCATAGTCCTTTCAGCAATTTCTAAATAGCTTGATACATTCTTTCTGTGTTAATCCCTATTTTTGTAATGAGCAACATACCAGAAAGGGCTGAAACTCCATTCAACTGTACCACATATTCCCTAAAATTCTTAGCAACATGAAATAATAGCATGAACCAAGAATATCCTCACTCTGCCTGGAGGTCTAATAGCTTGAGGTACATTGTTACTTTTAATGTGGTACTTGTTGAAAGGCTGCAGCCAACATCTGACACTATCTTTGACTTTCAGCTTGGTCACGCTATAAGAATTTGCACAACTTTGTGGGATATTTCATATATAATTGGCAGGCTCATTCTTTTCACTAGAAGAGGTAAGCTGGGGAATTGCTCCAAAGACTTTGTTCTAAAAAGCTATTTTTAAGATATTAAAACTTTATGTTTGGGTATGCCTCTCTTCCCAACATATACTAACATATACTAACCTTACAAAAAATGCATTTGAGCCTATACTTTGTGTTATTTCTTGTTTATTTTTTGGCATGGACCAAACTGTAATACCCATCCATTTCAGCTTTGCCACATGGTATCTTAAATGCCATACAAAACAAAACAAGTTGTCTCAAATCTAGATATACTTGCAAGAGTTGATATATTCACTCATATGTTTAGCTCAACATTCATAATAACAATTCTTATTATATTTCATATATATTATTGTAAGATTATTGTCTAGCCATGCCTGGAGGTCTCAGGAGTGGCTGGCTCATCATGCACATAGTTTCATGCTCCTGGAGAAACCATCGGAAATGAATTTGCGTTATTTAAGCAGCTGCAGTGTATTTTCTAATTTCAGCCTCTGGATTTGCACCAGGAGTCATTTGGAGACACAGAGTGTGAGATGGCAGAAGACCATTTCCCAACAGTGATATTAGCTCATGTTTCTAAAGCAATTCTTAGTGCCTCCCAGACTAAATGTCTTTAATGGCTGTCTCAGGAAAATGAATGGACCATGAGCAGAAATAAGACAGGTTTCAACTGAATAAGGAAATTTTATGTGAGTTTGCAGTCATTTGGGACCCAGATGGAACTGAGGGTTTAGGAATATGCCTCTGATCCATGTTTGTAGTTAAGTAATTGAAACTGTAATTCTGCTGGGTTTCAGCACTCTGTCGTCATCTACATTTAATTTCACCCTCCAGGGTGCTCACTATAGTGCTAAAAATCCATACTAATAGAAAACTTTACAGACAATACACTATAGGTGAATGAGAGACCTCAGAGCTGAAACCACAGAGAACTTTTAGAAGAAAGAGAACAATGAGAAGCTTGTGATATCGCTAAATCACTCACTGACTTCTCCAAAAGATGTGGTCTGCCATGACTCTGCTTTTGTTTCCCCCCAAACTGAATAGATGCTGCCCTGTTCTGCATATTTATTCCACAGATATTGTAGAAGCGTCTGTCAAAATCAGATATGCAAGTATAAGAGAGCAGTGGTTTAATATGTATCTTTAACACTGCTAAATATTTGCAACAGCAACAAAAACGTGAGAGCCTTTCTCCTTTTGCCTCTGATACTTAGAGTATAAGAATAGGCTACTGTTAGGTTTATATAGGGATTAGAATGATATTAGGATTATATATGCATATGATAATTACATAAGAATAGGCTGATACTGTAGAATAATAATAGGTTAGCACATAATTCTTCATGAAAGATCTTCCAGATATACCAAGGGGCATTTTCATACTAGGTAACACCTGCTGCATATGTAGCTGCTTATGTAACAGTTGCCTACATATGTAGTATCAACAAGTGTAAATGGCTTCTTCCCCATCGTTTTCCCAAAAGTTCAGGACCACAGACATGACTGAAAGCATGCGCCTCTTTCCCTGACGTTCAGCTGTTTTTTTCTGCTCAGACTTTGACCTCTGCGTAAAGCCTCCTGCCTCATTTATTGAGAACATCCATAACACGAGTAGCACATTGGTAAAAATAACACTCTGTATGCATTCCATACTGCATATGAAAACATTTTTCTGCTACTGAAGGAATAGGCAGACCAGCCAGCAGACAGAAACATGGGATAAAGACAACCATTCTGTGAAAACACCCAACAAGAGATAAGAATCTTCCTCTATAAAGTGATTTCACTCAATAAAGGTGTCAGCATGCTAAAAGAAAATTTTGTGCTAGTGCTTAGTGAATCTAAACAACCCTTTTGTAAAGGGTCTTCCCACTAGTAATCTCTCAACAGAATCTCCAGAGGTGTTAGGAATCTGTAACATAAACCTGTGCTTAAAATGAAAATTTTAATCATCTTGTGTAAGGCTTTCCTTGATTCCAGCTGTAGCAGAGAACAACAATACCTTCCACAGTTTCTGTTTCTAGACCCTTAACAAGACCTCAGTCAAATCTAATACACATCTCCCTTGCTCAAGGCAGTCATAGACATTCTTTGGAGTGACAAAAAGTGCTGGTAATGATACTGCTGAGCTGAAAGCAGGTTGGTAGGTTCAGTTAGTACAAGAAATGCACGGGTTATCTGAAAAGTTTAAAAGACAGCTAACAGATGCAGATCTGTTCTAAAAATCTAAGTATCTAGTTAAGGTAGAAAACCAGCATAAAAGCACTATTAGCAGTTTGCCTTGACAAGCTTTATATTTGCCTATCTGCTCAGTCATTCACAAGCCCAGGAGTGCACAGACATTTGAAGTCAGTCCTCAGTCTAGTCTTAATTATATCTTGTTTTATATTTAAAAACTTAGAAACATTATTATGGGCTATTCAGAAATTCCAGCTGAAGGAGAAATTAGAGCCCTGCTGAAGCCAAAGGGAACTGTGCCATGGACTCCTGTAACTCAGCCAGGGCACTCACTGTGAGCTAAACTGAGGCTGCAGTTACTGCTCTGGCAATTTGTAATCACAGAAAAGGAAAACAGTGGCTAAAATGGAGCAGTAAGTGCAAAAACTCATCATTTCAGTTGTTTCTTGACTATGTCATACCACTGTCTAAACGCCCTTCTAAGAGACTGTGTGTTACCAAAGTCATTAACAAGTCATTTTATTTCCATTATATGCACGTTTTCATCCAGAAATAGAGGAGAAATTTAATAAGATCTCTTGCTCACCTGCACACATTGCATGTTAATGGTTGCTTTCTTAATGCTAGACAAAATACTCTGGCACTTATCAATAGCATACTAAACCCACATCAATTGTATGTACACTGAAATGCAGGCCTAACCTTAACTTCTTCTGCTTTCAGGAAGATTTGAGGGAAATTGGAGACACAGCACAGATTTCCAGATCAAGTAGTCTATTTGCCTGCTTACGTGGCGTTAAGAAAACACTCTTGGCACCTCAGAGCAATCTCCAGTGCTAAACCTGCTGGCCAAACCCACTCAAAGCAGTGCGACATGAGGGCATTTATGTAAGGCCAGCTTCCCAAATGAAAAAGTGGGCTGGTTGCACAACTTGATAAACAAATATGCTGTTCTGGGGCCACTGCAGTCTGGTATCAGCTTGTACAGTTTGCAGGGTCTACTCATCTGCAACTGAGACTTTAAATAAAGGTTCGCTTTGCATGACTGATAAGACAATATGACTCTTAAAATAATATTTTCTCATTGTTTCATTTTATTTTTTTCTTTTGGTATATGACTACATAGTGTGGCTGGTACAATTTAAACTGCCAATCCCTTTGGGCGAAGATAGTAATTCTCAGAAAATGCTCAGTATCTGCTCAGTGCATTATGCAAGTCTAAAATTCAGGTAAATCAGGGTGGAGCTGCTGCAAGCACTGGCCTCATCAGACATATTTTGCTCCTTCTGAGTCAAACAGATTCAGACTATCACAGCCCAAATGTAGAGGCAGCATAGCCAATTAAAAACATTTCTGAGTATCATATGAATGACAGATAGAGCCTTAAACACAAGGTTAAAAATATATAATTAACTTAGTGCTTGATAGACTGACACTACCACACCATCACAGAGAATCTGACACATGAACACAAGCGAAACATTGATGTATGAGAGCACAAAGGTTAGTTAAATGAACAGCTTCATCTGACGACAGAAACTAGATACTTGCTTCCTCTTTATGTCTTTGCATGTCTCTTTTAAGTCCCATACTAAGCAAATCCACACTATCTGTGAGGTATAGCCACTCATCTGAGGCAAATTCCACCAGCAACTGTGGAGAGCACCATTTATTGAGCTTAGAGCTGGTCACACTTCAGAACCATTCTAAAAGATTTGAGTAGGTATTTTTCAATGAAAAGAGTTTGTTTTCTGTGGGAACACACTGTTGCTGAAAACCACAGCAACTGGAAACACATCAGTTTATAAGAAAAACAAAGTTCTCATCTGAAATTCCAGCAGGGTCCTTGTGGGACACAGAGCTTTGGCACCTTGTGCCCACATTCTCCTGTATGTGCTGCACCATCAAAAAGCACCTTGATAATGAAACAGGCACCTTACATGCTCACACATCTCTTGTCGTTGCTACACATTTTATATAGCATACCCTTTCCTTTTAATAGGTTTAAACTATTGCTTGAGGAATCGAGATGCAACTGAGCTGCAGTCAAATAAAGGTCAGTGTCTTTTTTTATTAGGTAGGAATACCAATACCAACACAGAAGTATGAAACTGCTATCATTACAAGGAGGCAGATTTGAGTCTGACAATCTGTCACATCTCCTTTCCCAATAGGAATTTGAATGAGGAATGCGTAGTAAATCAAAAACTCACATAGGAAGTTACTGTGGTCTACTAAATGGCTCTAGCAGTGTAGGCACAAAATCCAGCCAACATGGAGTAAAGCAAGCAGTGTATTTTTAGTGTCACCACAATAATTACTGCGCTATATGTGCACCTTTTCAATCCACATAATAAATTTCTGCAACAAGTGGTGTTACCTACACTGTGGAACCAAGTTTCTGGCCAGATGCCAGCTGATGTTTGTCAGGGTAATTTCCAGCGTCCAGTCTAAGATGAGACCACGTCACTCTTTCATGCCTAGTTTCCATGGCTGGATGCTGAGCATACGGGTTGACGTCAATCCAGTATGTGCCAGCCTGCCCCCTGAACTCCCTTGTTTCATAAACCAAGATGAATGGTTACAGCCTTTTGGTGTAACACATAGAGTCAGTCTCTGATACAGTTATTCTTTCTCTGCTTGCATGCACTAGGTTCAGACTGCCCTCCCATCTATAAGTCTTTCACTTGGTATAGTAAAACCTCTCTCAAGAGACTGTGGTAATACCTCAGGTCCTGAGACAGCTGCAAAGAAGCTGTTTGGCACTACATGATTTCATTAAAATTTCCAGGATCAGAGCATTAAAAATAAAAATAGATATAAATAGTCAAAGAAATTAATTTTTAAGTTTTTTACTGTAGCCTTTCATAGGAGGCTGGCTAAACTTTTTACTTTACCAGATTTCCCAGTAGAAACCAAACAGGAGCCAGAAGTAAGCAAAGTTGTAGCTGTTCAGTTGAATTGTATTGTCTTATATCACTTAAGGCTGGGGACCCAAAATTCCCAAGAGCCGCCAAGTTTTCAAACTCAAAAAAAAAAAAGAAAAGAAACAAAACACCCAACAAACAAACAAAAAACAAAGCAAGAAAAAACCAGCCAATGTCACCTTTCACAGGTCACCTATCTAGAGATTTTGTGGACTTAGTTCCCAGCACTTCACTGATCTTGCTGATTGTCATTAAAAATGTCTGCTTTCTGCCACCATTTGTGGATTACTGACACCACTGCTATGGATTTGTTGAGTGCTCTCACTCACTGTATTAGTAAACACAAACATTCCAGATTCGATCTGAAATTTTCTACCTTTGCTGCCTTCTCAGCCATGGGGTAGCACATGCATTTACCAGTGTAACCATGCAACAGGAGTTTGTTTAGTAACACATTCCCAAGGAGGCAGGAGCTACAAGGATGAAAATCATTGCAAGCTCTGTCTGAACCAGCTAGACACCCTGGATTTGAGTCACAAGTAAAGTGGATAGAAAACTTTGGGACTGCTTTTGCTCTCAATCTGTCATTCTTTTAAAAGGATTATTTTTTTAAACTGTTCAGTGCAGAATACTCAGGGGAAGCTGAATTCTAATTCATTACTGAGGCATCTAGCATTCGACTGACAGTGATGCAGGCATGCCTAAATAAAGGAGATACTTGGAAGAGAGAAAAGCAGAGGACATTTTTCTAACTGTTTTTTTCACACTCCTCATGCAGACCTACTATGTTCAGTGGAACAGATAAAAGTAGAAAAAGTCACTGGTTTGGCTTGTGTAACCGGTTGAAATTGG